>OX336389.2:944646498-944969940 GCA_946902985.2 Meconema thalassinum | reverse complement strand
GCTTGCTCTAACACCCTATAATATGCAATATAGTATTGACGAGATTGTGAGATACTGTGAGGACTGGAACTTAAAAATTAACCCGAGTAAGACCAAAGTTATGGTCTGCAAAAAGGGAGTTAAACTGGCTAAGAATGAAAAGTGGGTCATGTATGGGTCTCAGTTAGAGACGGTGAAAAAACTTGAGTATCTAGGGATGATAATGGCGAGTAATGGTAAATGGACCGAACAAATTAAAAGGGCAAAATCGAAAGGGCTAGCGGCATTGGCGAATGTTAAAGTGTTAGAGCGTAGGTTACCGAATCTTGACTACAAAGTGTATAAGAATGTGTTCAACGCACTCATCGTTTCAAGAGCACTCTATGGAGTGGAAGTATGGGGTTTAGAGGAAGGAACGAAAACCCTGGACAGTATTGTAAGTAGGTTTGCCAAGATAATTTTGGGGCTACCTAGTTGCACGGCGAATTGTGGAGCGAGAATGTTGTGTGAGGATGTAAGCATTAGACAACATATCATAAAAAGGGTCATAAAGTCTTGGATTCGTTTAAAAGCAGGTGGAGGGGGGGAAATGCTTAAGGTAGCCTACCTGCACCAAATGAAGCATCAGCAAGAGGGCTACTGGGTGGACGGGGTAAGAAGTGTACTGGAAAGATTAGGAATGGGCTATCTATGGGATAGGGACTTACAAAGAGAGGAAGGTAGGGTGTGTAAAAAAGTGTGCAGAAGGGTTAATGACGTAGAGTTGCAGGTGCTAAGGGAAGAGTGCACCAGTAGGAGAACCTTAACGGAGTTCTGCGAAATAAGGAACTTTATGAGCATAAAGCCTCAATGCCTAATGAAAAGAGAAATGAGAGGGATAATTTGGTGGTTAATGGGGGTGTATAAGAACAAAGCGTTGAGAGAAGTAGGAAAAGAGGACATTTGCCTGTTTTGTGGGAAGGTTATGGGTGCGGCGCACCTGATCAGGGAATGCAAGGAAATTAAAATGATAAGAGCAAGGTTTGTAGACAAAGCAGATATAAACAGAATAGAAAATGAAAATGAGTATCACACTTTAATTAAATTACTAAAAAGGGAATGGGGGAAAGCAGGTCAATTAGCAAAATATTTTAATACCATCAGGGCAATGTGGAATAAGAAAGCGTCGGATGAGATTCAGAACAAAGATGCATGTAAATTAAGCATTCAAGTACAGGAGATGGCTTCCTAAGCTATAAATCTTGTTAAAGCCTAGGAGAGCCTATCTGTACATATTGCTGTCTGTAGATTTTTTCTGTAAATTTATGTTATCTATGTGTTTATTGTCTGTAGGTCACGATATGACTCTCTGAGTTAAAGTGACAATTAACAAGTAGACTTGGTTTAAAAAAAAAAAGGGACATACAATTTCATACTCACTGGCCAATAAATACTTGGTCAGTAATCTACACATTGCATTTGTAATTACACGCCTCTTTACATCCTAACACCCTTCCTGACTCTCGTCACGAGTAAGCGTGACAATAGTAGCCGTAGTGTCTCCCGCACGCGTCCGCTGGCAGCAAGCCGCCGGCATAGCTGACATAGGCAGGTCTGTTATATAATTCCTTCCGACCAGCTGGGAGGCCAGTACATTAACCTGCGCCCAGAGGATCATCCCCTAAGCGACGCTTACGTCTTTATAGGAGCATCCCCTAGGATTTAAACATCGCACAACACTCTACACTGGTAAGCTTACCCAGCTACGGGAAGCTACCCTCTCTAGGAATCACCTTCCAAATTAGTACACTAACACATATGTTTTAGACCTAACTACCCCCAACTAAGGGATCTAAAACAATATTTACAATATATACACATTTAGTTGCAGTAGTAATTAAACTAGCACAACTAGTTTGTTGAGATACTGATAGTAGTGTTCGATCTTCAAGTTTGATTGTTTAGTGTGATTATGTGAGTGTTATGGAATGGTCAGATTTTTGTGGATTGTGCACTTTGTGTTTGAGCGATGTGTGGTCCGTTTCCGCATAGCAAATCCGAACTCTTCGCAATCCGAACAGCCCAATTAGATTGGATTTCCAGGGTTTGGGTGTACATATTATTTGTATAATGAAAAGAAGCTTGTTGTTTTACGTGACTGTTAATCACGAGATCGTAAGCCACAGAACTTCATGTAAACATAGAATCCGAACCATCGAACGTGACATTGAAATCTCACGTGCATTAATCGGGAATCGAGCCGGTCCACCTGGGTGGGAGGCAAGCCGTTTCACCACTGTGCCATCACGTCGTTGTTGTTTTGTATGGGTATACACATAATATGATCATTAAACCTTCCTGCGGGCAAATAAAGCAGTGTACGAATATTGTTTGTTCTCACTGTAGTGTAGCCTATATCACTATTGCTCTCAATTTGATGCAAATTTAAAAATCTTAGAAATAAAATCTTTTAAAATGAACATAACTTCTTTTGACATATTTTGGTCCCCTTTCCCATTTATCTAAATTACGAAAAGATGATATCTCTGCTCACGAGAGAAGTTTGTTCGTGAAAATATGGCAATTTAGGTATACACAACGTGGAATATATTTATTTGAAGCGGTTTCTTAACAGTGTTGACAGAGTCGAGTTTGTTCTAACTAAATGTAGGCCTATCTACTGCGTGCATAAGCGTTTCAGTTGTCAGTGAGTTTCATCGATAACTGTCCAGTTGCCCAGAGTGAACGTAACCCCTTCTACGTACCGCCTTTTACAGCAGTACCGTTCCTACTGTCAGCGGCAAGTGCATAAATCTCCCTTTTATTTATTCCAGGTAATTTTACTCACGTTTTAAGTGTGTTCAATTGTTTTGCTTGGCTATTTTATATGTTGCGAAGTGCTTTTGCTCAAGGTAAATGAGCACATATGTTGACATTTGTTTAAGACTGCCCAACAAGTGCAAAGGTGAAGTGACTGCAGATTTTGATAACGTGGAATGCTCCTTGGGTGGAGTTAGTCATTGTCACTGGCTGCGTGGCTCAGCGGTAACGTTCTCGCCTGCTGTTGCCAGGGTTGCAGGATCGAATCCTCACGCCGCACAGTGTGTCGAATCCCAATTCTAGGTGGAAAAAAATAATAACTTCGTTAATAGTCCTGGGATTCTATTAAAAGTTGGCAATATACCGTTTTCGAGGTCGCTGAATTCATTTCTGGCATCGTCTAAAGTGTACGATCTTCGGGGGGTAATTATATAGGGGTGAGGGGTAAAGTGAGGTGTAAAAAATGACCGAAAGCAACACAAGAATCATCCATTTTCGGTAGTAAAAATCACGATTTAGATGTGTATATGATACTTTATGACAGTGGTAAACATACTATTTAAAACTGGATAAAATATGAATAACAATGAGACTTTCAGTCAAGTATTCTTGTTACCCCTTATTTGAGGGAATAGACGAAGTCACTGTAAGTTGTAAAATCATCCAGATTAAAAACGTATATTAAATTGTTATTAAACATAAAACAACCAAATATGCACAAAAAATAACACTTATTTTCTAAAAATAAAAAAATATTCGTCAAAATTATACAAACAATTTCTTTATAACAAAATGTCATTTTACAGTCCTGTTAATGACGTAGTTTTAGTAAACACACTTCACGCACGAAAACAATATTATTTCTCTAGAAAAGCATGGATATAAAGACAACATATATTGAATATTATGCCTATTTTTCCTATTGCAAATAAAAGGAAAACGTCCATTCGTCAAGTAATGTTCTCATTAATCTCACTCCCCTTAATAATAACAAAATGTCTAATGTTCATTCGTCACCTGATTCTTCTATAGAGTCCAGAGCATCGTAATCGTTGCTATACTGGTCTTCATCATTTGATGTCAAAATTCCTTGGGGGTCATTAAGTAACTCAATAGCTTCCATAGGTACCTATGTACGTGGCATTTTTCTTCCTGCACTCTCTCATTTTTGTTAATATTATGGGATATCAACTTAATTTTGTTTCTTAACTCCTGCACCTGAGTGTCAGTAAGATTTGTAGGATCAAATTTATTCAAAACATATTGAAATACGACGTCTGTACGCCCCTATTTACGACACGACCGCCACGCGTTGAAAAATTCTTCTCGCGGTAATGCCCACATAGTCACTGAAAATAAGAAAATGAACCATCATGCACATTCGTGCGCAACCAAACCACTACAGATCCTAAATCTACATTAAATTTCCTATCGAATGACGTTTATATTAAAGTGGCACTATGAGGCACTCTTAAAGAAATTATTTATTTAGTGCAGAAAGCTTGTATTACGCATTAAAGTGTAAACACATAGGCCTACCTCTTTTCACTATTCCATGAGCCGCAGAAGACAACACCTCGTTGAACTCACTAGAATCACAACGTTCGGTTCACTCCGACACCTCCTATCAAATGACCTGATAACTGCCAGGAAGACGTTTCAGCAGCTATAACCTTCCTCCTACGCACCAGAGAGCGGAAAGGAAGACCGAAGGTCACCATCTGGTTTGTTCACTATCGAATGAGCCAGTTTTCGCTTTCATTTGCGACAGTGAATTTTTTCCACCTAGATATGGGATTCGACACACTGTGCGCCGTCAGCTGGCATTTGAGGGTGCGCAAATGCGAGGGAGCCGTGTCAGTACATTTACTGGCACGTAAAATATCCCATCTAGCTGCTCCAGCAATAATTCGTGCTACCCTCATATCAGTTACCACTAGTTTATATATGAGATATCCTAAATTCACCCAGCTCTCACTCCCATACAGCAAGGTCGGTGGAATTACTGAGTGATGTAGAGAGAATGTTGTCGTTACACTAACTTTTTCCTTGCAGAATACAGTAGATCGCAACTTAGACCTCACAGCCTGAAATAACAAGATGTTCAGTAAAGAACGTGTAGCCTAATTTCTCTTAAATGTATGGATAATGTTAAAACTCTTTGTCCTTATCAGGAAGTGTAATTGAATGTTCTTGTGATGAACGTTAAGAGTTGCACCCTTCCCGTTTTCTAAGATTCGTTGCAATTCCACTATTGCATCTAGAGGAATTGATTGGAACTTTAGAAAAGTACGCCCGTCCACCATCTTGAATGAATGGAATCGTAATCGTTTATCTTGCGCCTTCTGCAGAGAGAGCCGTTTAAGACTACCTATTTGCTGCGTTGGATCATTGTATCTGTAATAAATAGCAGATTGTCGGTATTGTCTTATATATTCCAGTTGACGGCAGCGTGCTAAATGCAGTGTGATAGTATTATGAAGTTATGACTAATCCATGCAAGGTATCGTATCCGTTTCTCCTCTCTTACAAAGTTTCGCGTTAATTGCGCAATTGGGGCCTGACTTATTGATTTTGAAGTTTTAATAGTGTGCTCAGCCACCATCATAAATACCGTATATGGCGGGGGTTTCCTTTGTCTTTGGCATACAAAGCCCATTAATGCTAATTTGAGAAATTGTATTTTTAAAATATATAGAGTTATTTGTTTGCATACTTTATTAAGATCTATATTGAGATATTACTGTGAATAATGGTAATGAAGTCTTTCGTATGTTACTCCTCTCTCACTCAATTTCGCGTTATAATTGTGCTATTACATCCTCAGTTGTTATTCATGTCTTAAGTATAACCCCAGCCACCATCGTGAACGTATGGCGTCACCGTTCTTCTAATAACTCGGTCATAGGAAGGTATTTACAAGGTTCTATATTACTTCTAATTTTCGTTGTTGTATCTTAAAATTACTTTGAGTTATTCATTATCATATTCTATATTTTCGAGCTGGCCACCGTGCGTTGTATTCAGTGTGTTATTCTTATGGCTTATTTCAGCATGGTCCCTAATATAGTACATGTTTCTTACAAGTTTCGTTTTAACAGCACAATTTCATCCTGAATGATTCACTATTACTTAGTGAATTCCTTGAGCGACATACAGTAGATGGTTCTCTTCGTTTCAGCTATTCTTCACTCACGAGGCGTTTCATTCATTTCTTGCTGTGTCGTAGGTGTTGTGTGTTAGAACTCGTTATCACCTTGACATAGAAGTTATCATTGATCACGTTACGGAGAAAAAGGCAAGGAAAGAAAATGATATTAATAAAACGGCATCAATTTCAGCAACGCTCGATTTAAAAAAGAGGAGAGTGTTTCTTTCTTTGTACCCATCGTATGTTCAAAGCGACATGCCAACACATGTGCAACGCAAGGTAAGTTCTACAAGAAATATCACGGTTATCTATTATTAATTGATTTCGCGGAAAGAGATTTATTTACTCATTTCATGATCAGGCTTTTTTTTTGTAGTTTCCTGCAATGCCACATTTAACGCCACAGACAATTGTGATGGCAAGCAGAAATTAACATCACGTCAGGCCCATCAAATTAATTCGAATGGAGATCCAGTCCACTATCTCATCTGTGAAAGGAATCATTGTTGTTTCACTTGCTAGGCTTGGGCATCGTCGTCATTTAGCCCAGTGTATTTGTGTGTACGTGTAGCTTATAGAATATTTCATCTAACCTGTGTTATTGTGATGTCTGTAGTAGAGTGTGTATTTGTAATGCAGGTGAGGATTGGGAAGGAGGCGGTCGTGGCCTTAAGTTAGGAACCATCTCAGCATTTGCATTTGCCAGGAGTAGAAGTAGGAAACCACGGAAAACCACTTCCAGGATGGCTGAGGTGGGAATCAAACCCACCTCTTTTCAGTTTTACCTTATGAGGCTGAATGTACCCCGTTCCAGCCCTCAGACCAGAATTTAATTACTTGGCATAGCCGGAATCGAAGCCGGACCTGTGGGGCAACTGGCAAGAATGCTAGCTGCTACACCAGGAGGTAGAATGAAAGAAAATCTTTGCCATGAAGATGCGTAGAAGCTATTTCTTCATTGTTGACGTCGTTATGTAATAAAAGAATCGCTTTTCAGTCGGTTAACACAGTACTATTTGTATTCTTATTTATAAGTACTGTAGGCCCCCTAAGTGTTATTTAATTCGGCACACTACTTTTCCAAAATGTGAAAAGTAGGCTAAAAACTTAAACTGTGAATATTGGCCTGGAAAGTAACCGTCGAACACAAAGAAAATAATTGAACTTGGGCTTTAAGTGCAAGGCTGGTTTGTTGTTCTTGTTAATTATTTTTAGGGGGCGCAGTCCATTTCGGCCAGTTAATTACACTGATAAAATCGGACAGACTTTTCTGGCCAGCATGATCTGCCCCTTTGATAAGTCATAGTCAAATTCGGCCAGTGATAGCTCATTAGCAACCTCTCCTCTCTTCCCCCACTCTGCAGCCAACACAAGCATATTGTACACACGTTCCAACCTTTCCTCATTAAACTGTTGGAGGGAAGGTGATTCTCAGTTTCACGGTCCCAGGGGTGTCAATTACTATAAAGTCGCATATGTATGACCCAGCGAGGATATGGTGACAACTGTATGTGGAGGAGCTTTATACAAAGAATACGATATGTCCTCAATAGTTTCAGAAATATGGACATCGATGAGATTGTGTTCGATAAACTGACAGCGTTAATATAATTTATTAGAAGAAATGTCCATTTCAGGTTCCGTGCTGACAGTTAATATGAAAACTTGAGGTTTTTAAATTTTCAATAAGGCGGAGAAAATTAAAAAACTTCAAGCGTTAATATAACTTAAGTGCAAGCTCTAACGTTTTACACAATCTTCATTGCATAAACTAATGAAAAAAATCCACCAGTCTCCGACCGGGTCAGGAATGGAATGAATGAAGCCCCCATCTAGCGGCGAGGATATGGACTGTGCTGGCTGCCGAGGCCTGACGCACTCCTCTGGGGCAATGATTAAATGAATGACAGATGAAATGAAATGATAGTGGAGAGTGTTGCTGGAATGAAATTTTGACAGGGAAAACCGGAGTACCCGGAGAAAAACCTGTCTGCCTCCGTTTTGTCCAGCACAGATCTCACATGGAGTGACCGGGATTTGAACCACGGACCTAGCGGTGAGAGGCCAGCGTGCTGCCGCCTAAGCCACGGAGGCTTTTTGCATAAACTAATGAATGAACAAAATTAATTTAAAAAAATACAAGTGAACAATTTTTATTGAATAGCCTAACCTATTAGATGAAATTAAAACATACTTAATACCAGTAATTAATTGTTGGAGATTCATTTTAGGGGCTGGGGAAGCTTGGCAATCAGCCCCGTGTACTGAATCTTTAATTGGGGTAATTACATGCAGTATTTATAGGCCTACTGTATTTATATTTCGACCACGCATCCAGTCTGAAATGGTTTTCCATGCTTTCCTATTTTCAACTCTATACAAATCCAGGAAATGTCCTTCCTTCCTTTCAACTCCTTACCTTTTCCCCCCGTGGCACCACAGCCCATGAAGGGCCTAGGCCTACCAAGCGACCGCTGCCCAGTCATTTGACCTGGAGATATTGGGGTGACGCGTGATCAGCGCATCGGATCCCATCGGCCGTTAATCTTGGTTTTCGTGATCGGGACGCTGCCCCACTGTCAGACAGCTACTCATTTGTCCTCACGAGGATTAATGCACCCCGTTCCTGCTCTCGCGTCAGTTTCTAAAATCCCTGACGGAGCCGAGAATCGAACCCGGGGCCTCCAGGTGTGAGGCAGGCGCGCTACCCCAACACCACGGGGCCGGCTCCTTACTTAGTTTCATTAATTTCTTCTCTTTCGCTTGGGTTATGATACGATTTTGTTGCACACACCCTGTGATGAAAACCGTGGATGGCGTGTCTCGTCACGACATGTCGCAGTTCCTGGTTTTCCTTCATCCAGTTCCTGTCCACCATGGCGCTTGTAGCGTAGAAGTCCGGATCTATATCTTCGCTTTTGGCTTTCCCCCCTCTCCAGATGTTTAGAGTAATGTTCTGTAGCTGGTAGTGTAGGTCTATGTGAGCTGTGTAACCAGAAATGTGACAGGTACCACCTATCAAAGTGCTCCAAAAGAACATTATCATTGACTGAGTACAGTAAACAAGAGTTTAGTGCTTTTCAGTCGGTCAACACGAATGTACCCAAAAGAGATGGGTTATGCCCTAATCCTGAAATAAATTACATGAGATTAATAAAACACTAGGATGACCAGTTTCGATCGTCAAGCGATCATCATCAGATCCATTACACTTAGGCTACAAAATCTATGTTTGAAATACAGGTGAAAATATTTACAATATGTACAATTATTTAGTTGTAGTATTGGTACTGCAACTGTCAGTGTTTGCTAAATGCAGTATGTATGTTAGGTGAAATGCTAAATGGTGATAGCTATCCGTAGATTGTACTTTAGAGAGATTATATGGTTGTAAACTATGGTTAAACTATAAAATTTTAGGCTAACTACTTATCTGATTGTCTTCCGTGTAACAGCTACTCGCAGTTTTCGTGCTCACTGGAACTCGCTATGCGGTAGACTGCGGTGGTTATCTTAACGACTGGTTTTTCCCTGCTTTCTCCCCCCTGCTCCTACGTGCTGTGGGGAGTGATAGCGATGTGTTTATGTGAGGTGTTGCCAACCTAGATAAGATGTATGTTATTGAATGAGGTGGGTCTACAATTATTAAAGACCGTGGATTAGCCCTCGCCACGCGTGGAGCATAACCCATTCGAACTAAGCGTTGACGGTCTAATGAGGGCGTCCCGGCGCCTTTAATACTGCCGCGAATATGGGCCTTGGTTTATTGCAGAAGAAAAGTACATCGTACACCTGATCCAGATAACATTTACCTATTAATAACCCCCTAATTTCCCCCCTTTTTTTTCTAGCTTGGCTGTGTCGCTAAATTGTGTTGTGTTTCCGACAGGGTGTGTTTTTTAGTTCCGTGTAACTGCGAGTAGCTGTTACACGGAAGACAATCAGATAAGTAGTTAGCCTAAAATTTTATAGTTTAACCATAGTTTACAGCCATATAATCTCTCTAAAGTACAATCTACGGATAGCTATCACCATTTAGCATTTCACCTAACATATATACTGCATTTAGCAAACACTGACAGTTGCAGTACCAATACTGCAACAAAATAATTGTAAATATTGTAAATATTTTCACCTGTATTTCAAACATAGATTTTGTAGCCTAAGTGTAATGGATCTGATGATGATCGCTTGACGATCGAAACTGGTCATCCTAGTGTTTTATTAATCTCATGTAATTTATTTCAGGATTAGGGCATAACCCATCTCTTTTGGGTACATTCGTGTTGACCGACTGAAAAGCACTAAACTCTTGTTTACTAAGGCAACACTGAAAATATGGCTTCAAACACCACAATGAGTACAGTAAGATGTAAATTCTCTTCTTTTGGTCTTTCGGCTGCAATAAATTCTTATTATTAATTTCTTCTCTCATTAACTCATGTTGTGAGGTCGGCTCCAGGAAGGGTATCCGGCCGTCAAAAATACCCGCCACATAAAAATGTCATGGCATCTCATGCCCGTCGAGAAAAGGGTAGATATCCCAAGTAAATTTTACCTTAAAATCCTCTTGGTGTTTCCTTTTCAAATTACAATAATACGACGCCAATTGCGGCAGAAATCCTTTCTACGCAGTAGCGAAGGGGAATTACACATGCTCATTTCATCATTATTTTATATTTTTGCCATTTTATGTTTCATGATTTTCAGACAATTTTACGACAGTATTTACAAAATTTGTAAATATGATAATCTTTCACATAATTTTAATGCATCATATTTCTTTTATCATACGATGAAATATTTTAAAAAATTCTTCATAGGCAAGTAAAGTGACTTGTTAGGGGAATGTAGTTGGTTTTGTAAATATGAAAATCCACAGCCTGCTTCCAGTCGAACAACTGGATCAGGGAATGGAATGAATGAATCCCCCATCTAACGGCGAGGATATGAACTGTGCCGGTTGCCGAAGCCTGTCGCACTCCCCTGGGGCAATGATTAAATCAATGACAGATGAAATTAAATGATAGTGGAGAGTGTTGCTGGAATGAAATTGTGACGGGGAAAACAGAGTACCCGGAGAAAACCTGTCGGCCTCCGCTTTTGTCCAGCACAAATCTCACATGGAGAGACCGGGATTTGAGCCACTGACCCAGTGGTGAGAGGCCAGCGTTCTGCAGGGTTTTGTAAATGATTGTATGAAAGAAAATCCTACAGCTGACACAACGAGTAAACGAGTTATTTTAAGTTAAATGAGAGAAGTGTTCTAAATAATTTGAATTAATTCGTAAGTATTGCTGTATTAAATTACTTCAGCGAATCGTTTTCTTTTTGTCCATCCGGGAAGTTTGTCTTAATGAGATTTTAATTAATATGGTTCTAAAAAACATTTGGAATAAGAATAGGCCTAACATTTTTACTGCCATTTCTATATTGAAGTCCAATATATTTTAATGAGAGTAGGTAATTGAGTAGTGAATAAAACAGGATTGCTTTTATGAATCCTCCGTAAAACTGTTGCTGATCGATTTTTTTTAAGTCAGTCTTTTTCAGAATACATTTCATTGAGCATTATATTTCCACCTCATTGTGTAGTGGCTGTCACCGCGGAGGCTCGGGTTCGATTCCCGGCTCTGCCAAGAAATTCAATTATGGTATGAGGGCTGGAACGGGGTACACTCAGCCTCGTAAGGTAAAACTGGGATGAGGTGTATTCGATTCCTACTCCCGCCATCCTGGAAGTGGTTTTCCGTGGTTTCACACTTCTACCCCAAGCATATGCTGGATTGGGTCCTAACTGAAGGCCATGGCCGCCTCCTTCCAATCCTCATCTGAATTACACTAGGCCTGCACACAATAATACAGCCTTCACTGAACACACACACCCAAGTACGTGGGGTTACATGACCACGATGTCGCAAAGCCCCTCAATCAACAACAACATTGAGCATTAGGCAGTAGGCGAATTTTCAAGGCATCAACATCCGCCCTCAGGTGATGACCATTCACATCATGTACTATATTTACGTTCAATTAAATTATATTAGAAGAGACGTTTAGCCGGCTCTGCCGTTTCCAGGGTACACCACGAGGAGGTAGTCTCTCATTGCTCCCCATTTTTTTTTTTTTTTTTTTTTTTTTTTTTGCTTGATTAATTTATTTACAGGATATTGATTCCTGCACGTCACATATTATTTATTACGGCCAGTTTACATTATTTGCATTCATTTGTTGTCGTTTTCCCTTTTCTTATAGTGGTATGCGGCAAAGGTTGTGTAACGTAACCTGGTAATTTTCCCCTGTTCGTATTCCCGTCGCGTTCGCTCCATAATCTCAATCCACTTCCTGTATTGGCGATTGGTTGGCATTTTCTTGATTCCCACACTCTTAATAGAAATCTCGGTTTCAATTTGCCTCTGCTTTAAAACTTCCACGAAACGGAATATGTTTGGGTGTGCCGTGTAGAAAGAAGATCCAAAATGTGAATGAAAGCTTTCACATGCGTTCGTTGTACGAAGCGAAGATACTGACGATGATGCCCAAATAGTAGGCGGGAATTTTGCGTCTTCTGTGATATATGTTTCCGTCAAATAGTCACAAAACTCAGTAACTCGTTCGTCTTCAGGCTTGCAGGACATGAAATCTTCTACAAAGGCATCAGCAACTTCTTCGGGGTTCAATAAGGGAAGGCCAAAAATTGCTCGAAACCATTGCCCCAACTCCGATGATTTCTCCACGTACGCTTGTGAAAGGCCTAATTATTGGATTTTCTTCCACCAGGACTGAGTGAGATGAAACCTACAACCAATTACCTCAATATCAGGCCATACTCTCCTGGCGGCGCGACGAATTCCTTCTTCAAAGTCCGCAACGATTTGCCTTGGTCGAAACGTAGTTCTTAATTCTTGACATTTGTCAATAATACTTGCAAATGCCTTCACGTAAGTCGTCGTCTTCTTGTTAGGTAAAAGCAGGAAAATTGTTGGTATATAATGACCGTTTTCAAACACGTGGATGGTAAAAAACTGATAAAAATACTTTGGACAATACGTGAAAGTGCCATCGACGAAAATTTTATCTCGACCACAAGCAAATTTCAAATTCTTCGCTGTTGTGAAGCATATTATGCCATTCTCGGTGTCATTAAACTGCAAGAAAAGTTCGCCCTGGTTTGTTGAAATGTTCATTTCTTGAAGAGCACGTTGAACCTCAGCGGCTGACTTAGGTAAGACGGGTTGTTCCCTTCGACGAACTCTATACTCACTTCGACGTAGGAGATTAATGTCGTGTATAGTTAGTGACGCTTCAGTGTTCATATTACAGATTTCCCTTCTGATTATTTTCCTTGGTGTTTCATTCAAGTCCTCAGCAGCCTTCCTCTTCACATTACTTGCAGTAATTTGGCGAGCTAATTTCTCACTCGGTGCGTGGTTATGTTCGCCTTCGTACCTGAGAATAGTAGTTCCATTTCCATCGACGTATATTTTCGCTAGACAGTTTGTAACCATACAACGCCACCTCCAACCGTGCAAAGTCTCATTAACCCGACGAAATTTGTACTTGTTGTAAATAATATTGATTTGCCCACGTGAGCTTACAGTCTGTTCCAATTCCATTTTGAACAAAAGCCTGACTAATGACTAGTTATCAACATTCACTGTGTCTTATATAAGAGCAGAAAGACTGGAAACTCCCTCCACTGCATCATTCTCCCTTGGGTTTCTCCAAATTATGCCAAAGCATACAAATTACAATAAATATGTAGACTACCGAATACAGATATTCATTCTACGTAGGAAGTACAGAAATCTTTCTTTGTTTTTTAGTACTTTTCCAACTCGGCACTACTATTTGTGACCCCCCAGGGGCTCACATCAAGTGGGACGTGGGTAGGCGACCACGGGGCACCAGCTGAGTCCGGCATTGTTTCCACTTACTTGTGTCGGGCTCCTCTCCGTCATCTTTCCTGTCGACCTCACTTGGTGAACTCTTCTTCTCTTCCGACCCCGACAGTATTAGGGTATCCGAGGCCTAGGGAGTCTTTCACTTTCCCGCCTTAATTGGCCCTTCTCTCATCTTTCCTGATACCCTCCTTCTGCGAGGGGTCAGCCTTCTTCTTATTTTCATGATTTCTCCTGCCTTCTGCTCAAGGCCCTTAAGGAGGCAGGGTGTATGTAGCCCCACCACTTCTGGTGCACCCTGGATATTGCTACACCCTCAGGGGCTCACGGCTGGTGAGTTCGGGAGTTGGCGACCCCGAGGGATTCCTGAGCTGGGTCTGGGTTCCCCCTTTTATCCTTTACCTGTGGGGCGAACCCTTTCCTCTTTCACTTTCCTATCTGCCTTTCATGGCTCTCCATCCTTCGAAGTCCCTCAATTCGTCTTATTCGAGGGTTGAGGGCATTTCTTTTCTTCCTGTCCTTTATTTGCCTTATTCTCCTTTTGTTTTCCACTTCTTCTTCTAGTATACAAGTTAGTAGTTTGTTTTAGTTATAGTTTTTCATTCTCATCATCTTCACTATCACCCAAACCATTAGGGGCCGATAACCTAGATGTTAGGCCCCTTAAAACAACAATTATCATCATCATCATCTACTATTTGTGATCTCGAAAATATACTCCTATGATTTATCAGGTTATAGGTACAGTATATCATTTAAGTTTCACGGAATGTTAAGAGCACTGTTACTCATAAAATAATGATTATGAATACATGGTAGTTCGAATATAGTGTAACAATTATATTTTGTCCCGTGCATTAGGCTACGCCAGTGGTTCCCATCCTGGGGACGATCGCCCCCAAGTGGGCGATTTGGGTTATCAGGGGGGCAATAAATAAGTGGGGGCGATGAGTTTTTATAAAGGGGGTGGGGGATTAAAATAGGACTGTACAGTAGAAGTTGCTGGGTAGTACACGGAAAAATGTGACAGGAGCGCCTCCCGTTCGCGTGTTCATCAATCATTGCCAAGTTTGATATTCACGAGGTAAATATTGGCCGTTAAGGGCTGATTCAGTCTCCAACCCTTCAAAAGTGTTCAGTGTCAGATAACGAGACTCCTGATCTCCCTACAGACAAAATCCTAATTTTTACTGGTCAGATCACCTTGACCAGGTTAAAAACTGACATGGAATCAAGATTTGAAGATTTGACCAAGTTACAAATTCCGGATTGGATTCTAGATCCATTCTCGTTTGAAGTTGTGGATAAGCTTGATAACTCTTTGCAGACGGAGTATATAGAGCTGACGTATGAATGTGAGCCGAAAATCATTTTCAAGCAGAGCGGTTACGAGTTAACCTGGGTGAAGCTTATGGACACTTACCCACAACTGTGGGGAAAAACTGAACCACTTCCCATCTCGTTCCCGTCAACATATTTAGTTGAAAAAGGATTTAGTTCTGTTGTCCAGCTCCTCACAAAACAAAGAAATAAGTTGGACATGCCTCAAAGGAGACTTGCCCGTGAACTTGACGAACATAAAACCGGATATCCAAGCTTTAACTGAAATCCAGCAAGCACAAGGCAGCCATTGAAAATGTAAAATAAAACAATAACAATGTTTTCAAACTGTCATCTGTTTTTTTTTTTTCTTCAAATTGTAACTGTCAACTTTTTCCAGATTCCAATTTAAAAAAGAAAACACGAAATCCTATTTTTTAAATGTACGTCGATGATCTTAGTTAATTATTTCAATTCTTTGAACTAAAAAACCATGTAAAAATGTACATTTTAATTTTAAGAGTGACCGGATAAAACTGCTTCGGTTGTTTTTATATACGGTAGTAAAATTGTTTAAAATAATAAAACTGCGGTATTATTTTTACTTTACTTCAATTCAAGTTAGGCACATAATGAAAATGAAAATGGGCGATAGGTGTTAGTCAACCTCCAGAAAGGGGAGATGGGCCACAAAGGGTTGGGAACCACTGGGCTACGCCTACCGTTGATAAATTTCAAAATTAGAGAAAAATAACTGCACATGTAATTTCAGGATAAGCATGATTATGTAACAAGTTTGATAATGATGATGATGATGATTGGTGTCCTAACGGAAAGAACAGCGAGGCCATCTGCCCAAACATAGGCTAATGTTATGCAAATATTGTTAGTCTGAGTGAAACAGCTGATTAAGAACTTATTGAATGCAAATATCTCTAGACGAATTTAAATCCACGCAAAATAACTTGAACTACCCCGTGGCACTACAGCCCATGTTTGATCCTGGTCTACCAAGCGACCGCTGCCCAGCCATTCAGCCTACAGATTGAAGGGTGAAGCGAGGTCAGGTCTCCGTAACTGGGGCGCTGCCCCACTGTCAGACAACTACTCGATTGTCCTAACGAGGCTGAGTGTACACTTTTCCTTCTGCTGATGCAGAATTGAGAAGAGGCAGGTTCGATTCCTACCTCAGCCATCCTGGAAGTGGGTTTCCATGGTTTCTCATTTCTACTCTAGGCAGATGCCGAGATTGTACCTAAATTAAGACTACGGACACCTCCTAACCATATCCTAGACCAATTACAAGTCCACAATAGTACGCTACAGCAGTTAAAACAACTCAGAATATCAGACAGATTCCACATACACCAAAGTATTACATAATCACAAAGCCTTCAAAATGAATAAACGACAAAAAGTACCCCTTTCCAGCCCTCAAGTCAGATCTTAAGTATGACTAGCTGCGTTGCTCAGTGGTAACGTTCTCGCATGCTGTTCCCGAGGTTACAGGATCGAATCCTGGCGCAATTAGTTGGCATTTGAGGGTGCGTAAATGCGATGGAGCCAGAGCCATGTCAGTTGTTTTACTGGGACGTTATAGATCCCATTCGGGACAAAATTCCGACACCCCCGGCGTCTATAGATCATAAGTTTCTGGCTGGAATCTAACCCAGAGCCTCCTCGGTAAGAGAAAAGCGTGCTATCCATACACCACGAGGGACAATAATAATAATAATAATAATAATAATAATAATGTAAGGGGTTTAAGGTACCTTTTAACTGTTGTAGCCTTTTAAAAGAATAAAGGCATAATGTTTGTTTCACTGAAATTATGCTACATCCAATTTTGTACAACCCTACAATGAAGTGTGTTTACGAGAAATTCCAGAGCCAGTGGGTCATTCTGCAAGATCAAGTAAGTTATCTTACCTTTGGGTTTTCACAATGGTATAGTGGTGGGGGACCGAAGGGAGAAGGATTTCAGCCGAAGTACCAGAACTTGGCCTGGGGCAATTGGCCAGAAAGGACTGTGCGATGGAATGACAAGATAAGAAAGATCCACTCAGAAGATTAGCTGGCCCAATTCGCCAACACCCGTTTTAGGGGCTTGTGGCTTCTTGGTCATTAGCTCCATTTGGGTATGTGTTCAATTTGTCTGACAAACTGTACAGTTTGTGTTAGCGTGCCGACTTTGGTACTGTGTGTAGCCTAACTGTAGGGCAAAGTACTATCCCTGCATGGGATGTGGAAAACCCGGGTAAAACCACTCAGGAATTTGGGAATATGTAAACATTTGCTAATGGGAAGTACTGAATACGTCTCTGAGATGCGAGAGTAGATAGTGAATAACAGCCTTCGGTTTTAATGGATACAAAGCCAACAGCGCAACTCGACTCATCCTGACAATATTTACCCTAATTTGGAGTGGGGGACAATGAAGCATGCCTCAGGCAATCTGTTTGGATATTCCTAAGCGACTCCCGTGGAAAGACCTCATTAGGCCAGTTCAGTATCGTCCATCTGAGATAACAAGTGTGTTCTGTCTGTATGGAAAGGAGAAAGCAGACAACCTTGAGTCAGCTTCCAATTTCTAGATAGCCATGTGTGTTCTGAAAGGGAGAAAAGCAGAGCAGGCGATATTTGCTATGCTTTGTGTCAAATTTCTTTCGTTTCAGTAATAGTGTAAAGTCCTGAAGAAACAAATACCAGGTATACCAAACGTCAGGCTCAGGTCAAGACTCGAGGAAAATATCCCTCCGTGAATCTCCTCTCTCTGTTCCTTCTTGTGTTTCCGGCATGGCACGCAGTTGATTAATTGAAATGAAAATCCATAGCCTGCTTACAGTCGACCGACCGGGTCAGGGAATGGAATGAATTAAGCCCACATCTAGCGGCGAGGATATGAACTGTGCCGGCTGCCGAAGCCTGTCACACTCCCCTGGGGGCAATGATTAAATGAATGACAGATGAAATTATAGTGGAGAGTGTTGTTGACAGGGAAAACCGGAGTACCCGGAGAAAAACCTGTCTGCCTCCGTTTTGTCCAGCACAAATCTCACATAGAGTGACCGGGATTTGAACCCAAATCCAGCGGTGTGAGGCCGGCGTGCTGCCGCCTAAGCCACGGAGGCTTGATTGAGTAATTGAAACTATCTTATTAACGACCACAAGCGACTGTATAACGTGCGGACCATTATTTTCAATTACGAATTAATTTATGGTATATTCACTGAAACAAGTATTCGTTCCTATCATGTGTGCATCACCCCTATCGAATCCGGAGGCGCTGAGACTATTAAAAATGAACTCTTTGCAGAGCGTGAAACTGATCTTATTTCCCCTTTTATAACATGATTTGTGTTGGACGACGTATGACATAAACGATGAGTAAGAAGACGAAATTACGCGTGTCCTTGAATTCCATCAACTAACTACACCGACCTAGCTTCGCTCACTAATTTTTCCGATGTGTTAGGTTTTATTCACACTGTATGTAGGAGTTGTTTTTAGTCGGTCATAGACTGTCTTCGGTTGTTAATACAGTATACTCAAAATACCATTTACATTAATATTAACCGCCAAAGACAATTGGGCTCTCGACTACGAGTTGGCCAACTGAAAAGTAATCTTTTCATAGGATCAAACAAGGCAACACTGAATAAAAACGGGCTTCTATATTCTGTGAGCTGCCAGAATAGGATAGGTTTTCTTTGGATGATTCTAGTAAACCCATTGTAGGTTCAAAGGAAACACTAGGAAGATCGCAGTTGCGGTTTCTTAATACAGTATCGACATTCCCAAAAAATTAAAATTACATTATTCCTTGCAGACGACAGGGAAACTGCTACTTCAGCAGTTTGAAGGAAGAGTGCGATCGTCTGTTGTCCGGCCCTGTGTTGTCTCACCGACTAGTCAGTCCTTTCGCTTATTCATCGAGCTTCTCCACTATCCTATAGCATGAGCGATATTTTGTTGTTGTTGTTGTTGTTGTTATTATTATTGTTGTTGTTGATGATGAATTTAGGAGCTTTGCGACATCGTGGTCACGATAGCCCCGAGTACTTGGGTGTGTGTGGAATCGGTCTGATAACCTGTGTCACTTTGATGGTCATAATAGTGCGTGTATTTGCAATCGGGGATAGGATTGGATAGGAGGTGGTCGTAGCCTTAAGTTTGGTACCATCCCGGCATTCACCTAGTGTAGAGGTCGGAAACCACGGGAAAACCACTTCTCAGATGGGTAAGGTAGGAACTGAACCCACCTCTACTTAGCTTTGCCTCACGAGGCTGAGTATACCCCCCACTCCAGCACTTACACCAGAACCAAACTTTTTGGCAGAGACGAGCGTGAGTGACAGTAGCTTGAAAATCTTCCCTCGGTTACGAAACGCTATGGCAGTTCTAAGAACTCGACTTTCCCAGGCAGTTTTTGTTGTTGTTGATCCATTTACGGGCTTCGCGATAAAATGGGCATGTAGCCGTGAGTACTTAAGTGTGTGTGGGATCAGTCTGATAATATGTGTTATTTTGATGATCATAACAGTGTGTGTATTTGCAATTGGGGCTAGGATTGGGTAAAAGGCTGGCGTGGCCTTACGTTAGGAACCATCCCGGTATTTGCCTGGAGTAAAACTGGAAAACCACTTCTAGGACAGCTGAGGTGGGAATCGAACCCACCTCTTCTCAGTCTTTCCTCACGGAGCTGAGTAGGCTATACGCCGTTCCAACCCTCAGACTAGAATACGATTTCTTTGCAAATCAGAGAATCGAACTTTTGGACCCGGAGTCTCCATAAGTAGGCCTACCCCAAGACCACAGAAGGGTGCTCCCAGGCAGTGTAAGATTGCTGATAGCCGACAAGGTCAGTGCGCTACATCGGATGACTTCGACACAATTCGTGCTGTTTGAGAGAAAGTAAAATCGCACACAAAATATGGTTCAAAATCACCAATAGACAATATGCGGGGATCGTGTCACACCAACTTCGGATGAGTTCGTTAGCAGTACGGCAGGATGGCGGCAAGCAGTGGCGTAACTAGAGTTTTCTTCTGAAGGGGGATGAGCTGAGTCAAAATTGCATTGGGTGGGGGTTCGCACATAATGGGACTTAATCAATGAAAGCAAATATACGATCCCGAAGTTTAAAAATATCCAATGCACATTTTTTCGCAGTTGATTTCATTAGCATTTGATATGTTGTATTTGCACTTTTCAATGTGCAATTGCCCGAAAATTAACAATCTTGTTGATATTATATTATAAAGTTCAGTTTTCTTCGCGAAATCATCTGACCCTTTCTATTCCCCGACATTGTATAAATATTAATAAACTACAGTTTCCAACTAAAGTTTAACTTAAGACAGCAAAAGATCTTAACAAAATATTATCCACTTTCCAAAATGACACTCTCATTCGGATAAAAACAAGATGACAACTGGCAAGTGGTGTACTTTTGGAAAAGAATGTGCCAGCCGTGTGGCTAACTGAACAGCTGCTTATTATGCGTATTAACTTTTAAAAAATGTTACACGAGTGAAAATAAATACTCTAGTATTAACTTACATAATCCAATCATTTTTCCTCAATCCAAACATTGGTATTACTAAAAAGTAATGAATTGAGTTCTTAGTTGCAATCTCTCTAAATAAAGTAAGCTTTCTGTCTGATAATTTTGAATTTTTGGCTAAAACTTTGTAATTATCCCAGATGAGCTGTATAATGACCAAAATACCCTCAGTTTAATTTTTGTCTGTTTGTTTGTTATGGAATAGCGTCAACACTACTGGAGCAAATGGCATGACAATTCGTTAAGTAATGAGTACCGGTACCCCCAATAATAAAACTAGGGTACAATTATTATGCAATACGAAAGGGACAAGTGGTTAAGGCTGTGCGGTCAAAAATTGAAATTTTATTTTTATTTTTATTTTTACTCTTAATCTCTAATGTAGGTCTTTGTGAGATATTATATGCGTTTTGAAGAAAATAACGACGGCTCGTTTGCTGAGGACATGGCTTCAAAGTGGCTATTTTGAGCGTTAAAGGTACAATCTCCACGACGAAACTAATAATCGGAAGACACCGAAATTTATGTACAACAACCCCTGTAGTAGTACCTGCAATAGGAACAATTCTTATTACGAAATTCAAATTTTGTATTAACCTCTTCAGATTTGAATACCATTTTTAGTGAGAAAAAATTGTTATATTAACTTCAAAGTTTTATTAATTTGATGTGGCTCTTATTCTGAGCAGTAGAAAAGTTCGATAAAGAAAATTGGTTCAGCGATATACCCGTGGTGATTGTACCTTTCAGACTCTACAAAACGCAGGTTGAATCAGTCACACACACATACACACACGCGCGCACACACACAGCGGTAAGACAAGGTCTTGGGCAAGAGAGCGCTCGGCCACCTGCCTTACCCTCTCCTTCAACACCTTTGCTATCGCAGCTTCCGCCTCCCTCCCGCCCTGACTCATCATGCCAGTCCACACGACCACAGTCTAGAGCAGAGTTTACCAACCTTTTGAAGTTCACGGCACCCTTGGGAATAACATTAAACACTACTGTCGACCAAAGTATTATGTGTACTCGAGTTTGAAGGTTGTTTGTGAAGTAACCAATAGACATACATAAAATCCAATAACATCATCATTTTCGTCGTTCTATTGTACGTTAGTTCATGTAGGTTTGGAATTTTTAGTTTATATTTTAATATTTTTTTATCGCAGTTGGAACACAAAAAGTGCCCGTTTTTAAGCGTGTTTCAACCATGCGTCACATTTAAGAATTATTATCTCACAAACCCGTCATCAGATCGAATCCAAATTTTAACACAATATACATCGGAATATTGTATAACTGGTTTATTAATTTCAAATTTTTGCGTGTCCAAGAAACAAAGTTGTTATCATTTGTGTAAGGTAACGTTTTCTCGGCTTGGGGTGGTTGGAATATGTAGTTCTTGGTCGCGTAGAACTCCTTATACATCAAAACGTTATGCTGTATGACTTTAAAATACGTAAATTAATTCACTTATTTTATATCGGTTTATATTGGAACGGGGAAATACGACCTCGCCTCGCTCGGCAGTTATGGGCTCCATCTCAGCAACGCAGTACAGCTTACCCCTGAGCGGCTGGCTGGTGAATAATGCCTTATTTCCACGAACAAACACAAACCGATATAAAATAAGTGAATTAATTTACGTATTTCACAGTCATAAACCATAACTTCTTGATGAATATGGATTACAATGCGACCAAGAGCTATATTTTCCAACCACCCCGAGCCGAGAAAAAGTTACCTTACAGAAATGATAACTTTGTTTCTTGGACACACAACATTTTGAAATTAATAAACCAGTTATACAACATTCCGATGTATATTGTGTTAAAATTTGCATTCGATCTGATGACGGAGTTTTGAGCTAATAATTCTTAAATGTGACGCATGGTTGAAACACGCTTAAAAATGGGCACATTTTGTGTTCCAACTGCGATAACAAATATTAAAATATAAATTAAAAATTCCAAACCTACATGAACTAACGTACAATAGAACGACGAAAATGATGATGTTATTGGATTTTATGTAGGTCTATTGGTTACTTCACAAACAACCTTCAAACTCGAGTGCACATAATACTTTGGTCGACAGTAGGGGCACCCTTCCTTGAATAAAAAAAGAATTATGTTTCATATGTAAATTTATTGAAATATT
The DNA here is from genome assembly GCA_946902985.2 of Meconema thalassinum. Lineage (NCBI taxonomy): Eukaryota > Metazoa > Arthropoda > Insecta > Orthoptera > Tettigoniidae > Meconema > Meconema thalassinum. Next base: position 944,947,064 of record OX336389.2, on the reverse strand, counting down.
TTATAATAAGTAACGTACACCATAACATAATACAGTCAACTTTACTACAGTCAGTGAGTAAAAATACATCAATAATTTTGTTCGATAAATCGTTAATATGAAACTTGTGATTGATGCTTAGAGCACAGGTACGTGGTATCGGGCCTTGCAGTTGACAATGAAACACGCAAATCATCCTCAAGGTTATTCAGTCTATTTCTTGCTTTGGATTTTATTGCCACCAGAGCAGAGAAGGCTTGCTCGCATAGATAGGATTTTGGAAAGGGCGAAAGTGTGTTAATTGCTTTCTTCATTAGGTTAGGATACTACTCTCTCCGCTGAAGCCCAAAAGTAGCCACCGACGCCTCACTCTTGGTGAACTTACCTTTGAGTGTGGAATCGGCACAAAGATCAATAAATTCATCTCGTTCGCAACCAGTGAAATCTATTTCCTCGTACTATCTATGAAATCAAATGGTGAGACAACCCAGTTGACATTCATAGTGGAAATAGATGGAAAGTATGTATCTATTGCATCTTGCAATCTTGATAAGTGATCACAAATGCGGTCTTTCAGCTTACCCAGATCGTTAACTACTGCCAGATGAAGAAAGTTTGAAAGATCTCCTTTCTGAACTGCAGACTTCCAAGAACTAAGTTTTCTTTTAAAATCTTTCATTTTATTGGTTGAGGAAATTATTGTTTCCTGTCTACCCTGCATTGAAACATTCAGTTAATTCAGTTTATGAAAAATATCTGCCAGATACGACAGTTCCAAGCACCAAGAATCAGTTAGTAACAGCTCATAAAATGTATCTTGATTTTCATCCTTAAAAAGAGTTTTCACCTGTTCTCTAAGTTCAAGAAACTGCTTCAATACACGACCCCGCGACAACTACCTTACTCTGTATGAAGTAACAAAGAGGTATGAGGTGCATCCGTTGCGAGACATAACTGTTTAAAAATCCTGCACATTAAAGGTCGAGACTTGATGTAGTTCACCATTTTCACAACTTCGTTAAACACTGCAGCAAAATCTTGAGCTCTGGCAGTAAAAACCTTTAAATTTCCCAGACATAGATTGTGCACCATCTGTACATATACCACAACAGTCTTTCCATGCCGGCCGAAGTCGTCGGATTTTTTAAGAGAGTTAAAAATCCCTCAGTATGCCTTCCTTCGGAGGGGAAGTACATCCGGCGGTCCCATGTCATAGATTTATGACATGTTAAAGAACCTTCCACTAATTACACCTGTGTGAAGCTAAATTGTATAGGTTAAGAATGTAAACAACGCTCTTAGGTTCCTACGTTCGTTGCCAAGAGCCGACTGCGGTGGCGTCTGGTAGCTAAGTTCTGAACTAGTAGTCATTAACGGTGGCGTTTGGCAGCCAAAGTCGGAACTACTTGAAAAATTCAAAAGACTGCAGTCCTTACTTGAATTAAAAACAGATAACACGCACTAATACAGTCATCACAATTAACACCGGTTATCAGACAGATTCTACACACACCAAAGTACACGGGGCTACATGACCGCGTTGTCGCAGCCCCTAAACTTAAGAACCAACCAACCAGTCTTTCCATGAAAGATCTTGGTCATTGAGAAAGGAATTAATAGAAACGAAAATATCATGGCCTGAGGTTGTAGTCTCTAGCGGTCTACAGAACACAAACTGCTTATTAATATCTTTATCATCAATAGGCTATATCTGGTAAAACCAAGGAGTTGCAGTTTGTCACCACTATCGATACTCTCATCTACTTGCAAAGCAAATGCTCGATCAGTTTTTATTTTCCCCACGACTTGTTCGTTGATATTGCAAACATTTCAGATATCCTGCGACTGATTGTGTTGTTGGAAAGAGGAAATTTCGAAATTTGATTAGCTGCTCCTTCACCAAGTATTGTTGAAACTATAATTTTCCATGCAGGACCTATGATTTCCTCTCCAAGAGTATGAGGTGTGGGTGTGATTCTTTTTTCCTATCAGTTCTGCTACTTTAAACGAGGCTTCAAGAGCAGTATCACTTATGGTCATTCTCTTTACCATTCGCACAGCTGGTTTTTTTCTCCCCTTCTAGTACACGTGAAAAATACATCACACTCTTCCCTGACCCACTAGGATGCTTAATTGTGAGATGCCACTTCAGTTTGCTAGGTACCATGGCCTCGTGTTTCGCCACAAACTAAACACACAGGGATAGGGTTTTCCTCGTTCTTATTCCACGTAAATCCATACACTACGTAACTGTCCTGGTATGTTCTTTTCTTTCGTTTGTCTTCTTTATGTTGAATTCAACGGTTCGGGAGTAGGATCCGACTGTTCACTTTCACTGTCCAGGCGTTTACGTTTAACAATGAACTTGTCCATAGCTAAACACTGCTAATCAACGCCAAGAAAACATGTTAAAGTGGCGTAAGAACGGGTACACTTTTATATATTTATATATATGTAAGTGACTGATGTGAAACAGCTTTTGTCAAACCATTTCGGCCCTGAGTGGCACAACTGAGAGGATCTAGGCTTCTACCGAGACTTGCTACTATGTGGCGAAGACATAGCTCGACAAAATGTATCTGAAGCAGAAGAAGAAGAAGACCCCATGGAACATGACGTTGCTGTGCAGTCCAATGGACTCTATTTCGCCTAGTTTGAAAAGCTGTGAGCATATTGTGAATGGAAATTTAAGGTTGAAAGGTTACTTTTATTGTATACTGGGTAGTTTCTTAGAGAACTTTAAAATATAGCAATAATTTCACTTTCACATAGAAACCATAATTACTGACTTAATGAAACTAATCCAAAACTACTTAAGTCCTAGATCCTGTATCAAAACTGCTTAAGTGCAATATATTTTCTATTATTACGTAAAAACTGCTTTTACTGTATTTTTAAAACATACATAAAATGAAAACTAATCGTATTTTGTAACTATTATACAAACTGTTTCTATTTAAACGCGCACGGATAACTCAAGACAGTTTTTTGCCCTTTCTCACAAATTTCATGAAATTGACTTAGGTAGTTCTGGAATTGGACGACTCACATACATATCTTTATAACCTCTGTTATTTATTTTATTTGTTATTTAATTTCCAATGAATTTGTTATTATTAAGTCCCTTTTTTTGTGTTAAATTTTATTGTTTGTTTTCTTACTGTCAATACTTTATATTGTTATACAGTCAGTATAAAATGGTGTACTTCGTACCTGTATCAGATTATTACTAAAAAAAGATGTTTCAATATAGAACAATATGATATGTAAATGATTTTTCAAAATCTGAAATAATAAAATTTATTTTCATGAGAATATTTGCTCATAATAAAATATGTGAGTGTTTCGTTTACAGAATGTTAAAAATTATTTATGAGTTACTTTATAAAATTCTGTAAGTTATATTCGCAGAATAAAACATGTTTTAAATCAATAGAACTTGATAGGCCAGGCGACAGGTCGGAAAAAAAGCCTCAATAAGGAAATAATTAGTGGAACGCTGGAAATTGCTTTAATCGCTTTATTTTGACCCAGATATTACTCTCCCAAGTTTTCCCCCCTCAAGCGAAGTCGGTGTTGGCCCTTCTGGCCCTAAGAAGGTACCATTTTTTTTTCTAATATCTCCCAAACCATCAACTTTATCAACAAAATGCCTATCATAAAAATAATCTAGAGTAAATTTTCTACAAAAATGCTCTCTACCTTTTGTCTCTAATGTGAACTGTTACGATGCTACGACCATTCAAATTGGAGCCCTTTTAGATTCTTGCGGAAAAGCTATGGAAATGATATGCCATATCAAAGTTTCTACATATTATAAAATATTTGTCAGCATTCCAGGTGCACAAGCTGTTAACTTGTTACAAGTAAGTTATAACAGATTTTCAATGTAAACAGCTGTGGCCTCAATTTCTCCATCATCGCTTTCATCGTCTGTATCGGTACATTTGTCCGACGTCACAGGGCGCTCAAGATTAACATCGATGTCTCCGTCACAATCATCCATATCATCTTCCTCGGCAGCATTTGTACATGACCGTCCCATACAATTCATGCAGATTCTGGAGCATCGGAGGCCCGTTTTCCTGCAACCACAAGCTGCGTTACATCCTTCCGAACATTTGCTGGACACTGTGTTTAGAAGCGTTTGTGGCACCGGATCCCTCGTAGGTATGGGAGCCAAACCACATTGAGAATTTTTCCAGCCCCAATCCAGTGGATTTGTATCATTTCCATACCATGTTTGGATTTGATATGTTCTTAAAGAGTGCTCACGTGCCGCTGATTCGGTGGGAGGTAAGCTTGCGAGATTAAATCGATGTTTGCTTAGAGATTTTTCAAACAGTTGGAACCGCAGCTCATTCAGGGTATTCCCCGTGGTTTTGTTGTCATAAAGCCCAGCCAAAACCAACTGGCCCGCTTTGTCAATTTCATCGGGGTTTGCGTTCACGCCTCGGAAAACCCTAACAGCTGTCTGCAGTTCCTCATTACTCTTCAGCAGTGTTACGAATTTCATTTTGCACTGCCTGTGAAACGAAGACGTTATATCGCACCCACTAAACGCATGCAAAAATAGGAAGTTTTCTTGCACACATGTTGGGAGATTGAAACTTGTTGTGCAAAATAGTTGTTGTTTGGTTGAACCTTTGCCGGGTTTCATAAAATACATTTTCGTGGAGGGTGGCACACAAGCCGCCAAGATGACCAGGATATATATATCTTCAGCCACTATAATGACTGAATTGTCGGGCCGAGATAACTCGAGTGGGGTGGTAACGATGAGCACATCGACATCTTCTGGAGCTTGTCTGGTTTCGATTCCTTCGCTTTCGAATTTGACGCGCAACAAGTCGATCAATCTTCGTTTGTTTGTGACATTAGACAAAAAGTTTGCCTGTGGCATAGGTGCCGTCATGGACTCATAGAAAAACATTAGCAGCTTCATGCTTGTGCGATCGTCGAAGACGTTCAACGGACTTGGTACTGCGAGCTGCTGGGTCGTCAGGATACCCATAGAAAATAATGACACTGTTTTTGAAGTATCTTTTAACGTAACTCGCATATTTGGCACTAATGTCGACAAAAGTATCGGTTCGGTGCCAAATTACACGGTGCAGAAGACATCCTCCGTCGAGAACATGATGTAGGTCCTCAAATTAGGGCTCATCGGTAACAGGATCGAATAATTTATAGAACACAGACTTTTTCGTCTACGCATTCCCGCTTTATCAAAGATCGCAACCGGATACGGAGCTAGTTCAAACTGGAAATATTGTTTCAATTCTGCATCGGATTTCTTTGGAAGGCAAATGCATTGGAAAAGCACAAGAGGATCAACAGGAATATCCGTGTTGCGGATTTTTATTTTCGAATTTACCGCGCGGAGAGGCATCACGCCATTTCTTCTAAGGAACTTCACATCGTGAAAATTGTTGCCGGTTATGCCTTTTTGTGCTGCTATTCCAATTCCATAGGCCATGTGACAAGTGATTTGTCCATCCCCGACAACTCCTGTGCTTAACGAAACAACGTGTTGTCCACGAGGAAAGGGCTCTTGAGTTGATAACCATCCAACAAATTTTCTCAAGTCCGCATCATCCCGCAAGATCCGCGCACACCGTGCATCCACATGCTGTTCTGTAGTCGAAAACTCAATATTGCAAAATGATACTAATGGTAGGTATTTTGCCACAGCTGTTTACATTGAAAATCTGTTATACTTGTAACAAGTTAACAGCTTGTGCATCTGGAATGCTGACAAATATTAAAACATGTAGAAACGTTGATATGGCATATCATTTCCATAGCTTTTCCGCATGAATCAAAAAGGGCTCCACTTTGAATGGTCGTAGCATCGTAACGGTTCACATTAGAGACAAAAGGTGGGGAAAATTTTTGTAGGAAATTTACTCTAGATTATTTTTTATAATAGGTATTTTGTTGATAAAGTTGAAGATTTGGGAGATATTTGCAAAAAATTGAAAAATGGTACCTTCTTAGGGCCAGAAGGGCCAACACCGACTTCGCTCGAGGGAGAAACTAGGGAGAGTAATATCTGGGTCCAAATAAAGCGATTAAAGCAATTTCCAGCTTTCCACTAATTATTTCCTTATTGAACTACCTGTCGCCTGGCCTATTATGCGAGTTGTAATCTTCAATATATATCAAAATAATATATATATATATATATATATATATATATTACAATTTGCCTTACGTCGCACCGACACAGATACTGTAGGTCTTATGGCGACGATGGGATAGGAAAGACTAGCAGTGGGAAGGAAGCGGCTGTGGCCTTTATTAAGGTACAGCGCCCATTTGCCTGGTGTGAAAATGGGAAACCAGGGACAACCATCTCCCGGGCTACCGACAGGGGGGTTCGAACCCAGTATTTCCGGAATTAAAGGTCACAGCTGCACAACCCTAACCACAACCTCACTCCGTGAATCATATCATACTATATCAAAATATAATCATAATAGGCCTATATCATAATATATTCTTTTTTATTGGGCTGGACGGAGAGAGAATACCTACACACAACGCACAAAACCTCCCATTAATATTACTCTTCATAAATTCGTCATCACACTGTACGTTTACTGTGGTCGTAGTTTCCGATAATCACGAATGAGAGCTTCAAAATGAGACCAAGTTTCCTGCTGTACGTTTATCCTGGGCTGAGAAAACGTTACGTCAGAAAAAGTATAAGAACCTTTTATCGGGTAGTTGAAAAAAATTGAAACTTGAGATTTGCACTACCAATACTTGTGCCTATCACATATAAAAATTGCATTACCCTCAGCCAAGTAGTTTTCCATGTATATAGTTTTAAGTGAGCGGTTCCAAGAAAAGACGTCAAAAATACGGACAATTTTTCATACAACCACAAATAAATAAATAATTAATAAACTTTAAAATAATTGGCTTATATAGTCTAACGCAGAATTAAACAAGGAAAATATTGGTATAACTCGTTTTTCAATAAGTCTGTTGGTTTGGTTGTAATTAAGGCCTAAACTCGAGTATCCATAATAAAAAATCCAATAGTAGTCCACAAGTTGGCAATACGGCTCGGAAAGCAAGTCTGGTTTGTTTTTCAGATGCAAAGCAACGCTATCAGTGAGAGAGAGAGAGAGAGGACATTGAGTGACGAGGAGAAGCGGTGGGAGTAGGGGCGGAAGGAGGTGATAATTGAAGGGTAGACACGTCACTAACACAAATGCAGCGGCTGCTATCGGTAATACAGTAGTGCTGCCATCTCTTGCCATGCTATTGACGGCGGTGGAGATCGCACAGCCTTAAAAAGAAGCCTCAGGTCCCACCAGTGAGGCCATTCATATCCATCTCTTAACTTGAAGCCGTAAGCTCAAACATGAATTCGTGGAATGTGCAGAGAGACAACTGGAAATCATTTAACACTCTCTTGATAAGGCGAGAAGCACACTCTACTGATATGCTTGTGTCTCAATCAAGAATACGCACGCTATATAAACTGTCTCCTGCCAGGGGAAGAGACGACAGATTACGTTCACAGCTCTTTTATGTTTATTGCTGTTTCACCCTAACTTCTCGACGAAAGATGTGCAAACATTGATTTCTTGCTATAGACTCCAATGTTAGTAAATGCTTAATTCTTCAAGGAACATCATGTTTGTGTAATGTACTCCACTAATAGTGATTTAGAGGGCAAGAGTGTCATAGGACTTAAGTTTCTTTTCTTCGGTGAATGGGATATGACCTTGAAGTGTTCGTCATTAACTGCCTTCCTCTACGAACCCATTAACGACGGGTAATGATAGCTATATAGTCTACAATTTCATTTTATTTTTACATTTATGGCATTAGGCCACATTGGCCTACAACCAGCAAAATACAAATCTGGTGCAGGATTCAAGTACTTTAACTAGACAGAGACAGTAGAACAAACAAACCTATGTAAACAGTTGGGAGATCAGCAAAGAAAAATACATACAGGGGGAAATAACGACTTAAAACATTAAAAATCACTTCAAATACCATAATGGGGGAAATAACGTTGGAAAGTTTTTCATTATTTGTCATTGTTTAGAATCACTTGTTGCTGAGAACACTAACGAATTAAAATCACGCGCACACTGGTACACACTCAAATGTTGATGTCAGACGTTTTCAAGAACTGTACAAGGTCGAGGCATAAGCGTCTGTTCGGGTTTTGAAGTAGGCTCAGTATGTTGTTGGGAAAGGGTATACGTACTGTAAGTCTTGTAGATTTCTGTACAGAGTGGCTATTGCTTGTTGATATTTACTGCAGGCGAACAGCATATGGTTCAGGTCAGCGACTTCGTCTTGATCGACATCACAATGCGGTTGGGTGAGAACTCTAATAATTAGAGCAGTATTCAGAACGACTTAGTTCTATGAGAATTTAAGGGAGGGAGAAGACTTGAATTGGGTAACCACAGGCCGGTTAGCCTTACGCCCATCGTTTGTAAACAGATGGGGCATCTCATTTGCGACTACTTGAGGGAACAGTGGGAAACATTATCATGGTTTAATGATAGGCAACATGGATTTCGGAAAGGTTACTCATGCGAGGGTCAGATGCTATCACTTTTTCAAGATATTAGCGAATCGTTAGACAATGGAGTTTCAGTCGACGCCGTAGTTATAGATTTTGCGAAGGAATTTGATGTCGTGCCGCATGACATGCTACTCCATAAATTAGCTTCGACGAAGATTGATAGAAGAGTAATGTTATGGATCCAAGGATTTTTGACGGGTCGTTCCCAGAAAGTGAAAGTCGAAGGCCGATTCTTGGATGAAATTACCGTAACGTCGGGTATCCCTCAGGGCAGCGTAATCGGAACTTTGGTAAGTCATTTATAAACGCCAAAAATAACAAATGGGATTCGCAGTGACTGTCCATTGTTTGCGGATGATTGTGTAATATATCGAAAGATACATGACTCACAAGACAACGCAGTACTTCAAGATGATCTGAACCTGGTCTGTAAGTGGGCGATTGAAAATAAAATGAAAATAAACACAAGAAAATGTAGTCTCATAAAAATAGGGAAAGTGCGAAGGCAAGATTTTCAATATAACATTGGCTCGGAAATACTTCTAGAAGAAGATTCGTGCAAATATTTGGGTGTTCACGGTAAGGAATGGTATGAAATGGAGTAGTCATGTAGGATGTGTAGTTTCTAAAGCTTACAAATCCCTGCACTTTGTAATGAGGGTATTAAAAGGAAGTAGTACCTCTGCTAAAGAATTAGGATATTTGTCACTTGTAAGACCTCGGCGGTTTGGGATCCTTATCAAGTAGGGCTCATAAATGAGTTGGAAATTATACAAAGAAAGGCCGCTAGATTTGTGCTCAGTGACTTTAATCCCAGGAGCAGTGTGAGCCGTATGTCAGAGAAACTTGGGTGTGAATCACTTGAGGCTAGGAGGATGAAATCTAGACGATGCGCTATGTACAACACGTATACCAATCAACCAGCATGGGGTGAGCTTAGCAAACGTATGGGAAAGCCCACTCACATGAGTAGGAGTGATCATTCTTTCAGAGTTAAGGCCCGACCACAGCAAACAAATTATGGTAAATATTCTTTCGTAAGCCGTGCCATTGATAACTGGAACTCTCTGCCTGCCGCAGTCTTTGAGCCTTTTTCCAAACATATAGGTGTGTTTAAGAAAAGACTGACTATTTGTGTAAATTGCTACTGAATTGTTATATATAATTATTTATTTCTTATGTATATCTAATTTGCCACCTGGGGACACACCCCTAATGGCAAATAAATGAATGAATGAATGAATGAATGAATGAATGAATGAATGAATTCTCTGATGGGGATTCACCAGATCACGTCACCGCACTTCAAAAGGGTTTACCTCAGCAAGACACAGAGGAAAATTCCTATACGGGAATCACTCGAGCAAGTGGGCGTGACTTATGATTATACACACCACGTGACTCACACTCCTTCCATGCTAACGGGTTAAATAAAAAGCGCAGAAAAATGCCAACGAGATATTCATGTATCTAAAAGTTAGACTAAATGTATAAGCTAATTAACTGGATTAAGATTAAATGATCAAATGAACTGCTTACACAGCAGGCCGAATACCTTATTCCCACTGCAGGGAGGCCAGTCGTGAACAGGGGAATTACCTTTTCAGGCCATTATAAAAGGACGCTAATCGTTTTACGTGAAATTCATCGATCGGATTGAAAATCCGAAAGCATCAATGAAACCTGGCATCATCTACTTTTAGAAAACATTGGTCTCAAAATTTCAAAATGATTTCCACGGAAATATGGGTCAGAGACCACAGCTCGTTGAAGGGCCGCCGTTAAAATGCATATATAGCAGGGCCATACACATGCCTAGGGCAGTTATATTCACGCTATTATGGGCAGTAGCCCATGCTAGTCGACCCAAGGTCTGGGTGACAAAGGCTTTAAGACAGTTTTAACCATGCCATTATGACCGGTAGCCTGCGCTACTCTGCCCCAGAATATTGATGATAATCGTAATCCTTGATTAAGTCAAAATTCAGTACTGTAAAAACCTTAGGAATTACTCCGGATTGAGTAGGAGTAGGACGTAGGGATGTAAACACAGATTATTCTAACACTTCGATGTGTGAAGCACGTTAGCTACGAATATCACGTGTAAACAAACTACTACGAGTATTTAACTATACGCGAGGGAAGTTCGTAGCGTGGCGTAATGGTGTCAGGATGATATAAAAATCCCAGATATACTAATTAAATAGAAACCTAGTAATCATGTGTGTTAATCATATAGTGAGAAATGTAACTATGTGTAAGTGTTGCCGTGAAATGGCCGACTAGAATAATGATGGGAGGGGCCAAGGCCTACCCTGGCCTTTGCCTACGTCGAAGATCTACTAAGTTCAATATGTGAGTGCAATCATGTTTATATATTGCCAACTCGACCCTAAAGATCGGGGGAATTAATATATTTCATCTAAAAATGATATGCTAAATCTGTGTAATTGAATGTAATTTTTGAGACTGGTAGATAAGAGTTTAAAATTGGAGAATGGTTCGTCGTCAGACTGAAATTAAGTTGGAAATGCCTAATATTGAAAGACGGGTTCCGTAAATGATAGATGCTAACGAGGAATATTTTTCATGCCCAGAAAATTTGACACTCAAAACTTTATATTTTAGAATACCGTAATAATAATCATAAAAATTTTTTTTTTTGTCGTGTAGCCTCCTGAGAGGCCGAGTGCAGGTCTTTCTAGTCGACGCCCGTGGGCGACCTGCGCGTCGGGATGAGAGATGGAATGGATGAAGATGAATGAAACTGGGCAAGGATGTGGAAGGAAGCGGCCGTGGCCTGTCAGAAGGTACTGTCCCAGCATTTGCCTGGTGTTGAAAATGGGAAACCACGGAAAACCATTTCAAGGACAGCCGACGGTGGGGCTCGAACCCACGCGTCTACCGAGTCAGCAGAGAGCTTGGCCCCTTGACCTAACGCAGCGCTTTAGCCCGCGTAGCCACTACTGTCGGTATCATAATAATGATTGTGACGTACATATCAGAGTAAAGCCATGGATCATAGTGTGCCAGTCTATAAGACCGCACAAGGTGTTTGAACCAAGGACCATATATGTGAAGATTTAAGTCCATATTAGAAGTCGGAAATATTAAATCGAACCCCAGCCAGGAAGTGGCCAGCTGCAAGGCAGCTGCAGGATGTTTATAAAGTCATTAAGATTAAAGTCAGTTAGAAAGCTATGCTCATATTTAATTAAAGAGAGTTATAAGGACAGATATCACCGTGAGTCACAGTATGCCGTCACCACACGACTCAGCAGTGTCCAGTGATTGCGCGATATGGGCGAAGCACACATGAGTCGGGGACTCACTATATGATTGCAATATCAGCCAGAAATTAACCTGGGTAGTGAGTAGATGTGGCTTGTTTATGAATGAAATGCTAATTGCTCGGAGAATAATCATTGGATTTTAATTAAACAAACACCACGTTGGATGAAAATAAAAATGTGAATTTCTGGAACTATAAAACCTTTTAACATTACGAATGCAGGAGAGTGCTTACGACGCATGACGTAATGACGCAATTGGCGGATTGATACGTGTAGGAGAAAGGGTAAAGGATACCACCCACGCGAGGAGACGGACCTTAAATAAGTAATTAAAAATAATTGGACGATCGGATTCGTAATTATAGGAATGTTTTCGAACATTGAAAATATTGTCTACACGATGGTAATTTTTATAATTTGAGCAGACCACGGAAATGAGAGTTAGGTTCCAGGAGTAATTAAGGACCTACATTCTGAGCAGAATCACATATAAGCCTGGTGAGGCGATGTCAAAGTCAGTCGATCATTGAGTCCCAGAGGGGACACTACGTCAGTCATCTACCAGAGCCCAAGGAGCACGTTACAGTCGTTCGAGAGGTCCCGAGTGGACATTACGCCAAGTTCATATACCAGTGCCCGAGGGGCACGTTACAGTCATTTCGTGGATCCTGAGGGAACACCACGCTGATTCAAGTTCATCGGAGAGCCTGAGAGAGGGCACGTTATACTACATTACGTCACGTTGCATTGGTTCGAAGCCAGTAGACATCTGAACCTAGAAGGGAAAATTATAGTCCGTTATACAGTAGTACGAGTCAATTATCTCGTGAGCCCTGATGGAGGGTCACGGAGGTTCGACGTTAGTCAGTGAAACCCAGGCGGGTTGGTACGCCAAAGTTCAAGTGCACGATACACTGAACTATAATATAGAAAGTTATGCCAGTAGAAGTATCGTGTTCAGGACCTAAGTGAAATCCGCAGCAGAAACGTTAAGTTGCAAGTGCGAAAGTGACACTAGGACATCTTCACTCAAGAGAGGGCAAGTCGTGAGTAGACGAATAATTCGAATCCATTGCATCCCATTTCACTTGGGACAATTAAATATAATAATTTCTTTGCCCTATATAATTCACTACAAAAAACACACACACGCGTATACACACGCTCCGGATCTAGTCCTATACTCTTGTTATTTACATAGAAGATTACACTACCCGTATCTCAGGTCGCAATAAGGTGGCCTCCCCTACACGTTCCCTGGATGACGATCTATTTTTCTTCCCTCGTACTAGTTATATATCTGCTTGGTCCTCTGGACTGCAAACTGTACTGAATTTGACCGCTCTGATCTTGAACTAACGTTCCTGTCTTTATCGATTGGCTATCCAAGTATAAATAGTGTCGCCGGAATAAGGCAGATTGTAAATGTAAACTCAAGTGTTGGTTGTCCGAAACATCTACATTTTGTTCGCGTGTTTCTAAGCGTACCGGCACTTGAAGATTACGTGCTTAGCATTAAAACATTTTGTTGTTGAATGATGTAGTTGCTTTGCGACATCGTGGTCATGTAGCCCGTGTACTTGGGTGTGTGTATAGAATTTGTTTGATAAACTTTGTAATTGTGATGGCTGTATTAGTGTGTGTATTTGTAATCCAATTTAGGACTGGGAAGTGGTCTTAATTTAGGAGCCATCCCGGCATTTGCATGGAGTAGAAGTGGGAAAACACGTAAAACTACTCCAAGATGGCTGAGATGGGAATCGAATCCACCTCTTCCCAGTTTTGCCTCATGAGGCTGAGTAGTTCCAGCCCTCAGACCAGAATTAAATTTCTTGTCAGTGCCGAGATTCAAACCCGGACCTCCAGGGCAACATCCAAGCTACACCACGAGGTGGTCAGAATTAAAACAATCAGAAATATTGATAAGGTATCATGGGACTTATATTTTATGACAATGCAATTTTGGTCCCGTTTTTATTTTCCTCGTTTTTAATTTGTTTTCATATTTACAATATGCTCAATGTTCGGTACGATTGCTTGTGAGACAATCAACTGGAGGCTGTTTCGCAGGTTATCGTTAGACATCAGAGCGCGATGCCGTGATTTTGTTCAATGCAGAGAAAAACGTTTCACAGACATACTTTGCTCCAAACAATGATAACACTTGTGCGGCCTGGCCTGCCTGTGCAATTTTGGATATTCTTGCTGCAGTAATTTAGAGTAGAAATCGGGCAAATTTTTCACAGAGCTAAAAATATCTTTAAGTCTAGTGCTACATTGCAAATTTATAGGCTCCATTTGAAACGCATGCGGAAGGTTTAAAATGGCTTGACAAATTATTCAAAAACAGGTTGAAGTTTTGTAAGTTACAGGAATCTGGTAGAAAATTCTTTCAATATAAGGGTCACCATACCACGACCGTTTAACCTTCCACACAACAAAGGCAGTACGGGAGGGAGTACGACGAGAAAGCGAGCGAGAGAGAGACATACATATATTCTTCCCCTACCATCACTGCAAGGCCATCCGCGCCAAAAGCACGCTGGAGTGCAGCCAGTGTGCAAGCAAGCCCGGAGTGCTGTTTGGCCACCTCTACTATAGATGAAAGGCCACGATTATTTGATGTGTCCGGCAAGCAATTTTTACAATTAGGTAGATAGATACCTCTTTGTGTGAGTTATACGTGATCCATGTAACTTTATCTGACACAAGTGTAAGTACACCCGCCTATATTTGAATAAGCGGCATTGGCCATACGTAACGAAATAGAATTCTTGCATTGATTTTTGTGGTGGCAACTTTCCGCCTTAAATATGCAAGGAGAATTGTGCTTGAGTGTTGTCCATAATATGTCTTAGGGACGAATGAAAATAGTTTTATATTCCAAATGATTGAATTTATCGAAAGGGAACGACAACCGTCACTCCATAGTTGTAGTACCATGTTTGTTGCTAAGGGTCATCGAATTCGCACGTTCATAACGCTCTTAGAGCGATTGCCTTTCATAGCATATGTTTTAAATGTACATTTAATCTTGGGGATCCAGTCACAAGAATAAGTTATTCCCTCGTTCTTTGGTAAGAGGAGGATTGGCAAATACTCACAGAGCAATGGCATAGTGCCATACTGTTACGTGCCACCCCCCTAGTGGCACTTTTGTTGACTGGATTACGGTGGGTTGAAGCACAACACAGATTGTTCCTTTACAGAAATAATTAACTTTATTGCGGCCAGAAAGATACACCACTCAACAGCAAATACAAGCAATTAGAACCTTACCCCAGTTTCCTCAAGTCTCTTCCATATGGCGAGCTCTTGCCCCCCTTTCACTCGGCCTTGCAGTTAATCCTCTCGCTAATGAGTCCGGCCCGTACGCTGGCTGGAAATAGCTGCACTAAGTCTGTCACTCACTGTTTTGCAACTCACCGCAATGACCTCTGTCGCACTAGGTAAGCACACTCGCTCAAAACACAGGCAGTCCCCTGTATGCTTCTCACTCCCTCGCTGTCAAGAGAATCGGCTTCACTAGGGGATTCGCAAGTCATCACACTTCTGTCGCTCAGGATAAACGCTCGCACTAGCTCGTAAAACACAGCACACACTGCTTGACAGGTCGCTCTTATATAGCAGGCCGGCGACTCAATAAATGCTTCTAGACCCATCCAGGGTTCACGGCTTCTCGAGGTTTCCTTCACTGGCTGAGTCACGAATATTCTGGACCATCCCTTTGTCCTAGTAGTCCTGTTGTTTAAGGCGCACGCAATACACTGGGGCAGAGCACAGCCCAGCCCGGGGGCAGTTGTGACTCATGCGGCGAGCGATGAAACAAACTCACAGCCGTAACACCACCCCCTTCCTAAAAGGCTGATCGTCCCGATCAATCATTAGTCCGTCTGTGTCCCTCCGTAGGCTGCCAGGCGATCTCGATGCACGATCTTCATCTTCGCCCTCGGGCTCCGCTGGATCCTGTAGACGACATCGTTGAACCGTTTCACGACTCGGTACGGGCCCTCCCAGGACTTCTGCAGTTTGGGTGACAGGCCTTTCTTCCGTAATGGGTTGAAGAGCCAGACCAGGTCGTCCTCGTGGAATCCGTCGGCATCCGTCTGTTGGTCGTATCGGGTCTTCATTCGGTGGGTCTCGATCCGCAGTTTCCTCCTCGCGAAAGCGTGCACGTCCTCCAGTTGGTCGACCAGTTCTTGACAATACTGGCTTACCGGGACCGGATCATTCCCAGGTCGGCCGAAGGTAAGATCGACAGGTAGACGGAGCTCCCTCCCAAACATGCCCCAGGCTGGTGTGCACCTGGTGGCTTCATGCACGGCGGCGCGGCAGGCCAGGAGAAATAGTGGAAGATGTTTGTCCCAATCCCTCTGGTGCTCGCTGACGACTATTCGGAGATGGTTCTCGATGGTGCGATTGAATCGATCTACCAACCCGTCGGACTGAGGGTGTAGCGGCGTTGTACTTGTCTTCCGGATTCCCAGCAGCTGGCATAGGTTCTGGAACACCTGCGACTCGAAGTTCCTCCCTTGGTCGGAGTGCAGCTCCAGGGGTACTCCGTACCGGCTGACGAATTCCTTCACCAGGGTCTCTGCGATCGTCGCGGCTTCTTGGTTAGGGAGCTCATACGCCTCCGGCCATTTGGTAAAGTAGTCGCTGACGACCAATATGTAGCGGTTCCCTGCCTCGCTTAACGGGAATGGCCCAGAAACATCGATGGCCACTCTCTCTATGGGGCCGCCCACGTTGTAGGTCTTCAGTGGACCCCGTCGTCTTCGTCCTGGGCCCTTGCTGGCTGCGCAATCGTGGCACCTCGCGCAGTGGTTCCCCACGTCAGTTCGGCATCCGATCCAGTAGAACCGCTTTCTCAGCTTCTCCAGGGTCTTCTTTATTCCTAGGTGTCCACCGGATGATCCTCCATGGACTTCCTTCAGGACTTCCTCCGTCATAGCCTTTGGTACGACGACTTGTTCCCGAGATGTCTTCCCGTCGGTGCTTTCCCAGGTCCGGCAGATGAGGCCATCCCTTACAATCAGCGAGTCCCACAGCGCCCAGTAGGACTTAAACTTTGGACTGCAGTCGCTCACAATGTTCCACCCAGGGCTGGGAACACAGGCCCTCTTCCATTCAGCTATCAGTCCCAGGTCATCATCTTCTGCTTGTGCCCGCGTGAAAGATTCGCAGCTCTAGCTCCCATGAAGTTCCACGGTAGTCCTTCGGCACTGTATCCCGGTGTTCTCCTCTCTTCTGGTACAGAAGGTGCAGTCTTCGGGTCACGGTCTTCGTGACAGGGCGTCGGCGTTAGAATGCAGTTGGCCTTTCCTGTGCTGGATCTCAAAGTTGTACTGTTGAAGCCTCTCTATCCACCGCGCGAGTTGACCCTCGGGCTGTTTGAAGTTCAGGAGCCACCGCAGGGATGCATGGTCGGGCCTGATGAGAAATTCTTGCCCGTACAGGTACTTGTGGAAGTGTTCGATGGTCTTCACGATGGCGAGCAGTTCCTTCCTGGTGACGCAGTAGTTCCTTTCGGGCTTTGACAAGGCTTTTCTGAAGTAGGCCACTACCCTCTCCTCGCAGTCCACTATTTGCGACAGGATTCCCCCTATACCAAAGTCGCTGGCATCGGTATCGACGATGAACCTTGTTCCAGGTCTGGGGTAGGCCATAATAGGCGCGGTGCACAGAGCCTGCTTGAGTTGTTCGAAGGCACTGTGGCATTCTGCTGTCCATGTGAAGAGTTGGTCCTTCTCAGTCAGTCGATGTAGTGGTTTGGCGATATCGGCGAATCCTCTCACGAAGCGACGGTAATAAGTGCAGAGTCCCAGGAAGCTTCGTAGTTGGGACTTGTCCTTCGGAACTGGCCACTCCCTCACAGCTGCGGTCTTTTCTGGGTCGGTGCGCACTCCTTCCTCGGAGACAATATGCCCAAGGTACTGGACCTGCTTCTGGAAGAGCTGACACTTCTTGGGGCTCAACTTCAGCTGGACAGCCCGTAGCTTCATCAAGATCTCCTTCAGGATGCTGTAGTGCTCCTCGAAGCTTTTTCCCAGAACGATGACGTCGTCTAGGTAGACCAGGCAGGTCTTCCAGTGTAGTCCCCTCAGAATGGACTCCATTAGCCTTTCGAAGGTCGCAGGGGCGTTGCACAGACCGAATGGCATGACGGTGAACTGCCAGAGCACGCTGCCCACAGAGAACGCCGTTTTCTCACGGTCCTTAGGGTGGACCTCCACCTGCCAGTAGCCACTCTTCAAATCCAAGGTGGAGAACCATCTTGATCCTGATATGGTGTCCAGCGTGACGTCGATCCGGGGTAGAGGGTAGCTGTCCTTCTTCGTGACGTCGTTCACCCGCCTGTAGTCCACGCAGAACCTGGTGGAACCGTCCTTCTTCTTCACAAGCACGACCGGAGAACTCCAAGAACTATGTGATGGCTCGATCACCCCTTGCTCCTTCATCTCTTCAACCATCCGGTCGACTTCGGCTTGCTTGGTGAGCGGGACACCTCGGAATGGGGCCCTAATCGGTGCGCTGTCCCCAACGTCGATTCTGTGCTGGACCAAGCTTGTCCTGCCGAAGTCTTTGCTCCCCACGGAGAAGACGTCCTGGAATTCGCGTAGCAGGTCCTGAAGTTGGCGTGATTGTTCCTCGTCTCAATGGTCCTGGGATCCTTGGTACAGCTTCTGTAGTTCTTCTGGCAGTGCGCGTCTTCTTCGGTTGTCCGTCTGCAGGTGTCCGTTCGTCGTATCTGTGATGCGGGCAATCCAGGTAACGGGCTCGCAGATTCCTAGGTTGGTGTCCCGGTGAACCGTAATGTCGTAGTCGTTCAGGTTGAACAGGCGGACGTACGGCCGAGACGTCGTGGTGATAAGAGTCTTGGCAATTAGCAATCCTTTTGTCTGGATGGCCTCATATTTTGCCTCGATGACAGCCGCCACTCCCTCAGCAGTTCCGTCGACAATTACGGCAGGGCTGACTTCCGTCCTGGCGGGAACGATGACGTCCTCTCTCAGCCTTACTCGTCGTACGGCGACGGCCTCGTGTGCTGGTTGCAGAGCAAGTTCCTCACCTCCGAAGTGCAGAGTGTTGGTACTCAGATCCAAGATGATGTTGTTCTGGTCCAGGAAGTCCAGTCCGATGATCACTTTATATGATACGTCAGCCAGAAGCACTGGATGCTTTATCGCCCGTCGACCAATGACGAACTCCAGTGATGCTTCGCCATGTACCGGTGCGGTGTCTCCGGTCGCGGTTATTAGCTGGAGGTTCCTTTGTGTTGGTTGCACTCTCAACTTCGGGATCACGGTGGGACTGACGATGGTCCTCGATGCTCCCGTGTCGATTAGCATGGGCCAGCTCTCTCCGTTGACGACCTTTGCCCCCCCCCCAAGGCTGGCTAATACTCGTTTCCCTGGGCCGCGGGGTTTTCAGACGACTGATTTCCCGTTGGATACCCTCGGCGGCGGCGATCACCGCAGTCCTTGCTCAGGTGGCCTTTCTTACCGCAGGCCCAGCAGGTCAGTAGTCCTCTTCCAGGCCACCTCTCCGGTTGTCTTCCGGCTGTGTCGTTGCTGGTAGTGCCGCGACTATCGAAGAAACGGCTTAGCGCCTCCATCAATTCGACGGCCAGGGGCTTGGTCTCGTTGGTTTTTGCTGGTTCGTCGACGTCCACTTGACGCACCCGCGCGTGCATTCTCGATGCCTGTTTTGCCGTCTCGAAATCAAGTGCGTGGCTCAGCGCATCTGCCAGGGTCTTATTGCGCGCGAGTCGCAGCACCTGTTGAGTGTCCGAGTCCCGTAGCCCGTCGGTGAAGGTCTGCGTCGCAATCTGTTCCAGAAACTCGGCCGGCGCTGTTGGATAGGCGAGTCTTACGAGGCGTGCGATGTCCATCTCGAACTCCTGCAGGGTTTCCGCGTTCTTCTGTACCCGGGTCCGGAGCTGCATCTGGTAGGCCTGCTGAAGATGGCTATTTCCATATCAGGACTCAATATGGGCGATCAGTGAAGCGTAGTCCTGGGATCCAGTCGGGATGGCCTGAAGGACGTTAAGGGCGTCACCTCTCAGCGCTACAATGAGAGCTGTAGCCTTTTCTGTGTTGTTACAGTTATTTATGGAACAGGCCGCCTCGAACTGACGTAAGTAGGTGCTCCACGGGACCTTTCCGTCGAAGGTTGGGGGCGTCACTCTGCTATGTCCCGTTCCTGATATTCCCGGTGTAACGGTGGGCGGGCGTTGGCGCAGATCGGCAACTTCCTCTCGTAGAGCGTTGAATTTCTCTTCCACCCCCGTCAGCGGGCGTTGGCGCAGCTCGGCAACTTCCTTTTGTAAGGCGTTGAATTACTCCTCCACCCCCATCAGCGGGCGATGGCGCAGCTCGGCAACTTCCACTTGTAAGGCGTCGAACTTCTTTTCCACTGCCGTTACTTCCTCACGCAGACCCAGTTCTAATTTCTTCAGGTCCTGTGTCAACTTATTCTGACCGTCTTCCATCTTCTTCTGGCCGTCCTCTATCCTCTTCATGTCCTCCGCTAGCTTATTTTGACCGTCTTCCATCTTCTTCTGGCCGTCTTCTAGTTTGGCAGTTAGGTCCTCGGCTAACTTCTTCTAGCCGCCCTCCATCTTCTTCTGGCCGTCCTCCATCTTCTTCTGGTCGTCTTCCATCTTGGTTTCCATGCCACTTAACTTTTCTAGCAATGCTGCCAATTGCGCCTCCATTTTAGTTGTTTGTCTTGTAAAGGGCATGCACTCACAGGAAAATTAGAGAAAATGACCTGCTCGGGTTTTGAAACCAGAACCGTCAGGTGTTGTGCTTATGTTTGAGTTCGTAATCTCACTTCTGACACCAGTTGTTACGTGCCACCCCTCTAGTGGCACTTTTGTTGACTGGATTACGGTGGGTTGAAGCACAACACAGATTGTTCCTTTACAGAAATAATTAACTTTATTGCGGCCAGAAAGATACACAACTCAACAGCAAATACAAGCAATTAGAACCTTACTCCAGTTTCCTCAAGTCTCTTCCATATGGCGAGCTCTTGCCCCCCTTTCACTCGGCCTTGCAGTTAATCCTCTCGCTAATGAGTCCGGCCCGTACGCTGGCTGGAAATAGCTGCACTAAGTCTGTCACTGTTTTGCAACTCACCACAATGACCTCTGTCGCACTGGGTAAGCACACTCGCTCAAAACACAGGCAGTTCCCTGTAGGCTTCTCACTCCCTCGCTGTCAAGAGAATCGGCTTCACTAGGGGTTTCGCAAGTCTCCACACTTCTGTCGCTCAGGACAAACGCTCGCACTAGCTCGTAAAACACAGCACACACTGCTTGACAGGTCGCTCTTATATAGCAGGCCGGTGACTCAATAAATGCTTCTAGACCCATCCAGGGTTCACGGCTTCTCGAGGTTTCCTTCACTGGCTGAGTCACGAATATTCTGGACCATCCCTTTGTCCTAGTAGTCCTGTTGCATAAGGCGCACGCAATACACTGAGGCAGAGCACAGCCCAGCCCGGGGGCAGTTGTGACTCATGCGGCGAGCGATGAAACAAACTCACAGCCGTAACAATACTTTGAACAATGTGCATTATCCCCCAACCGACACAACTTTTTAATTTTTAATATTTTGTATCCTATGGAGTAAATGTAGGTCATTTAAATTGTGTTTATTTAAATACCCAAGTAATTAGTGTGCTTAGAATTGTGTACAACTCCGTAATATTATTCACGGCAATAATTATTGATGTTTGTTGTTAATGTGATTATCCTGATTAATCATAAATATTGTCTGATTGCCTTCTGTTTATGTTGAGGGAATTTTAGTAAATTTTAGATAACTGGTTAACGTGATGTTTTGAGAGAAATATATAGACTTTGGTTCGTCATGATTGGTTATTTGTGTGATTTTCCATTTGGGAAATTGTTTTGATTGGTGGTTTGTTATTTTTTATCCTATTTGTATTTTTGTCTGTTGTGAAAATTAAATTGTATAAATGTAAACTACGAAGGATATGTGTTGGTCATTTCACTACTCTTAAGAACCTGAATGTAGACCTCATTATGTGCAGTAGTGTTTCTAATCCGAAAGAATTCAAAATGACCCCGATGTCAGCGCTGATATTAATTGTTTATTAATTGTTTATTAATGTTAATGGTCTAGATCATTCACGAACGGTTACAGTACATAAATGGGTTTATTTTTTTAAAGATTGGTATTTATTATGATTTGGGTAGGTGTTGGCGGCTAGCAAGCGTCTAGAAAATTTGATGTGTTGACGACGTTCTACCACTCTGGCCCACCAGTGGACTTCACGCCTCGTCAGAGCTCCATCGGCACAAAGCATCTCTACTTGTATAAAACGAAGTCCCCGATTCTTGTATGTCACGGGTATTCTCGAGAACCACTAGATGGATTTTGATGCGGTTTTCACTATTCTGTAGAGGATATCTCGAGGAAGGTTTCTGCAGAAAATTATTTATTTATGATCAAAAGAGGTGGTAGGTCAAGCCTAGGCTTAAACACTACCGGAGGGAAGATGATATGAAAAAGGAAAGAGCTTGGGAATAGAAACAGATTTTTGGAAAAAGGGAAGCGAACCCAAAAACGACTTTATTTTCGGTAATAAAAAACTAGTATCAAATGGTTGGGGCGGATTTATGCTGATGAATACAAGGCGGGAAAGCAAATACCAACCTTGATTTTTAATTGTTGATAGAGTATTTTTTGGGATTGGTGGACTTAAGAAAAACTACTAAAAACTTGATAAATGAAACTACCAATGAGAACGCAGTCTAGCTTACGGAAAGAGCAACCGAGTGTGTACAACCAAGTACTTATAAACAAGTATAGTGATGAGAGCAAGCGAGCTGAGGTTGCCGGCAAGCAGGCGCTAAGTGCACTTTCCCTCCCGAGCAGGAATTCGGGTATTATGTGGGAACACAGTTCACTGGCGAAAAAATGTAGACAAAAGGAAATTCAATTATTTCTTTTCCTTGCAAAAAGGGAATATTTTTAGGAAGCATTCTGAAATGCTGGAGAGACTTGAATTAACTGGGATATTTTTATCCCCCGCCGAGGATGGATCCCTAATAGGGGGACCGATTGCACTCAATGTAGACAGAGCTAGAAAGCCCTCTAAGGTTTTGGTAAGAATATTGTAACTAGTAGAAGTTACTTGAATGAAACAATTGTTGTGTTCAAGTTTGACTAAACTTTTATCCAGCAGAAAGCCGACTAAAAGTTTAGAAAGAGTAATAAAACCAAACCTAACTTGAGGCAAAACTACAATTCGTAGGTAAATTATAGGACAAGGCAAATTTCGCCTCGAGAAGGAAGCTGGCTGAGCAAGCTATACTCGCCTTTAATAATTTACAAGAGATAACTGAAGTAAACTTTATGTGCGGTATTATCAGACGTTTTGCCATAAAAACAACAAACGATTAAATTTGTATTAAAATTAGTATTCAACACTCGTGATTATTTCTTTAAATACAGAAAGTAATGCAAGAAAAGATGGGGAGAGGAAGGCCATACCTAACAGCTCTTCGAGCAAATATAATTGAACTCCAGGAAATTATAGCAATTTTAATTGCCTCAACAATAATAGAATTTCGAACAATTTGTACAATAAAGAGGTCTGAGACCTAAAACAAGAATAACAAGAACCCTTACAAGGGTATAGATTCTAGGTTAATGAATTAGGTAGTAAGTACATTCTGGACTACAGTGCTTTCGTAATAAAGCGAAAAGAGCTTTAGACAAAAATATATAGTTACAGTTAGAAATTCCTGAGCGTAGCAGGAAGACGATTAAAATATGGGTTGTTATAACCATAAGATATTAAAGCAGAGATACGTATATGTTAAGTACAATAGGGAGAGGTCACTTCAGTGAAGCCTCAAAGTTATATTTGAAAAATATAGCGATTATTTAAACACAATAATAAATTACAATTGAGAATTCCTAAGCAAAGCAGGAAAAATAGGAGCGAAGATTAAAAGTGGATTTATAACCACTTTGAGTGAAGCCTCAAAGTTACAATATATATACATACACGGATTAATTACTTATTTAATTGTTAGTAAAAGATATTGGAAATGGAGGAAATAGGGAATTAAAGTCTGGCCAATTTTATTGTTTCGAACGGGACGCGGCGCGGCGCGGAACACCTTTCGTAGCACTAACAATTTTGTTGATCATTAGTAGATTGTCACCATTGCGGTTTATGTAGTTTGTACTAAGTGGAAAGTTAGCAGTAATTTGACGTTATAATGTTTTGAGGTGGTAGCCGGTATAATTTGTCACTGGGCAGAGTCTATTGCATGATTTGAAGTTTCACAAGTTGAAAGCAACATCAAAAAGGGGCAAGAAGCGAAATCCCACTTTGAACAGTTTCAAGATTTAGTAGAACAATCCCACGAAGAAGAAAGCATGACTTTCAAAGCTATAAGTTTAGCAAAATGCCCACGCTGGAGAGACGTATCCCCCTTTTTCCGTACAAGAAGTACTAGGTTTTTTGCATGACTTTCAATGGCAAGCTTAGTTAAGCTTAAGAAAAGCAAGGAAATATCCCTCGTTGGGCCGTTAGAAGATTGCACAAGTATGCGAAAATTTAAATTCTGCCGAAAGTGTTCATGAAAATATTTAGATTTCCAAAAGCCCCATAAAATTGATGATAAAACCACTTAGTGGAGTACTTATCTTTTCATTGTAGTGCAGTTGATGTTTCCGGCCAGCCGTTACAACAAGATTAAAACATGGCGTCTATTTAAAAGTTCAACACATGGTTGAAGAAGATGAGCTCCTCCTAGGAAGAGGGCACCTTAGCACACGATGAGGAATGATCGAGGAATTCAAACGCTCGGCGAGCCACCGGAGAGGGGAAGGGAGGGGGAAACAAAAGACGAGATACAGAGTAGGCAACATACAAAAAACAAATTATACATAATACAGTTTCGATACAATGGAGTTCAAACCTTCATGGAGATTGTAGATATCGACAATGATGCCATCTACTTCAAAGTTGTAGAACTTGCAGTTGTAGTTCTTGAAATGACTGGAATCAAAGGCTTCAACGAGTTGCCGCATGGAGTGCTGTGGAGGAATCTTACAAGGATATTGCACATCTGAAACAGACTTTCAAAAGGGATAAGAATATGCACAGAGATAACAGGAAACGAGAACGTCTCTGCTGGCGTTTACGAAAAAAAAAAAAGGGAAGGTAAAGAAAAAACGAAAATAAAGGAAGAAAAATCAAAGAGTAAACTATTATTAAAACTAACATGAAGGGTATATTCCAAAGAATATACAGTACCAGGAAGCCAAGCAGTAACGATTTCATTGAAAAAGTCGAAAGAAAAACCTGGCGCCCGTGCGCTTTTTAAGCTTACGCTGGGCAAATCGTTAAAATATCAATATACTATGAGTGTAAGAATTTTTCAGCATGAAACGTTCTACAAAATCGTCTGCGGGAGCATATCTCCATCTTCAATACATCGCCCACTGGAGGTATGTTACCTTTAGGGAATTCGGAAATTGTGGGGTTTCCGGCACAAGATAGGAGTTACAACTGGAAATATGGAAGAGACCAATGTTTAAGCTTTATTTTGAATTATTATTTTTGATTCGATAACCAATGTATAAATTATGAGAAAAGTAATACTTGCAATTAAATATAATATTAAAAAAGTAATTAAAATTGAAGTCCATTAAAAATGGTTCCACCAGGAAACTGAATAGCACTTGCAAGCTAAAATTCGAAAACTTTAAAAAATTAAAAAAGATAAGGGTCCATTAAACGGAAACCCTATAAAATAAACTAATGATAAATAACTGTTCTTGGCAAAGAGCATTCATTGGTTTCGAAGTTTATGAAAACTTATCTTGGTTTGACGGAGAAAATTCTGGATGATTATGTTAAGACCGGATCGATCTACCACCCTGACAATTAATGAAGAAGGATGCGCCAGGCCTTTTCAAAAACTTCCGCTTGGAACAGACCAGCTGCGTAGTGTCTCCAGGGAGTGGAGCTTGATGAGTTTGCCCGCTCACGGCTTGGAAGTGAGTAGTCAGTCATGCATCCTCATAACATCTGGGTTCAGTTCCATCCAGAATCGAATGTAGTAGAACTTGAAGAAAAAATGTCACCAGCAGAGAAGAGCCTCTTGGTAATGATGCAACTCGTTAACTGGTAAGAGACGTTTATAGCTGCATGGTAGAACTTATGAAGTACAGCAGCGTTGCCAGGTGGTCCAAAGGATGAGCCCAACAGAGATGCAGAGATGTGTGTAGGGGAGTAGATGCCAATCAGCGTATAGAAATGTCCCAGTGCCCGGCTTAGTGCATGCGTGCGCGATTTGTAGAGAGGTGCTCTAAAACATACTTCAACTTTTGGTGAGTAAAAATATATAAGTACTTGATAACATTAATACAATCGAAAAACGAGTTGATTAAACATAAACATTAAATATACAGAGGAGACCGCGCTCTCATTGCAACGAAAAGCAAATAGTAGCATAATGGGGCAGAAACAAGTAGTTTCGTGAAGAACTATTTAGCCTATTTTCATATATCCTACTTATGTTAATTGCCTCTATCAAGATACAAAATTTCAGTTTGATTGCTGTAATAGATTCGTAGATATTGAGAACCGTCTAAATATTTCGGATGATCGCAATTTTTATATATGTAGGTCTTAGAGTTATGTACTATTACATGAAGATTATTGTGTAGGTGTAGTATTCAAACTTCAATCGCATGATTAGGACACAAGAAACAAAACAGAGATTTTAAAATTTCGCACAGCTGCCATCTTGTGGTTATGAAAACAATTGAAATAAATTAGATGCCAGTGGATTAAAATTTGTATAAGCATTTACCGTACCACGTTTCACTGCACTCGGATGGTTAAATCACGAGAAACATCGCGTCACCGCCATGTTGGATTTGTGTTCACCGGGTTATTGAAAGTCCCATAGGTGAACTTATGTTTATAGCTTCTTTGAACATAAAAAAATCAGTTTGATTGCTGCAATAGATTCGTATATATTGAGAACTGTCTAAATATTTCGGATGGTCGCCATGTTGGATTGTTATATGTATAGGCTATAGAGTTATGTACCATTAAATGAAAATTATTCCGTAGGTTCGTTATTCAAACTTTCACTTGGATCGCATGGTTACGACACGAGAAATACAAACTTAATTTCAAAATTTCGCACAGCCGCCATCTTGAGATTATGTAAACAATTGAACTAAATTAGACGCCAGAGCATTACAATGTGTATAAACATTTGCTGTACCAAGTTTCATTGCGTTTGGATGGTTAAAACGCGAGAAAAGTCTATTTAAAATTTCAACTTCACTTGGCCGCCAAGTTCGTTTTGTAGTTAACAGGTCTTTGAAAGTTGCATAGGTAAACTTCTAGTAGAGTCCTTTATCACCGTATAAAATTTCAGGGTGATATCGGTGACAGTTTCAGAGATATAGAATGCAGATGAAATATTTCGCACAGCCGCCATGTTGGATTGGTGAGACGTAATAACATTTGAAGCACACGGTTGGGGTCGGCCAAAATAGTGCTATGGCCTTACCGAGTTTCATTGAATTCGAACCTGCCGTTTGGAACTTATTATGGGGGACACACACATACACGGACAAAAGGTGACCTCATAAGCCTATTTTTTCATAAATGAAAAGAGGCTAAAAATGAAAGAGTATTTCAAACCCGTGTGGAAATACAAAGAGGACCAACAAACCTATTCGCGAAAGCAAACACCCACTGTAAGCGTTTTTACGTTTTCATTTCTTCCAACAATCTCCATTAAATTACTGAGGCGACAGTTTACGAGCTAGCTAGGGGCGAGCCTATCACCCCAGTTACAGCCTAGCTAGTGGGCGGGCCTATTACCCCAGATAGAGCCAGCATCAAACTGTCGATTCGTGTTGAGTTAAGACTTCAGAGAAGAGTGGTTGTGTTTGCAGGTTCCCTATATGTAGCTGGAGAAAGTTCGCGCCAGATAGCGCTCGTGTAGTACTGGGTAAGCGCAAGGCGATCGTAAAATGTTTTCCCCAGTCAGCTGCGAGGAATGTATAAATTGTGACCGAGTTTTCTAAGCTAGAGTAAATTATATCTTCTCTAATTTTACTCCAGGACTATCTTATTATATAATACGCTAAGGCTAAGGTGTATGTATCACAAAACTCAAGCTCCTAAACCAGAAGGAGTTAGAAGGTGTGGTTTGTACCAAAATCTTCCAAATTGTCTCAATAGTAGAGGAAAAATCTTGCATTTCTTGAAAAGTCAACAGAAATATATGTATTTGTTTATAAAGTGCCTTTAAACAAATAAACAAGACGATAGCCCCTGCGAGAACTCTGTCACCTACAGCCCGCATAGCAATAGCGCCGCGCGGGTAGTCTGTAACACATGGGGCGCGCACAACTCATTATGCGAGAGTTCTCGCACGGGTCCGCTAGTATTAATTAATTCTATGGGTATATCTCCTAATATATTATGGACGATTTTCAGCGTTCAAGCGTTAAACAGCTGCAAAATGAGCTACGGACCAGAGGCGCTAAAACTAGCGGGAGGAAGGAAGAATTAATACAGTGGTAATAACATTCTAACACGCTTTATTATTCAAATAATGACTATGAGTCAGAATGCTTTCTCCTAAAGA
This sequence comes from Meconema thalassinum, assembly GCA_946902985.2. Taxonomy (NCBI): domain Eukaryota; kingdom Metazoa; phylum Arthropoda; class Insecta; order Orthoptera; family Tettigoniidae; genus Meconema; species Meconema thalassinum. The sequence goes on along the minus strand of OX336389.2, from coordinate 944,918,548 downwards.
TTACAATTACCTGAGTATTGTAGGCCTATATTGACAAATATATCTCCATAAGACTTAAATCATAAATAGAGATTTAAATATTCACTTGCTCCCCTTGCTTATAGACTTCGATTCATGTTTTTATTTTATTTTTAGGTTGATAGCTTACATGAAGCTGTCATGTTTTAAGGTAAACATAATCATCGCAACGTTTGGTTCTTATGTAATTTTGTCAATTTCTCAATAAGAATCGTTCCCGTACCCCTGGGAAAGGGCTTGGGGGTACATTTTTTTTTAGTTTTTTTTTTAGTTTGAGAATCCCTGCTTTAGGGCCACACTGTTTCCATTCATCTGTCTATGTCTCAAGAATGTAGAAGTCAGTCGCTACCACATACTCCGTCGGGCAGATGGAAGTTGACGATTAATTCTGATTTCAAGAAACCAACCATAATACGTTTGTGACTGTTAATGTTGCGACATTTAATCTTTAAGTATTTTTCCGAGTATTGATGTCTTTGAAAATGGGAGTCAGAAATGTTACATTCATTTCTTCGTGTAGGCCTATATTGACGATTTCTTCCCGTACTTCAATGGAGATGATTTCTGCAGATTCCGATATTGTAGGCTTATCGTGATAATCCGGCAATTTTCTTGTGTATGGCCTCTTCCTTATTTATGTCATGTTCGTGGTCCACGGAAAAAGAGATGGAACAGTGCCCGGTTTTAATCTTGCTCTCTCAACTTCAAATTCAAACGCATAAATTCATTGGTTGTTATCAAAATGTCTTATCAGTTTATAGGTTCAAAATAGGAATTATTTCCCTTTGTTAATCACATTTATCCAACACAGTTTTCGTGCAGTCATCGGGTTGTAAATGATGGGAACACACTTTAATATATTCGGTCAGATTTTTCTCACCGAAATGTTTCCTTCTAATAGCACGTAACCATTTCTTCCTCGTTTCTTTATTTTGTGGAAATTGGTGAAACGAAAACGGGCTTCCCTGATTTTTGCAAAGCAGAACACTGCAATAGCTCGGCATAGTCACGAAAATAACAATTTAAACAACTTAAATTCGTACATATTAGCGGCATGAGAACACAGGAGACAAATTAAGAGCGCCTTGCGCTTACCCAGTACAACAGCAGTGCGCTCTATCGGTGCTAGTTCTATACATCCCTATTAATGGTCCAGTCAGTGATTATAACCCATCATGCCGAGACGTAAAGCGGATATAGATCGTAGTTCATTGACATCGATAAAAAAAAAGCGCTTATCACGTAATGCATTTATAACTGTTCCCGGGCGAAGCCGGGACAGGTCGCTAGTGTCCATATAAAATTTGTTTTGTTTTTTGCATTTTCCATCAGCTTTGGACCTCCAACGGCAGATTTTAAAATACTTTTATTTTCTGCACAGCATATTTACATGACCAACATCTTGCAAATGTTATCTGATTTTATCTGAATAAACATGGTAATCCTGAGTTAAGAGCTCTGTAAATGTGGATTTGAACAGCCCTTCTTATAATGAGCATGAGGTCACAAAGCAATTTACTCTGGAGGAGCACTTTCAATCAGATGATGATTACTAATAAATTTCCATGACTTTCGTCATGAAAATTTACTGTGCAGTTAATAAATTAACAAAAAAAAAACATGAAAAGAAGCAGAAAATCAAATTAAAATAAAAGCACTTTTGACGCTGCCGTTGGAGGTCCAAAGTCTTCTTTAGAAAGGCGGATGGGAAAAGTAGAAATGAAACAAATTTTTGTGCCGGAGGAGCGCTGAATTGGCCTTTTGTTTCAACTTCCCTGATATCCTCATCCTTCGAAGAGTGAGATCTCTTCTTTTCTTTCGTGATATCTCCTGCCTTCTGCACAAGGCCCTAAAGGGGGCAAGGTGTATGTACTCCCACCAATTAAAGCGCACCCTGGATTGTGCTACACCCTCGGGCTCATGGCTGGTGAGTTCGAGAGTTGGTGACCCTGAGGGATTCCTGATCTGGGTCCGTTTTCTCCCCTTTTTCCACTGACTTTGGGGCAGACCCTCTCCTCTTTGCCTTTCATAGCTCTTCTTCCTTCCGAGTCCCTCATTCTCCTGCCCTTTATTTCACTCATTCCTTTTTATTCATTTTATCCTCTAGTACAGCGGTTCCCAACCCCTTTTGACTCGCGAACCCCTTCTACAAAGATCTGAGTTAGGTGAACCACTGACTTTTTAACATACAATGTAGGCCTACATGTAACTGTTCCTTAGTGGGATCGCGGTACTGATGTTGGTATTGTTAGAACACAAAGAAGCTGGCAGACTAAATTTCCATTGTAGCGAAATCAAATGCATTCCTAACGTTGTTACATAACTGTAAATCAGGCATTCGCGGTAAATGTTAATTTATTGTGGAAATAATGTGATAAATTCCCGATGTTACACATATGTAACAAGGGGCATTACAAGGTTAATTTAATTTTAAAATAATAATAATAATAATAATAATAATAATAATAATAATAATAATAATAATAATACGATTCGATTGATCAAGAGTCATTATTGAATGTTCTGGAAGAGTTTGGGGTGGATGATTCATCCAGAAATTTGATTAAACAGACTCTCGCCAACACAATATCTAAGGTAAAATTCAAGAATGAAATCTCAGAGCCCTTCGAGATAAAAACTGGGGTCAGACAAGGAGATGGACTTCTCCACTTCTTTTCAATTGTATCTTAGAAAAGGTAATTCGAGAATGGAGAAAATCACTGAACAAAGAAGAAGGAAATGAAGATCAGTTTCGATTAGGCCCCAAACACAAAGGAGTGTTGTCTGGCGTTCACGGACGACATAGCCATATTTGCAAACAACACCAGTTCAGCAATCAGGAAGATAAACCATCTTAAAGAAACAGCAGATAATGTAGGACTACAAATTTCGTTTGAGAAAACGAAATACATGACTAACATCAGTGAAGGTCCAGACTGGTTGTTCACAGACCATGGAAAGATTCGAAGAGTCAAGAAGTTTAAATACCTGGGTGAAGTAATCCAAGACAATGGGCTAGAACAAGAAGCGACCAATATCCGCATCCTGAAACTAGAGCGAGCGTTCCAACTGACTAAAAAACTTTACAATAAGAAGATGCTAAGTATAGGAGCCAAACTAAGGCATTACAGCACTGTTGTCAGACCAGAAGGTGTATATGCTTCGGAGACCCTGTGTATGAATCGGACAGGACAAGTCAATCAGCTACTTAAAAGAGAACGCAGACTGCTACGGAAGATCTTGGCCAACAGATGGGCTGACGGACAGCTTCGACTGATATCAAATAAAGAAGTATACAGCAAGATGGAACCGATAACAACAACAATTAGAAAACGAAGATTGCTGTTTTATGGGCACACCTTCCGTATGAATAATGACCGGCTCACAAAGAAAATCTGGAATTTTCTTAAACCGAAGATCTCCAAGTTGAAATGGTTCCAAGAGTGTGAGAAAGATATGAGCCAGGTGGGCATTACGGAGGATAAAATCAAAGACAGGAATAGTTTCAGAGAGAAGGTGAAAAGCTATCAGGGTTTTATGGTGGAGGCGGAACCCAGAAGACGAAGAGGCCCTTTGACAGAGGAGCGGAAGAACAAGCTGATAGATGGGCTCAAGAGATACTGGCAAGACGTCACAGCCGGCAAACGAACAAGACGCAGACACTGAAATGAGAGTGGTTGTTACACGCAGTCCATAGAGGCTCAAGTTTACGGTAAAATAATAATAATAATAATAATAATAATAATAATAATAATAATAATAATAATATGAAAATGCCGCAGAAATTAAGGAAACTGTAATAGGCCTAACCTCGAAACCCGCCATTATGGAAAAGTGTTTGGCGAACCCCTTGAAATATTTTGCGAACCCCCTGGGGGTTCGCGAACCACAGGTTGGGAAACGATGCTCATATATATAAGTTAAGTTAGTGATAGTCTATATATAGTGTAACGTTTTTAGGGTTCGTAAAAATACCGGTCAGGCTATAATGCACTAATACTTTATTTACAGTAATATTATTTACACTAATTAGCACTAAATCAAATTATTTACACAAATTGACACCAATACAAATTATGCCTTCTTACTCGCACACACACATTCACAGAATTTCACTTTATACAGCTACAAGTCACTATTTATGTACACTGATCTCTACAAGTCAGTTTCTCTTGCAGTCACTATTTATCTTCCACAGTCACTATTTACATTATTTATTTCCACATTTATCTTCACACCCCGTCTTCACTATTTACAGTCCTCCATTATTTATTTTCACTCATCGCGCTAGGCACGGCAAACTGCTTCAATTAACACTGACTCCGATCTCACACTCGCTCGCTCCCACGCAGAACTGCCTGCTCACCTCAGATTGCTCGTATATATGCAGTCAGCCCTCTGGTCTCGAAATTTCTAGTTCTTGCTCCTTCCAGTAGCGGCATTGAGAGTGTTCTAGTGGATTCTATGCTGGCACCACCCAGTCCTTTCTAGTTGGCTGTTCCCAATCAGGCCACCTCTTTCAGCAGCGAGTACGTTCTAGTGGTGGCCTTGGGGAGGAGCTTACCCAATTAGCCCTGGCCGGGTTGGCGGCCCAGACACCCCGCCAACTTGACACCTCTAGAACGGGGCGGCGGCCGCCGGGAAACCGCACGAACCCCGTGCACGTTACACTGCCCTCTCTCCTCAAAGCAACTCGCCTCGAGTTGTTTATCGTGAGGCTATCCGAGGTCCGAAGGGGTTGCATTGACGGCGCTGACAAGCCCCTGTTTGGGCTGGCTCTCTCTCGTCTCGGTAGGTGGGATACAGCTCCTTGCTTGCATTTTCGCGACAGATGACATCGTACAGCCCGTAGCAAACAGGTGACCTTTCTACTGCGACGGCGTCCCGGTGGTGGTTTACGTCGCTTTGGTGGAGGATAGCCAACCTCCACCGCCTCATCGTCTCTTGCGGCTGAACTCCTCTTCGGTGGCGTCAACCAAACTGTCCTCTTCGCCGCCGCCATTCCCCACGTGATGGTTTTTGCCTGCCGCAGGTATCGCCTTCCACTGAGCATCGAACGCTGAGGTACCATGGCGTCGCGATGCTCATCCGCGAAGATGTATGCCGCCTCTCGTTGTACGTGCTCGGGAGGCAAGCCAGCTAGCGCGAGTTCTTGAAGTGACTTACTCGCGCACCTGTCCTTATCTTCTAGCCGTAGCTGGTACATGGGCGGTAGCTGGTGGCCCACATGATGCTCCTCCAGCGTCGCGACGATCCCGTTGTAGGCGATCCCCGACTGGATGTCGTGTAGCACCTCCGCCATCTGTTCCTGAAGTCCCGTGATGAGCTGAACTGTTCCGTCCTCCAGCGTGCACCCGGCATGGTTTGCCACAGTGTCGAACCCGGTCCCGCAGATCTGCCGTGATGTAGCCTCATCGACGTGCGGGGTCCTTCCACTCGAGACACTGCCCCTGTCGTCAGAGCTGCTAAGCCTCAATCCGGTTTCCAGGCCTGTGATGCTTCCCAGTGGCTCGTCCCCATCTCGCTCAGCATTCCGACCTCCGGACTCCACGATGCATTCGGCTCGGTTATCAGCACCCTCTGCAGCGCCACTTTCCATACCGCCTCCAAGCTCGTTACACTCCGGTTTTGGCTTCAGGACTGGTTTCAGCTCGTCTTGACTAGTTTCATGCCCATACTGCTCCACTTTATTTCCAGAACTTGCCTCAGTTTCCTTTTCCAAATTTTCCGGAAATGCCGCCATTTTCTTTCCAAAGTTTTCAAAATGTTCTGTCAATTTCTTTCCCAGTGTTTCGAAATGTTCTGACATTTTCTTTTCAACATTTTCCAACACCTCCCACATGCTACAAGGAATCTCGAACAGAAATGTGTCTGGATCCTCACCAGCGTCCAGCAGTAACTGACGTAACCGCACTTGTAGCGTAGACTTGGTTCCTGTTGCATCAGCATCCCTCTCTTCCAGTTCTTCACGCAATTCTGACACCTTCAGTTCTGAGAGTCTTACTTTCTTCGTCGCCATTTTACAGTCCAAAATGCGAGACATACGGACAGTCAGCACACGATGAACTAGGCCTACAGATGGTACACACCAGACAGTCACTTAGCAATTAACTATACACTTCCTTAAAGTAGGCCTTTTCAAAAGTACGCACGGTTTCATACAGAAGCACTCACTATAGCCTGACCCTCACATCTGACACCAATTGTAACGTTTTTAGGGTTCGTAAAAATACCGGTCAGGCTATAATGCACTAATACTTTATTTACAGTAATATTATTTACACTAATTAGCACTAAATCAAATTATTTACACAAATTGACACCAATACAAATTATGCCTTCTTACTCGCACACACACATTCACAGAATTTCACTTTATACAGCTACAAGTCACTATTTATGTACACTGATCTCTACAAGTCAGTTTCTCTTGCAGTCACTATTTATCTTCCACAGTCACTATTTACATTATTTATTTCCACATTTATCTTCACACCCCGTCTTCACTATTTACAGTCCTCCATTATTTATTTTCACTCATCGCGCTAGGCACGGCAAACTGCTTCAACTAACACTGACTCCGATCTCACACTCGCTCGCTCCCACGCAGAACTGCCTGCTCACCTCAGATTGCTCGTATATATGCAGTCAGCCCTCTGGTCTCGAAATTTCTAGTTCTTGCTCCTTCCAGTAGCGGCATTGAGAGTGTTCTAGTGGATTCTATGCTGGCACCACCCAGTCCTTTCTAGTTGGCTGTTCCCAATCAGGCCACCTCTTTCAGCAGCGAGTACGTTCTAGTGGTGGCCTTGGGGAGGAGCTTACCCAATTAGCCCTGGCCGGGTTGGCGGCCCAGACACCCCGCCAACTTGACACCTCTAGAACGGGGCGGCGGCCGCCGGGAAACCGCACGAACCCCGTGCACGTTACAATAGTTAGGCTAATAATAGTACTTGTAGCAGTAATTTCCGTTTCATCATAATTTGCACTATCACCCAAACCATTAGGGGTCGATAATCTAAAATCTAAATGATAGATCCCTTAAAACAACAATTACCATCATCATCATCATCATCATCATCATCTTTATCTTTTCCATGGTACCGTAATAAGTAAAGTCGTGTAGCCCACTGGCCTGGTGCAATCTTGGACATTAGTATCACTTGAGTGACTTGCATACCAACGATGCCATTCCAGTGCTGGTGTATTCTTGGAATACACGGTAAGAGAGTATTCTTTTTAATGCTCTTTGCATGTTCATTTTTTCCTTTTTATCAAACACCAACAGCGATCTTCTAGTTTCTCTTTGGTGGTCATGTCTCTTATGTCATTGTGAGTCTGTTCTAGATATATATCTTCCATGACCCACCTAGCGTCATCTAGCAGCGAATCTCAGAAGCTCCTCAATTCTTCCCTGTACAAGAGGACTTACTTATCAATTTGGCCATCAGATCTCGTCGCCATCGCCAGCTATCATCTCCGTGATCAAGAGAACTTCGTCTACTTTTTCACTCACCATGCTGCGCTAGTATCGCCTACTATCAACTCTTTGAAGACCATTCATCAAGAAGAACATTTATTTTTGATAAGTTGTCTATTCTGTTATGTTCTCCTTTTGTCTCCTACCCCCACTCTTTTTCCTTCCTTGGTCCCTCCGCGCTTCGCTGAGAGTGTCTCACTTGCACGTCGGCAGTTGACTCAGTCAGTCAAGGCTCAACTAGAGCCAGTCTCCTCAAACCAAGAGGCACTCTCTACATTCTACGCCATGTTGACACATTAAGTATCCGTCAAAGGGAACTTCACCTTCGGCATGCAACAAAGATAAGTACAAACTTCTGGTTTTAACCTCATCTTCATCAGTTTTATTATCTACATGCTTTTATCGATCATTTATAGGCAGTGTGAGATTAATCATTTGTGGCAATAATCATCCTTCGCGGGATTCTCCATGTTGGGCTTTTGTCTAATTAAGCCAATCTTTGTGAAAAGCAGCATTTCTTATGCTTATTAAATGAGAGAGCTTCTCACAACGGGGGATATCATAGAATACCCACTGTCTATAAATATTAAGCTTGTTCCACCGCTGGAGTAACTTTGGCCCTATTCTTCCATTAGGAAATTTCTGGAACCTTCCAGAATCTGCACTTTATCTACAAGTCACGCCGTCATGTATCTTTCACTCACTTGTGGGAATGCCATTTCAAACTAAGGAATCTACCTTATAAATTAATGCTCAATAGCTAAATTTTCTTCCACCGTTGGGATCTTTTCTGGCGCATTTAATTGTAATCCACAACTTTCTCAAGTAATAGACTTTCGCCTATTTAGTGCAACCAGTCATTTTCCACGATTGCAATAACTTTCTTTGCCATAAACGTTTGCGCTACTACAGTGAACTTTCCATCCATTTCAACGAACTATAGTGATAAACAGTGTTCTTTCAGTATTTCTTCCGCGTCGCGCTCGTCCGATTATTATAAACACGGCCATGAACATTTACCTTTCATCCCAATTGCTCTTTCCTAAACCTTTTACTAACAAACCATAATAATAAATTTACTACTTTAAGTTCTTTTTCAATGAGGTGTCAATCTAAAGATGTGCCCTCCCATTTTTTCTTATGTGTAATGAATTAACTTCTGCATAACTACGTGTCTTGTACACGGTTCAAATTATCTTGTTTCTCCCTTCTAATTTAGGGGATACAATTTTTTCAACTTATAAGTGAGTTATTTCTAGGTTTCACGAAAGGGAAACTTGCCCCATTTGTCTCGTGATTCCTATCTAAACATAGGAGGTCTAGAACCTTCCTTTTGACTTTCTCTTCAGGTTTCACAGTAAGTGACCTGCCTTATTTGTGTAACTACTAAAAGTAATGCTGCTTCAATACAAGAAGTTATAGGAACTTCTCTTTCATTCTACCTGCTTTCTTTTTCTTTTTTTTGTTAATTTCGAAGTTGTAACTTTCTTTAAGATAGGTACTTGGAAATTTTTGAAAGTACACACCTTGTACTCGATTTAATGTCTAAACTTTAATCACTTCATTTGTCTTTTTTAAATCTTACAAAGATTTTAGTACATATAAAGGTTTGAAACCTAAAGAATTGTTAATTGCCTGGAGCAAACGTCAAATGTTTTCTGAGGTCTGTGACCCCAAAATTGTTAACCAAATTGAAAATATATATTTGTTAAAGTTATCAACTTCTTTTGAATTGTTAAATAAATTAAGCATTTCTTTTCGCTTTTTCATTTTTCTAGTACAACAGTTAGGCAAGATCCTGTCTTCCTTGGCTCTTCCTACTCAATGCCATTAAATCTATTGATAGGGCTTTCACCACTCGTTGCATTTGAGCAAGAACTCTTAGTGGTAATCTCGTTAAAGTTTCTCTTAGCTTTAATAGCTAATTCTAACTGGCCAGTAAGGCAAGTACAGCTCGCTACGCCAGCTACCTGCTTGTGGAGATCCTCTCCGAAAACTTATGGTTGGTTTTCCAAAAGATAAGTGTTTCTCTTTGTCCAAACTTTTAGTCGGCTCCTTGCTGAGTAAAAGCTTAGCCATTTCCAAATGCAACTATTGGTTCACTTACCAAAATTACTCCCCAAGGTATAACTTTTTTATCACTATCCTTCTTGGAAGCACTTGGTCGCTTTTTCAGGAACTCTATAACTTCGAAAACTGGAAATACCAAACCTGATTCAAATTATTGGCATTGGCATTGGCATTGGCATTCTTTTGCAAAAACGAATTTCTTTGAACAGACATACAATAAATCTGTTACTCTCTGCCTTGCCAGACCATCACCCTTCCACATAGTAAGCATATGCATGCTTGCGAGGGAATATACTAAAGCCACTCTCTTGCAAACCGCCCAAGTCCTAGCTGCGTTTCCCGTCAGCTTCGACCAGGTCCTTACCCACTTTAGGTATCAGAGAGCGGATTTGCGGTGGCAACCGCCTCTTAGTGCATTTACAGTTAAATTTATAACTTTTGTGGGACTCTCCTCCTATTTCTCCATCCTTTTTCTCCAGTCCGAAACCCACCTCCTTTTCTTTATCATCTTCCCTTGGTGGTTAGGTTATTCCTCAGCCAGTAATCTACCCAAGTGCCTCTAATAGAATTAAATTTCTTGGCCGAGCCGGGAATCAAACTCTGGCCTCTGGGATGGTAGCCAACCATTACTTTACGAGGCGTGCGCATTTCGATGGTATCTCTTGTGAGAGACCCTAAGGAAGGCAGAGTGTGTGTAGCCCCACTATGCATGGTGGTCCACGACTGGTGAGCTCAGAAGTTGGCAATTCAGAGGGATTCCTGAGCTGGCTCAGTTCTCCTCCCCTTTTCCTGTGTCTTTGGAGCGAACCCTTTCCTCTTTCCCTTTTCCATATGCCTTTCATGGCTTTACTTTCTTCCAAGTCCCTCAATCCTCATTCTTCGAGGGTTGAGGGCAATTATTTCCCGTGACTTTATTTTCCTTATTCCTATTTTTGTCCATTATTTTTCTTCTAGTATGTAAGCTAGTTACAGAAGTGAGGCAACGCTGTAATCTTTCAACGTTACTGTTTATTTCATGTATGGATTATTTGGCATAAACTGGCTTGGTGGGATACAGTTAGGTGGAAACCAGGTAAGTTGTTTGGCTTATGATGACATAGATGTAATGACAGACTGTCGAAACTCGAAAGCTTACTAGCTAACATGTTGTAACTTGAACAGATATATAGGGAATATGGTTGAGAATCAGCATTTCAACAAGGAAGGTGTAAGGAACAAACAAGAAAACAGGATGCCAGGTACAAGGAACTAGGTTGGAGCAGGTGGACCATTTTAAGTAGGTTACTTGGGCAGTGTATTCTCTCAGGATGGCAGTAGAGTTGTTATTTCATTTAGGGGCTTGGACATCGCGGTCATTTTATCCCCGTGTACTTGGATACGTGTAGAATTTGTCTGATAACCTGTGCTATTATAATGTCTGTATTAATGATGGTTGTATAGTTAAAGAGATAGAGTCAAAGTATAGAAGAGTCAATGGAGTGAGTTCTCAGTTGTGATCTACTGTATTCGGCAAATGCAATTCGGCTCAGTTGCCGTATACGACACACTGATGTATTATGTTTGTCTTCACGTAGAACCGCTGTGTTGCCGGCTACACATGTTCTTAGGTCGTTTCAGTTCATATAGCTACAAGTTAGATGTCAACATGTACTGCAGCTGGTTTCAAGGCTGAACGGTACGATTTGTTGACCCAACGCAGTTTATACAGTAGATAGTGTTCAGGAAATGTTTTTTGTACAGGATCTGAGGAGGATATAGACCGACCTTGCTGTATTGGAGTGGGACTGGGTGGATTCAGGGTATGGCACACATAAGCTAGAGGTAACTGATATGAGGGTAGCACGAATGATTGCAGGGACAAATATATGGGAACAATGGCAGAAGTGTTCGTAATCATACTAATATATAAAAATGAGATGGTGTGTGTCTGTCTTTCTGTCTGTCTGTGTGTTACTCAATAACGCAAGAACCACTGGTCCGATTTAAATGAAATTTTGCATGGATGTAGCGGATTTACCAGGTTTACATATAGGATAAGTTTTACTTTTGATTTCGTTATTTTGCACTATTAAAAAATGGCGACCATTTTGGTGACGTCACTACACCCTTTGATTTCAAAATTTCATATTTCTATTTCAAATAAAAAGAGAACGCTAAGAAATAGCAAACTTTTGATGGCACATGCGAGCTTTAAAATTTAAATTTCTATCCAAAGGGTTCCTATCACTTTTCGTGTATCTCTAACGGTTAGCGAGTAAAACCCACATTTGTGACGTCACTACACCCTTTGGTTTCAACTTTCATATTTCCATTTCAAATAAAAAAGAGAACGCTAAGAAATAGCAAACTTTTGATGGCATACGCGAGCTTTAACATTTAATTTTCTATCCGAAAGGTCCTTATCCCTTTTCGTGTATCTCCAACGGTTATCGAGTAAAACCTAAATTTGTGCAATAAAACACGGTCAACACCGAGCGGTGCAGTATATCTCTCTATATATAAAAATGAAAGTTTGTCTGTTTTTTTTCTGAATTTCTACGGAAATTTGAGTTATTTACGTGTTTCAGACTGTTTTATGATGGATGCGCGCGAAAATAATTTTATTGTCTGTCTGCTTGTTTGTTTGTTTGTTTGTTTATCTGTGGGTAACTTTGTTCCCTTATAACTCGAGAACGACTGGGTGTATCAACGTAAAATTTGGTACAGATATCCATCAGAGGCACGACACTAATCATTGATGTAACTTCTCCGTACCTCTCACAAAAGGGGGCCTACCCCCTTAAAATACATGCCGAAATATGCGTAGCAAGACGAGACAACTCATTTTCAGCCCCTCAATGTGAGAGACAAAACTCGGGGGCCCCAAAGGGTCTTCGAAAACCACATTTTAAGGCCCTAAAACCAACTGTTTTTGAGATACAGTGAAACTTCTCTAAAAGACCACCCCTATTAAAAGACCACCCGTCTTAAAGACCGATTTTTCTTGGAACCGATTTAAAACCTCATAAGGTCAATATATTTGTTACCTCTATTTAAGGACCACCCCTCTCACCGACAAAGACCAGGCATTTTCTCAGTCCGACCTCTTTCAAAAGTCCACTTCTCGTCTGCCTTCCCATTGGAGATGGTGATGAGGGTGATGATGTAAACAATCGTTCTGTTGGCACAGAATTGCATCAGCATACAATGTCATTAGAAAAACTGTTATGTAACCGATTAAAAAAACGGCTCTCCTAGAAGATTGTTCGAACCCAGAACAAATTAATAGACTTTCGAACTCACTCAGAGATATTCTAGAAAGTGAAATTGTAAAATAAAAGATGCGCTAATCTGAAACAGAGATCAATAATTCGTGACTTTTAAATGACAGAGCTCAGAAAATAACTAATTGTAATTAATTGGTACTAAATGTGAACCAATGCAGATAAATTGTAATCAAGTATGTGTTCCAAGTGTACTTTATTAATAATTCATTATAAAATTATTTTTAATGCCTACCCCTATTAAGAGACCACCCCTCTAAAAGACCAGTTTTCCATGGAACCGTCACTGGTCTCTTAATAGAGGTTTCATGGTATTCCCAGAAAACTAATGTCATTTAATTAACTAACTAGGGCGCCCGTGCTGCTCCGCAGCATTATTTTTCAGTATTGGAATTAAAAAATTACGGCATTATGTAATAGTTTATAACATTCATTTCACAATACTTCCTTCCAGACAATGTTCGCTGTGCGTCGACCGTTAGCTTTAATTTCTACTTTTACATCTTTAAATGATTTTCCTCCGGATAAGGCGACATACAACTTTCCATGGCCTAAAACAGGATCAGGCAAGTAGATTCCAACTCGATGAAGCGTTTGACCCTGCGCTTGTTGATTGTAATACAAAACGCTAGTGTAATAGGAAATTGCTTTCATAGTAGTGTCAGATGATGACAAATCTACGCGAGGTAGCAGTATTCGCTCCCCACTATTCACACCAGTTAGAACTTAGAAATCAATGATATTGTCGTACATTTTTCAAACTATTAGCCTCGTCCCGTTCAGTAATCTCTTAGTTGCATTGAAATTCCTAAGGAGCATTACAATAGCACCTTCTTTCAAAGTCAGCACATGGGGTGGTAGACCACTCATCTCAAGCCTGTTCAAAAATTCAGTGGGAAAATACAAAACTTCAATTTTCTTCTTCAGTTACCAATGTATTCACACTCGTGTAAAATGTAGAAGTTCCTGGAAGTAGATCTGAAACTACCCTATTAATTTCACGGCAATGTGCATTTTTCGGTGCAAGAAAATGAAAAATGAAAAGTAATATTGTATTTCCACTCATAACTTTCCTCAGAATCAGCCGATTTGAATAGTTAAGAGCTCGAATGAAAGCGCGTAATCCACCGAGTGTTCTTAGACTAAAACGACATGCGTACCTCAATTAAAACCAAGGATATGACTGTTTCAATGAGAATTTTTTTTGGAAAACGTTCAAGAAATCAAATAATTTGAGGAAGGCGGAAGTTAAGTGATTTGTAATACTTGATAACAAATCCGTGCATGAATACCATTCATTTAAAAAAAGGAATGAAGGATATCGACCGAATATAATGGCCGGACGGACTGACTTAAGTTTTCATAAATATTTTTAATATATAGATGAACGAATGAAGCCGGTAACCATGGCAACAGATTCTCAGAGGTCCATCTATTGCTGTAAGACGCAATGCAATTCCATTAATTACATTAGTGTGAAAGTTTGTAAACGGCTAGAAGGTTATCATGGAACCAAATTAAGCTGTAAAATTCATTAAGGCGCTTAAGGGGGTCAAGGGGTACTCTAGAATTTTTCACGCGATTTACACCTGCGGGTGTGGTACAGCATGTCTATTATATTCCTATCCCTGTATTATATTATTAGTAGTAGTATTATATTATGGCGTACAACGACGAGACAAAGCCCCTCGGTGCCAGAAACAAAACTCGGGGGCCCTAAAGGGTCCTCGAAAACTACATTATAAGGCTCTAAAACCATCAGTTTCTGAAATATTCCCGGAAAACTAATTTAATTTAATTTAACAAACTAATGAAGGAATGCAAATCGGTAACCATGACAACATTATCTCAAGGGGTGGCATCCAACTTTCCATCTATTTCTGTAAGAAGCAATGTCACTCCATTTATTACATTTCTGTGAAAGTTTGCAAATGGCTATAAGGTTATCACGGAACCAACGCAGACTGTATAATTCATCAATGCAATTAAGGGGGTCAAGGGGTTACCTAGAATTTTTTCATGCAAATTTCACGTGCGACATATAGTACAGAAGGTCTATTATATCTCCAAACAGCAACATTATTTTCAAAAATTCCTGAATTGAATCAGCATTTTTTGCGGCTTTTAGGAATTTGGGCCATTTGAGGCTAAAGAACCTGAATTTTCATGCACCACAAGCCTTTATAATTTATGAAAGGGGTCTTCCTGTGTATGGGGGCATAACACAACGTAGAGGGTCAGTTTTTATGTGACGTGTACTGCGTTTCGTCTACAAGGCTTTCAATTCTATTTCACGTCAGGAAGTACACGTTAGGTGAATTTAGTTTGAGGGCACATTTTAACTAATCTTTTTTTTTCTTTCTTTTTTGTCGACATACGGGTTCATCGTAAGGATGATTTTGTTTGATACTCTGAGGCAGATATACCCATATTTGGATATCTGGGTGATATGTTGTAGACAATAGAATTGTCTGTCTGTCTTTCTGTGTATCTTTATGTACGCCTATAACTCGTGTCCGGATGCTTGGTGCATCGTAAAATTAGGTATGGTAAACATGAGAGTCAATACACCTATCATTTATAAAACTCTTCACCGCACTTTTCATACAGTAGAAGGGTGGATATAGGGGAAAACTTCTCAAAATACATGCTAAAATAGGCGAAATATAAAAATTATCCTAGAAGGACGACCAAAGCATATGTTGCGCTTCTCAATGTGAGACACAAAATTCGGGAGTCTATAAAGGGTCTCCGAAAACCACATTTTAAAGCCCTTAAATTAACAGTGTGTGTGATATTCCCAGAAAACTAACTTCGTTCTGATAAACTTATGAAGGAATGACAAACCGCTATCCATTGCAACAGTAGCTCAATTGATAATGTCTGGTGTTAACACCGAACACCGTTCGAAGAACGGGTACTTCTGCTAGTGAGAGATAAAGGTTAATTGTAAGTTAGAAATAAACACTTAAGATGAGGCTGTTCATATGAGCCGACTCAGTTGGTCGGGTCGTGTGATGAAAATGGATGAGGTGAGATTACCTAAGAGGTAGACTGTAGAGTGTAAGAGAATCAGTGATAGACCTACTAATAGGAGACGACTCAGATGGTGGGGTCATGAGATGAAAATGGTGGTGAGATTCAGTGGCGCACCCAGGATTTTACTTTGCGGGGGGGGGGGGTCTGGGGGGGGGGGGGGGCAATACCCCCCTGTTGAGAGACGCAGAAAACTGCCATTTTATCTATCCTGAGACGTGAAAAATGTTATCAAACTTAGCTTCTATTAAAAGGTTAAAACAAGTTTTACTGGGTTAATAGATTACAAATTTATTAATGTAAACCGAACCGCAAAGTCTGCCGTAGTTAACTATACTTTTCATCAGTTAATTGCTGATCAATAATTACGTAATACAACACTAAAAGCTTCCACCAATCACTACAATACAGGAAGAAATAAGATATTTATTACCAAATCAAATTAAGATAATGTATATTTATACTGAAACAAATATATTGGTAAATAATACAGATTATTTGTAGATAAAACCAAAAGAAAATAAGACTATATTTAAATCGTGATGTCGAGACGGCGAGGTTTTCTCGCAAGTTCGTTTAAAACCTCTTCGCTATTAACTGGTATGTCTTTATGCACATACAATAATGCCAAACCGTACAGTCTAGTCTCTGATGTCGTATTTCTTAAATAAGATTTCAAATATTTCAAAGTCGAAAATGACCGTTTAGCAGTACATGAAGTTACTGGTAAAGTTACCAAAATTTGCAGGAGTTTGTGCACAGAAGGGTACATTGATATGTTGCACGCTTGTAGAGCTTCTATAGCATTGATCTTTCTATACTTTTTTTAATTTAACTTACAGTTTTCTCTTCTTTGCAAATCAATTTGTTTTAGTCTTCGTTGCCATACTTTTAGTTCTCCCAGGAGTTGCTGTGAAGAACATGTGGTTAGATCTGAGCAATATTCTTTAAACAAAGCGTCCACAACTGCTTCGGGAATATCTTCGTTGTCAGAACTAAGAGCTTGGAAAGAAGATAAAATGTCCTTTTGAGATATGAATCTATCCTTTAGTTGTGCAATAAAGTGATCAATAAAAGGGATAAACAGGGTTCTTTTGTAATAAGATTCTGGCCCGTCGTTGGGCATGTTGTCTCGCCCTATTTGCCTCTGTGATAAGCGTGGTATGGATATCATAATATCATTCTGTTCACAGGTGTTAACAACCTTTCTATACATAGGTGAAAATTCTTCATCTGCCTTATCTCTTATTTCTTTTATCTGGTCCAAAGTGTCTTGAGCGTAGTTAACGGCACCTGCAAGGTCAATGCTTTCTGTCTCAAGAAATTTAGTAAGAGGCAGACTGTATGAAAATATTTTTTTAATTACTTGAAGTGACAATAAGAACTCAAATTTTTAAACTGCGCACAGTAAAATGTGTGCATTTGCACTAGTGTCCTTGTCAGTCCATGTTGATATTTCTTCAAGCGACTTAAGCACATCAACATACTTTTCTGCAAAATTGTCTACAGCGTTATGTCGTTGTATCCATCGAGTAGGGCTAGGCTGCTTGAGATTTTTAGGGGGATTCTCAGAAAACTTATTCAACACAGCTTGTCTCTTAGGCGTATTGAAAAAGTCGTAGACCTTATTTACTGTACCTAAGCAATTTCTAACCATCATGCAATCACAAGCGTCAGATATGGCCAAATTCAGAGAGTGACTGCTACAGTGAACATGGTGCGCATTTGGAACTTCTTCTTTTATGTAATGCTGTACACCCTGATGTACACCACTCATAGCTGAAGCTCCATCAAGTCCTTGTCCACGAATGTACTGGATATCAATTCCGAAATCTTTCAGGTTGCTTAAAATTGCATTAGCGATTCCCTTTCCCGTCAGGTCATATATTGGCACAAATTGAAGAAAATCTTCTCTGACATTATTGTTGGCTTGATCTACATATTTTGCACACAAAGACAACTGTTCGATATTGGAAATGTCTGCTGTTTCATCGGCGATGACAGAAAAACATTTCGCCTCATTTATCTTGTCCACAAGTTTGTGTAAAATAATGTCGTTACAAGCTGAGATAATTTCATTTTGTATTTTCCAGCTTGTGTATGTAGCATTTCTTTTAGCAGTGAACAAGTGCTGTTTTAATATATCATCTCCACTCTCAACCCTCAACCTCAGAAGGGCTCGGAAATTGCCCTCATTCTCCGTAAATATTTGTTCCCCTTCAACGTTGTCAAATAGGCCTCCATCCCTGAGTCCTCGCAATGCCAAGCCCTGCCTTCCACAAAATATCACCGTCTTGATGACTGGAGATAAAAGGCGTCTATTTTCTACAACTTTTTCTTTAATAGATTTGTCTATTTGACACACAATATCTAGTTTTTGCCTGTTATGAACAGTTAAGAAATTTTCTGCATCCAATTTACTGTTTGCGTGATATGCAGTCAACTCATGTTTGCGAAAGTCGTCTTGTGCATGGCGCCAATCAGAGTACTCAGTTCTAACAAGTCTGCCTAGCGGCAAACCTTGTTTACCAGCTCCACTGGGTGCAAAACCAACTCAGTATTCGAATAAACAAGGCATTGTCTTGCTTTTAACCAGCTATGCTGAAACTTTAACCTCTTCTTTCCAAATTCTGAACCTGGGAAAACGTAACGTTCATCTGGTATCCACACCTCTGTCAGAATTTTCCGCTTGTCTTCATCCGTAATAACCTAAAACCAAATACTTTGTCTTAATATATTAAATAATTTTCTGAAATACATTATAAATATGAACATTAATTAAGGTAATAAAGCGAAAATTATTTATATGTAATTGTCTAATTGATTGGTGGTAAGCTGGCTACAAGGATTTAACTTAGCAATATCATTCTTAAAACAGAGGTGTGGAAATGAAAATCCACAGCCGGCTTCCAGTCTCCGACCGGGTCAGGAATGGAATGAATGAAGGTGTGGAAATACATTACTAAAAGTAGAATAACTGTATAAAGTAATTTACGGATATGGGCAAAAATATTATTCCTTACCTGTTTCCCAATAAAACTGCCTATGTCATGAGGAAGGTGACTGGATGCGTCTGGTTCTCGCATTGGCGTCGGGAGAGCTGGTCGGCATATGTCAACAATCATAGCGTCTTCTTTCTCCAACACTTCGTTAGTGTTCACATTTGCACTTAATTTTGGTACAGTTTTACTGCAACTTGGCTGTGGTTGGAATTCGTCTTCTTTTTTTTATAATTTTAATATAGGACAAAATTGAACTAGATTGCTCTAGTTTTTTTCTTTTTATTTACACTCATCTTACTATCACACACGTGTTTAATGAACTATAAAAGTTACGCAACGTCACTATCACTGTCAAAAGGAATCTTCTTAATTAACAACAGGCAAAAGCTCCCCGTGGGAGTTTAGACAGAACTGACTATTTATAGGTTAGCCAGCCTGCTTTACTTGACGAAGCTGAAGGTGAGTGGGCAGGGGAGGGTAGTGGGGAGCGGTTGGCGAAGCGGGGAGGGGACAGGGCAATGACCTTAAGCGAGACAGTAAAGGCGGCTCCACACGCAACGGTAAGTCCGGAGGCCGGCCTCGAGGCGCCCGGCCTCGAGGTAAATCCCAACGTGTGTATGGTGAATTCTGTGGAGGCATGCCCGCGACTCAGACGCGTGGAGGGTGGAAAATCAGAAACAAAATCTAGTTTGGTTTGCCTCCGCGCCGTCGCGTCTCAAGGCCGATCGCAACGTGTGGAGGGGGAGCATGGTAGGCCTCGAGACAGTGTGTTGTTCAGGAGACAGCTAGACAGGTGTGGTGTGAATCTCAAGTCTCAACTTTTACTAGTTTATTTATATATACCACGTATTTGTTTTCAGTGTTCTTGTGAAAATTTATGTAGGCGTGTTGTTGTTAGGTTCTTTCTATAGTGTGTTGTGTTTGTTCTTATAATATCATCATGGCCCGTGCAAAACAAAATCAAGAGGACTTTATAGCTCTGTTCAGAGATTCACCATGCTTGTGGCAAACTTCGTCAAAGGACTACCATGACCGGTTAAAAAGGGATGCCGCCTACAAAATATTACTGGAAAAACTTAGAGAAGTGGAACCTGATGCGAACAAGGATTGTGTGATTAAGAAAATTAATAACATGCGAAGCAGTTTTCGGAAAGAATTAAAGAAAGTCAAGGACTCAATGAAAACTGGTAGTGGTTCGGACGAAGTTTATCAACCAAAGTTATGGTATTATGACAGTTTAATGTTCTTAACCGACCAAGAAACACCTCGTCGCTCTACCTCTAATCTAAAACTCAAGGATCTGAGAATGAGGTAAGTAAAAAAAACACAAATCACACTTATTATTTTAATTTATAATGTTATTCTTTAGATACATAAACTGAAAATTATTATCATAGATTACATTTAACCGTATTATTTGTTATAAAATTAATACAAATGAAATTAATTTTTAAACAAACATTATAAAGTTTTTATTATATGTTTATTTATTACCCAGACATACAAACAGTTTACTATCATGAACTGAACATGAATTATCTACCGTTGATATAGTTTATTTGCCACGGAACTGCACCTTCGTTAACGAAGTAAGTCATAAAAGCTTCTCTGACTTCTTTAGCAGATCGCGTTGTATTTCCTATATTTGTACGTTCCAAGCTTTCCATACAACCAACTGTCTGAAACCCCGTTGTCACAGTTCCTTCATCACTATTTTCTCGATCAAAACATTCAGGAGGGGCATACCGATTCGGGACACATTTTATTAGAAAATTATGTAAACAGCAACACGCCATGACTACCGAATCAATGTTTTGCAGTTCCAAATTTATTGCAGTATGAAATATACGAAACCGGGATGCCAAAATCCCAAATGCGTTCTCAACTATACGCCTTGCTCGTGAGGTGCGATAGTTAAATATCTTCCTCTCCTCGGATGATGCATCTGCTAGTCGAAAGGGCTTCAACATATCTTGTCTCAGAGGAAATGCATCATCGGCAACGAACACATAAGGCAAAACTGTAGAAGTGTTACGGACTTTATTTTCAGCCGGAATATGCAATTCATTCCTTTCAAGTTTGTCATAGAAACTTGTATTTCGAAGCACGCCTCCATCCGAAATCCTACCATTGGTTCCAAAATCACATATAATGAATTGATAATTGGCATCAACTACTGCCATTAAAACCAAACTGTGCCGACCTTTATAGTTATAATACCGTGAGCCGCTTCCATTTGGAGGTATTATAGTGACGTGTTTGCCATCGATACTTCCGAGACAATGTGGAAAATTCCATTTGTCCTCAAATTCTTGCGCTATATTTTCCCAATCCTCAGAGGTATTTGGAAACTGAAAACAGATAAAGAATTTTAATCGTACATTACGTAAAAAATGTAACTGCTATGAAACTTGGTAAACGTATGTAAAATTTCACGGAGATTGTAGGTTATATACACTGCTGTAGGTGTAGGGATAGGTTTATGTGTTGGGAAAGGGGTACACTTAGCATAGACGTAGTGAGTTTGGTTTTACTGATGAAAAATAAAGTTACAGTATGTTATAAATAAATGATCGTATACTGGTTTGATGTATCTGTAAATATGTTGTTAAAACTTCTCGGCTCAAACAAGTTTCAATGTAAAGGTTGACAAAAAAAATTAATTGCTCTATTAATAATAATTGACAAATTATAACGGGGTGTCATTTTCATTCCTAGGAGGATAATGTATCCAATCCCGATCTTAATGAGCAGAACAACGTCGCTATTGATGCAGAGGAAGGTCTATCTCCGACATCAGCAGGTAGTTCCCAACATGCTCTCCACCACGCCCAAGACCTCCTAAAAGGATGACAAATTTGCAGCAATCAGCACTTACAAGTGAAGTGCTACAGTCCATAAACGAACATTTCAAGCGTCCTCGACCTTCGGAAGATAGATTTGACACGTTTGGTAAAAATGTTGCAAATGTGTTACGTGACGTTTTGACGCCACAACGAATTTTGGCCGAAAAAATTATAAGCGATGTGTTGTTCCATGCTCAAATGGGTACTTTAACAAGTTCCCATGAGTTAACTAAAGTCCCACAGCTCTTATTACCACAACACCAAGTCCCTCCAGCTTCCATTCAAAGTGCTTCCTCTAACCCTCCCTATTTTTCTTCTAATTCACACTACTACAATCCTATCCAAATGCCACAATCTCAGCAAACCCCCGAGCCCCATTTCACCCAATCTCCCAGACCACCCTATCAACCATCCGCACCCCGCTTGTACCAGCAGCTTAACCAAACGACTACTAGTAGCGCACCCACTCAAATCTCACCTTTGCCTGATTCTGATGACGGGATAACTGTATCCAACTTTGTGAGATCATACAACCCTGATGGTTAAGTATAGTTTTACTTAATATAATGTATCTACCTTTTTGTTTTTGCCCTCCTACAGACTATTTCTTTGTACTTTAATTGAAAATAAATTTGTTTAAATAATACCACAGTTTAACTTACCTTCATATAATCCTTACAAAGAACTTTGTAAATAGCTTTACACGTTTCTGGTATAATCAAACTGAGAGCCTGGGGTGATATTGCAGTAGAAAATTTCAAATCTTCGTAGCACCTTCCTGTAGCCAGAAATCGTAATGTGGCACTCAATCTTTCATGAGGTGAAATTGCGGTCCTCATTATGGTATCCTTTTTCTGAATGATCGGCGTCACCAATGATAGAAGCCGAAGTTATGTGTCCTCATCCATCCGCAAATAGTTATGCCAATCATTCGGGCTAAATCTTAGTTCCTTTAATAAATTTACATGAGAAAACACTTTTCTTTTTTTCAACCAGTTTTTAGTCCACAATTTTCGCCTCACTTTATTTTCACTATTCTTAATAGCTAACAACAAACCAACAACAGCAAGAGCATCGTCGTCATCTGATGGCGCCATTTCACGAACAACTCCACAACTGAATTTGACAGTAGTGGGCTGGAGACTCGCCTCAAGGTAAGCCTTCGGATTAACCGTAGTGTGTGGAGACCCCCCTATATCTAGGTTCGCCTTGAGGCCGGGCGCCTCGAGGCCGGCCTCCGGACTTACCGTTGCGTGTGGAGCCGCCTTAAGAAGTCGCCGTGCATAGCCTCGTGATGTATGGACTTTAAGTGACGAAAGCAGTTTGAACCGGTTTGAGTGGTAGGGGCAAGATAATTCAGAGAATCCACGTTGCCACGGAGATGATATTTGAAAAAAAAAAACAAAAAAAAACGAAAGAGTAAATAAAATTAGGCTCACGTGGTAACAATCTCGCTCTCTCCACTGGTCTTGTTTATTTTTTTCACGTGTCATATAATAAATTTTTCGTTAATTCTGTACGTTAAATACTTTTCTGGACCACTCCAGAAAACCCCCTGGGGGGACCGGTCCCGTTCGCCCCCCCCCCCCCCCCCCCCCCCTCGGTGCGCCACTGGTGAGATTACCTAAGAGGTTAATGAAGTCGAGTTTAAGAGAAGCAGGCAATGGTTAGATACGGTGTTCAATGATTTCAAGGTGAGAGGTGTAGAAGCAAAGGAGGCCACAGTGCTAACTGCTAATATGGGATCATGGGAGCGACTCGTTTGCAAACAAATGCTTGCAGAGTAGACTGGCGTAGCAGTCTGTAATGAAAATAAATTAATTAATGAATGAATGGGTTAATCGTGTTGTAGGTGTTAGGCCTAGCGTATTGTTTATTTACGGGCTTGCGACATCGTGCTCATTTAGCCCCGTGTACTTGGTGTGTGTGAAATCTGTCGGATAATTAATCAAAGGGATTGAAGGCAGAATGATCCAGCTGCTTTCATCCCACCAAGGAGGACCGAGTTCGATTCCTGGTTAATGGATGTGGGATTTTCGAGATGAAATCTCATGCTCAGTGGTTTGGATTCCACATAAAAAAACTGAAGGTCTCTTGGCTTATGATAGCAGATGCAACATGGGTCAAGATGAACTGACCGACAATACCCGAACTGCTCTGGGTACTGCAAATCCTCCA
Source organism: Meconema thalassinum (assembly GCA_946902985.2). NCBI lineage: Eukaryota > Metazoa > Arthropoda > Insecta > Orthoptera > Tettigoniidae > Meconema > Meconema thalassinum. The sequence goes on along the minus strand of OX336389.2, from coordinate 944,894,658 downwards.
CCGCCACGCGATGCATATATACTGCGACACCTGTTTTTCCTCACCTGCTATATATAACACAATATGTCGTTCCGTTTGATTAACATTCATTTTTTTTTTTTTTTTACAGTTAGGGATATAGCCCCTTGTGGCAAATTACCAAAAGAAAAAAGAGACTGATAGTCAGTCTGCAAGACTGGACTTTATATAATTTTAAATGCTAGCAGCCGAGTACTAAGAAGGCAGTGCGAGAACAGAGTTTCAAGATTCTATTTTGTTTCTTCACTGCCTACTTGATTGTTCTTGCACTGCCTTCTTGAAACTCTGTTCTCGCACTGCCTTCTTGGTACTCGGCTGCTACATCGTACTATGACGTCACACACTTCAGTGCATTCTCGGTACATTTCGTCCCGTCACCGTAACGTAACGCCAGACCTCAACGTAACAACGAAGTCGACAAGATCATGTCTATTATATTCCTATCCCTATATTATATTATTATTAGTAGTATTATATTATGGCGTACAACGACGAGACAAAGCCCCTCGTGCCAGAAACAAAACTCGGGGGCCCTAAAGGGTCCTCGAAAACTACATTATAAGGCTCTAAGGTTGATAATTCCTGTTTAAACAATACAAACGAAATCTCATTCTGAAACTGGGTGAACAAACATGGTTTGAAGGGCAGTGCGAGTCACGGTACAGCTCATACTTCCTCCGGTCATCGCAGGCACGTGCTCTCCGGATTCGTGAGTTTGGAGACTAATTTGAATGTTAATTCAGTTACTAGTTTCAAGTCATGCGTTTTGATACTATTTGTTACTATTTTTAGCTCGTGAGTTTTGAGACGTAACCAATGTCGGGATGGTTCCTAACTTGAGGCCACGGTCACCTCCTTCCCAATCCTCACCTGAATTACACTCCCTACTACGGGCAACATTAACACAGAATATCAGACACGTTCTACACATAACTTACCCAAGTACATGGGGATAAATGATCACGATGACCAGTGACGTAGCTAGACCTGAAGGGGCCCCGGGGCAAGAAGTTTAAATGGGCCCCCCTCACTATCTTTTGAAAACTGACCTAACTGCAGGCCTTTAATATTAATAATGTTTGAGGTAAGAACTTATCAAAGTGACTTTATGCACTTTTCGAATTTCTCCCCCCTTGCCACTTCCCTTTTTCTAGAAATATTTAATTGATACTTTGGCAGTTGGCTCCATAAAATGTCCTAAATAATTATGATAAATAATAGCTATAGCTTTTCAATTTGTGATATTGTGATATAGTAATAAGAAAACTACGACTACACAAATATAGATTAGAAAGAGAAGAAAACTGCATGTAAATATGTATCATAAGTACACATATGTGTTCTTTTATTACTGACAATAATGAAGCTGGAGTAGAAAACAAAAGGGAACAGATAGGATCGTCTATGAAGAACTAGGCTTTGAAAATAAAATACACGCCAGGTCGAAAGCTCAAAATTATAAATGTATTACACAAATAACTTGAAATAAAATAATTCTTTAAATTTTACTCATTGTTTACAAAACAATTGTTGAGTTATTATTATTAAACAAACTATTTAAGACAAATAAACTTATCAACTACCGGTAACCTAATTTACACAAAACTTTCTTTCCTACTCTTTACATCTGCAAACATGTTAATTAGATGTGAGAAGTTAAGTTTTCGAGCTCTTTCATTTTCAATCGATAAAAGGGCCAAGCCACTTAAACGTTCTTGGCTCATTGTGCTTCTTAGGTAGGACTTGATAATTGTCAGCTTGGAAAAAGATCTTTCTACTTGAGCCACTGTGATAGGTACAGTCAATAACATAAAACAAGCAGTACATAAGTCAGGATAGCTTGCAACCAGAATGTGATTTTCAATGTAGAGGAGGTCTATCAGTTGCTTAACAGTCGACATTTTCTTAATTTTAGAGGTAAAAGATGCACGCACGCTGGAAATTTGTGCAGGATATGTTGGCGACACATCATCAGAAAAAGTATCGGCGAACCTCTTTAATCAGTTCGTCATCTGAAGCATTGTTCAAGAATGAAGCTGAACAACTTTGTATGCATTAATAACTGACTTCATGCCTTCAAATCTTCTGTTTAACTGAGCCATAATTGTATCAATCAGATACCCGAAATCTAGTTTCAGGATTGAGAAATCGGTGGTCTACACTCAGTTCATCAAAATGCTGTTTAACTTGCTTTAGTCTTTTCTCAGAAAACTCACAAGGTATTCCGCACTTATAACCCATAGTTGAAGCTTCTTTTACAAGGTCCTCAAATGAATTTCTTAATTCTGTAGCATCTAAGAGAGCATCGCCTAATACATCAAAAGCTGAAACAATATCCATATTTTTAGTTTGGAGACATTTAGATATGATGTTCAGTTGCTGCAAAATCTGTGTTTATACAACTAACAGAAGCACACATTCAAAACTTTCAATTTTCTTTTTCAATCCTATTGCATCATTCCTTTCTTGTGCCTTATTACTTGTCAAAATACGTTTGGATAGCTCTCTTAATACATCGCCAAACCTCTCCTTTAAAGAAAAAAAAACTGCTTCGTACCTTCCCGAACATCTTGTTGGATTGAGTGTTTTAGCGTTATGTTTGCATTTTCAGATGCATTTTCAGATGCATCTTGCAGCCCCAACCAGTGTTTGAAACTGTGTCCAAAAAGGTGTAGACATTTTTTACATCCTCAAAAGCTGTGGTATTGGACGATTGGCTTCTACAGCGTCTTTCAACACCAGATTTAAATTGTGACTTGCACAATGTACAAAATATGCATGTGGCGCAACTTCTTAAATCTTTTTCTGCACTCCATTGTATACTCCACTCATTACGCTTGCGCCGTCATAACCTTGGCCACGACATTATTTCAATTCAAAACCTTTATCTTGAATAGATTCCACTATTTTACTTGCCAAACCAAATGCACTATGATCTTCTTTTTTTGTAAAAGAAGTAAACATCTCGCAAATTTTTATTTCTTTGGGTTTATTTTTTCATCATTTACCACTTTGACGAATCTGAAAACTTTACTTAACTGATCAACTTTTCTTATATCCTGAGTTGTATCCATAATAACAGAGAAAAAAGGAGAGCTCTGTATCTCATATTTGATTTCTTTCAGTTAGCCTACTTCATTTGCCATCGAAGAAATAACTTCATTTTGGATGAAATGAAAATCCACAGCCTGCTTCCAGTCTCCGACCGGGTCAGGAATGGAATGAATGAAGCCCCCATCTAGCGGCGAGGACATGAAGTGTGCCGGCTGCCGAAGCCTGTCGCACTCCTCTGGGGCAATGATTAAATGAATGACAGATGAAATGAAATGATAGTGGAGAGTGTTGTGACAGGGAAAACCGGAGTACCCGGAGAAAAACCTGTCTGCCTCCGTTTTGTCCAGCACAGATCTCACATGGAGTGACCGGGATTTGAACCACGGACCCAGCGGTGAGAGGCCGGCGTGCTGCCGCCTAAGCCACGGAGGCTCTAACTTCATTTTGGATGCTAGTGCTTAAATAGTTTACACTTCCTGCTGACTTTTACAAAAGGGGTTTTAGTACTGGATCATAGTCAGGCAGAGGTTCTGATATAGACACAAAAAAAATCCTTTATTTGGATCTTCCATTTTACTATTTCTTCCGAGGAAAGCAAGGTTACAGGTGGCCAAAGTTAATGAAACATTAATTATTCTTTCTAGAACGTTCCTCCAGTAATTTTTCACTTCTTTTATCTGTTTTTCTGAAGCATCACTCATTGTTTCATCATTCCTCCATTTCTCAAATATGTCACAAGAAAATATGTGGTCATCCGATTGTTCATGAGTTTTAATTCTATCAGAAAGATGTTTCCATTCGTTTAGTCCCGTACTACCGAAAGTGTTCTCTTAATGTTGTGGGAACAGCCAACATGGTTGACAGTAGACACGGTCTAGCTTTAGCGAATAGCAAAACAGAGTCTGTTACATTTCATCCCAGAACCTGATATAAAACTGTAGTAATTAGTTGAAAATGATCTTTTACTTCCTCGCCCATCAGGCTGTTTTGGAAAGGGACCAAGAGGTTGACAAGTTCCTGATGCTATGATTAACGTTTTCATTTCTGGATTGGGAAATTCAATGTTGTCCTGCAAAACATAATTTTCAGCGTGTCCAGTTTCAGCCAAGCTTACTGCGTTCTAGTTATTATTGACTGGCTGATCAAGCCATGAAAGGCAACTATGAGTGGTCGGAACATCGATTTTATGTACTTCACACTGTTGATGAGCGTCAACATCTGAAAAATAATACATAGTGAATAGTATTGAGCATTAAAATGTAGTGCAGTGCTTTATAGTTGATTGCAGTGTTTTATTTGTACAAAGAGATTCAACTAACTGTTGAACTAAGCCAACTAACTGATTATTGGTTGGTTAACGGGACAAAAAGACTGTCACCAATGATAGGCGTTCGTTGAAACGATGCATACTGTATACACGATACAGTGTGATTTTTATGTGAAGTGAAAAACAAACAAATGTGCTCAGTCCAAATGAAGTGAATCAACCGTCGCAATTCGCTTCATTGTTTGTTTTTTATCAAACATTCTATGCTATTTATAATATTAACGTAATATGATAGTTTGTTATAAAATATTACGTCCTAACCAAATTGCCGATGGAACTCTTAATAACAATAATTTTACTTTGCTTAACAACTTATAACACTTTAACAATATATGCCTAGCTAACTTCGCTTTCTTCTTACCTTCATTATTTTCATTTTCTTCGTTTTGATCTTTTTTTTCCACCGAAACGTACTCTAAACCTGATTGAGTTTGAGGGTGCAACCATGCAGTTAACGATTTAGAACAAGCACGAACCGTCTCCTCTTCTTTTCATTTATCCTTACTTTTTTTAGCTCCACTTTCATAAGTACGTTTGATAGCGTCGTAAAAAAAATAGCACAATGCAAGCCACAACTTAAGTTCAACCACTTAACCGGGAACCGCTGTGGCGACGTACCAACTACACTACTGCTACTATTCTGCTACTGTGCATTGCTGTGGTGTGATGTCGCAGTGGAGGGGAAAGGGGTGGAACGATGAGTCATGGTCAAGCGCTGAATGGGGAACAATGCATTGTCTGTCCGGCGCCTGGGTGGGGCGCCCGGCTATCAAAAATACTCATAAAGCCTCTACACACGACCCAATCTGCAGGTGACCCAATCTGCAGGGAACCTGCAGATTGGGTGGTGTGTAGGCTTGTTGGAACCGGTCGGGCCGACATAATTCTTGTCGGGAGGTTGGTTGGGGCGACCACACAATCTCCCAGCTTATTATTGCGACATTGGAGAAGCCCATTAGCTCTTGCACACTCACACTTTCCCTCATTACAGTGTCTTGTTTCTATAGTAAAGGTGCCACCGTGTAGAGCAGTTCATTGAAAGAGTCGATATCCATTCGTAGAAAGTTTCTAAAATCGCTTGGTTCTAGTTCTTTAATAATATTTGTATGACTATTTTTTTTCTCTGTAATAACCACTTTTTAGCCCAATATTTTCTCTTTCGTAACGACTTCAATGGCAACAAAGTCAATGCGATTCCTATTTTTTGAAATGTAGAAAAGGAAGGAGCCATGATCGCGCGTGCTTTCAGACCAGAGCGAGCCAGCCTACTACAGATCGGGCCCAGCAGAATGTGTCGTGTGGAGAGCAGCACTCGCGCTTATTACCCAGCAGATCGAGCCCTACAGATTGGGTCGTGTGTAGAGGCCTATAGAATACCACACAAATGGATGATATATCTTACATACAGATTACACAGAACGTGACTAGTTTATAAACACAAGTTTAGACGCGTAGTTCCGTACAATTGGGACCCTGAACTAAATTGGAATCTCAAATATGTTTTCTAGTACTAGCGTACTTTTATTGACTTATTATTGTTTATTTATAATTTTTATTTTAGGGTTTGGGGGCCCACTAACTTCGGGGGCCCCGGGGCGGTGCCCCGCTTGCCCCATTGTAGCTACGCCCCTGACGATGACCACAAAATATATTTTTCATGTACACGAATTAATTGACATTTGATCCACAAATATGAAAAAACTATTAACGTATTGATTGTTGTTCGTTCTGGATCCATCCGATGCAGTAGCGTAGCCAGGATTTTAGTTTTGGGGGGGGGGGAGGGGGGGGAGGGGGGGGGGGCATTAGGTCCACATCTATTACTGCAGGAGTTCATATACTTTAGCCTATTTTCATGTGTGTACGTTTGTCTGCCCCCCTCCCCCCTTCCCCCCACCTACTCTTAATAAAATCTAAAGGACCTGAGCGATTTCAATGAAATTCGGTACTACTACCTCGTCCAACCTCGACCGTGCCTTTCAAATTTTGATACGTTTCACCAATTCAACATGCGGACCATGCGAAATATTTCACTGGCATTCTAGGCCTCTATCTCCTGAACGGTAACATATATCACCATGAAGTTTTGTACAGTGATAAAGGGTACTACTACAAGTTTACCTATGTGACTTTACAAAACCTGTTATGTACAAACCGAACATGGCGGCCAAGCGAATTTGACCATTTTAATGGATATTTCACGCGATTTAACCATCCAAGAGCAGTGGAACTTGAAACGGTAAATGTTTATACAAATTCTAATCTACTGACATCTAATTTTGTTCAATTGTTTACATAACTTAAAGAAGGCGGCTGTGGGAAATTATAAATTAAGTTTTTATTTCGTGTGTCCTAATCATGCGATCAAAGTGGAAGTTTGAATAATGAACCTACCCAATAATTTTCATCTAATGGTACATAACTCTATGGCCTACATATATACTCATCCAACATGGCAACCATCCGAAATATTTAGATGCTTCTCAATATCTACGAATCTATTGCAGCATCAAACTGACATTTTGTATGCTGATAGAGGCTATTAATATAAGTTCACCTATTGGACTTTCAATAACATGGTGAGCACAACACAAACATGGCGGCCAAGCGAAGTTAACGCATTTAAATGGAATTGACTCGCGATTTAATTATCCGAGCGCAGTGGGTACTGTACGGTAAATGTTCATACAAAAGCTACTGGCATCTAATTAAATTCAATTTTTATAACCCCAAGATGGCGGTCGTGAGAAATTTTAAAATTGCCTTTTTATTTCATGTATCCTAATCATGCGATCGAAGTGAACGTTTGATTTTTTAACCTTCTGAGAGGCCGATTGCAGGTGTTTCTAGTCTAGTTCCGTGGGCGACCTGCGCGTCGTGATGAGAGATGGAATGATGAAGATGAATGAAACTGGGCAAGGATGTGGAAGGAAGCGGCCGCGTCCTAGCAGAAGGTACCTTCCCAGCATATTCCTGGTGTTGAATATGGGAAACCATTTCAAGGGGCTTGAATCAATCCGTCTATCGAGTCAGCAGAGAGTTTGGCCCCATGGCCTAACGATGCGCCTTAGTGAGCATAGCTACCACTGTCGGTTGTTTGAATAAACCTACGCAATAATCTTCATCTAGTGGTGCATAACTCTATGGCCTACATACAGAACAATCCAACATGGCGTTCCTTTTCATAGGCGGGAGAATTTTTTAATAAAGAAGACCAATAAGATATATGAAAATAGGCTATATAGTTCTTCATGGAAGTACTTGTTCTGATTATAAGAACTTTAGGGTTCACTTTTAGTTTCGGACAAAAATCTTCGGTCTGTTCATGTCTGTCTGAATTCCACCCTTCGTTACTTTGTTTTGAGGCAGCTCACAGCTGTGTCAGTGTCTATATTTGTCTCTAATGCTCAGATTTTCAATTATCAGTTATCAGAATACTACTATTATGGCATATTCACACGTTTCAGTTCAGAATGTTCTTTACATTAATACCGCATTATGTCTTGATGTTTTAAAATAGTTTATTTACCAGAACTATTTTTTGTCAATTGAATGAATATGTCCAAACCAAACCCATCATGAGTAGATAACAGGAAGAAAGGCATCAAGCAAAGAAGGTAGGTTGCAAAACATTTAGGTCTATTATTGTTAGTGTAATTTATACAGTGCTGTTTAAAGGTAAGCCTAACGGTCCCCGTGGACCTCATTCTAGTTTATTATTATTATTATTCAGAGGAAACTGTAACACCCTTTAAATAATAATAAATAAATACGAGCCTTTTAACAAGATCGAATAACTTAACATTTTATCAGTGAACAATGCGTCTTTCTCGTGCTGTGCTTATATAATGAAATGGGGCCTCGATTTTCTACACCTACAATAAAACCTTTTCATAACTTACCGAACATGTATCCAGTTTTGCCTTCTTTACGACACTGCTATTCCCAGGAAATGGAAATTAAAAGCTGACAAGAGAGTATAAGCTGACAAGCTGGCCCCCTCCAGATAGGTCTCTTGCTAATTGGCAATCTCCTAATTTCTTGGTAGACATTTTTCATCATCACCTGGTTGTATTCCCAGTAGTGAGGCACCTACTATTCTTTTCGTTGTAGGTTCTAAATTTGTTTGAGCCGTAAGAAAATATCTGGAATTATATATTATTTTTTTGGGGGGGGGGTGCAGTGCCCCCCCCCCCCCCCCCTCTGGCTACGCCACTGATCCGATGGTGATATTTCTATCGCTAACCCAAACTTCAAATATTTTAACATTCGTATACACTAATACATTTATGTTTCGTTCTACCTTCACCGGAGTGGTTGGGTTTCTTTTGGTGGGTTTAATACGTTGAATTATTATTCGGTACGGTACCGGAATTAAATTACCGTGTCAGAGAGTTCAGGAACTTATTCTTCATTGTTCAAAGCGCTCAGCCACAGTGACGTGGAATTTGGGTAAGAAAGATGATAATTTCCAAGCACTGATCATTGGTGAGATAACTAAGGTAGCTTCCCACTCCTGTCCAAAAGTTTGTCCAACAATGTCAAAATTTAATATATTTAACACAAACATAAATACAGTCGAGTTTCCAACCTATCGATTGCACGCAGCCGCACGCAGCTATACAGGAAGTATTTGTCCGGCTGCGACTGCAAGTTAACAAGACGTCTCATAGAGTGCAGCGCTGTGTAGTTTGACGTCAGCTGTTAGTGCATCAGCAGTGATCCGTTTCACTGAGTGAGTTTCCTGCGGATAGTTAGAGAGTGTAACATATTTGCGGAATTTTATTGCTTATTTATAGTGAATTAAGGTTTATTAAATCTTTAAATATTTTGTTGAGTGTTGAGTCAGTGACAGTAATGGAGACCAAACATTCTAAACCTCCCAAAGAGAAAAGAAGGTAAGATGTTTATGGCTGCTGGAAGTAATGAAGTAGGTCAGGTTGTTTCGTGTTCAAAATATTAGCGTGTAATGTTTAGGAAATTGGGATTTGTTTTATGACAACTTGGCCATGTTGCTTTTATGATTTGTTCTTTTAATAATCGGGTCATTTTTCTTCAGCCATAGGTCGCAACTTTACAGAGTATTTTGTTTTTTATTTGATTATTATTATTTGTTTGGTGCATGCTGCCGTACCATGTGGCCGTATTTTCACTTGAAGTCTGCAATGCATGTTTTGCATTTAGGCTTACCTCAGGCATGAGTCTGATGGCTTGAAACAATTGAAGGTTGTCCTTGGCATGCATTGTTTCTGGCCAATGTTTACATGATTGACTTGTGCTTCCGTATCTTGAATGAGCGTTGAAATCAATCTTGCATTTAAGTAAACATTGAATATCCCAATATTCTAGTGTGCATACAAAATTATCGAAGTACTCTTCGATATTCAACAGGCTCTGTAAATTTAATTTTTCACGCTACGTACTGCCGAATTTCTCAGATTGTACTAAACTTACTCGTAATTGCTTGTCGTTTTGCGTGCGTTATTGATTGTAATGACTTCCAGATTCACTACAAAAATACAGGAAGACACGAAAGTTATGATATGTATGTTCTATTAAATCGTAAATGTTATACGAAGGAAAGTATGCGTGTGGTCGGTGATGTGGTATACAAGAATTATCTTTTCTGAAAGGTGATCATTAACAAAGGAGGATCCTTATCAAATACCTCTTTGATGCCCTGGGCTGTTTGTTTCTTACGTTCATCGTGAACTGCTATCCTGTTGCTGTCTCTTCGTTCACCTTCACAGAGAGCATTACCGATAAGAAAAGAGGGAATTAGGCAGCAATTACCCACTGCCTGATTGGGAGGAAGTTTGAAGTAATTATTTGGTCTAGACTGAAATGAATAAAAGTAATCTTTGTCAGAGATTTCTTTTACACTTTCTCTTATAAGAATAAGGAGAAGAAGAAAGGAAATACAGTGATTCTATACTGATTACGGTTGATAATAAAGAGGTGGGGTTATTACAGATGTTTTGTTCTAGCAGTGAAGACTTGCTTCTTTCTTTTCCGAATAATTTGAATAATGGGCTAGCTCTGGAATGTTCGACTAACTGACGGTTACTGTGTGTGGTCTGATCGTCCAAGTATTTACTAATTCAATCATGTGGGGGAGTGATTTTCGTCTGTTTCATATTTTTTTACATAGTTCGTGAACTTTGATTAACTTAATTAAGTTATTTCCTGTTATTGTTTTCGTTCGCAAGTAAGCACACTGGATCGTAGGCGTAGATTGTTGATACTTGCACATATGAATACTTCTGCCCTACTATCAGGAACTAGCCTACAGCTTCTATTTACCTTGGCCTACAATAGTAGTATTATAATATTTACATTTTGTCATCGTCGAACATAAAGATAAGCTTGTGCGCCAATGCTGTAGTCAAACAATGAAAACCAAAAATGTGTTGTAACTGACCAAGCATTTGCATCATTTGTTAATATGTTCAACTGGACCCCGTTACAGATAATTTTACTAACATACTGTACGTGTAAGGAAGGATCATGCTAGGCATACAGGTACGCCAAGATTTTGCTTTTGTTGTTAGTATGGATAACTGAAATTGCAACTGGGCCTGTGAGATTCATTGCAGACAACGGTAACTTATGACTCAAGGTTTCTGACTTCGGCAAAAACTCCACCCATGTCCAATTTTAATACCATATTGTTTGTTGTAGTAAATTTAATACATTTACAACAGGGAGAGTGTTGAAGGGCGTATGAACGTGTTCTGTGACCTTACGATAGCCTAATTGAATTGGAACTAACAGGAGGAAAACGCAAAAGGAAGCTTGTAGTTTAACGTGACCGTTAAGCTCGCGATCATAAGCCACGGAACCTCATTTTTACGTGGAATCCAAACCACAGGACATGGCATTTCAGTTAGAAAATCTCACATGAATTGACCGGGAATCGAACCCGGTGAGAGGCAAATAGCTTGACCGCTGCGCCACCACGCCTCTGGAGTAGATTTCTCTTGTTCGTATAATTAAATACGTTCATTTATTGGTTGCGGTTAGAGGAAATAACAAATCAAGGGAACAATCACATGATACTTAGGAAATAATTTTGAAGCTTTGATTTATGGAATGTTTTCTAGGCATAATTTACCTATTTACAAATTTAATTCCACGATAATTTTCAGTTGGCCACGTCAGTTTGATGGACGGTTCAAAATCATTCGCTCAACTCTCTGAAACATTTCACTTATACTCTAACTTACTTGAATACCAGTATTATTATTAGGCTATTATCTTCAAGAATTTTATTTTCACGACTGCGGTAGTAGGTTGTGTTGGATACATTGGATAAAATCCATATGCAGTAGATGTAATTTAGGCCTGTATAGAGATTTTAAATGTCATGATATGTGCAACCTAATGCTGTGTGTTCGATTCATGTTCACGTCAGGATACCTTTATTCTTTTCCTCATGTACGGATTGCGTCTCATTAGCCTTGCTTGTTAAATCGTGCACCACAGTCGCGAGGGCAGCAGCAAGTTTGGAGTTCGTAGGTTCGAATACGGCGCTGACAGCGGCTATCCTGAGTGTGGTTTTCCCACACTCCCTCCAGGCAAATGCCGGAGTAGTACCTTACTTCACGTCCTGGGGCACCTATCTCATCCCTGTCCCTAATACAGTTACACCCACTACTACAGTCATCATATAAACACAGGTTACCAGACAAGTTTAACACACTTCCAACTACATGGGGTTGGTATTGATTGCGTTCAAGTGTACAAAACACGACTTTGTAGCTGAAAACGTATTTTTGTCGATGATAATGATGTTATTGTCCATGTACCGGTAATGGAACAAAATTCCTGAATTGACATACTTTTAAAAAGTTATGAAGAGCTACAAGTGACAAATATACTTTTCTTTTTTATCTGAACATCTTTTAAATGTTAAAAATGCTATTCGCTCAAGGTGCGTCTCGAAAGAAATTGTTGCTTCATTTAAGGGCTCGGAGCATCATGGTCATCAGTCCTGTGCACTTGTGAGTATAGACTTTGATAACTTGTGTCGTATTTTAGATTTCAGGATCTCCAAACGATCAGCTGTCCAGTATTTGTGGAGAATGCTTGAGATCGCTTGGATATGTTGTCCGACTGAAAATTAACTAACAATTTAACATTTATTTCTAGCTGCAAGACAGATTTTTTAAGTTGAAAATTAGATTCTTAGAAACTAATATAAAGAGAAATAAGCAGAATCTTGACGTCGGGCGAGTTCATTGCACTGCTGGTCTTAAGCGAGTGCTAGACGGAAGGGATATGTTGAAAAGTTATTTCTGAATTGGGAGGAGAATGTGTTGTGTATGTGGATGGGGATCAGAGTTCAGGAAATAGAGACAGTTGTCACAAAGCAACATGGGAGGTGGGTAGAAAGTAACACACTGTACAGACCAGAGTAATACAAGTAGGCTATAAACATTATGGGATCTAGGTATGTAGGCTACCCTCATATTTGACGAAACAATAATCACACACATTTTTCAAACAAGGATTTATGAACTTACGATAATCGATCAATGTAATCTATCAACGCTCCGTAACAATTATTTAGAATAACAAGAAGTTTTTTGAGTTGTTTGCCACATCTTCAGGTGTTAATCTCAACCATATACCGGAAATTATTTTTAAATATAATAATTTTATTTGATTTCATTAAAAAAGAACTTTCTCAGCATCGAGCGGGTAGTTGGCCGTGATCAAGTGTCAGCTGCATAAAAAGAGAACAACAATAATCTCTGGTCAGAAAGAGATATCATTGCTCTTTTAGGTATTATTGTTGGATATAAAATTATCCACCAAAATTAGGGAAAATGATCTGTTGAGAAAGACTTGAACATGTGACTTCAGTAGGGAATCGAACCTTAATCTCCTGCATTTTGGTCAGATGCGTTGAACTTCTTACACTACTGTGGACCTCAACATGACCACGACAAGGAAAATTAACCTGATGCTTAAGTTTGAGGCCTGACTTCTAGATAAGACAAACATTTATCTGGCCCCAAGGCATTTCTTTGATTCGGCCTGGTATTCCAGGCTACGTGTTGGCACGAGGATAGAACCTATATTAATTGGTTCGAGAATGGCTTCAATTCGAAGCTCCTATCCATAACTGGAGTGCGAAAAATAAATGAAATTTGCGGCATCTGTAATCGTATTTGTATTACTGTCCCAATATTGAAAAGATAGTAGGCCTATTTCCTGTGTTGGATTTCAGTCTGATATTTAAAACGTGGTATGAATTGAACACCAAGATGGATCTGGCAATTAATAGCCCTTTCATCCCCTCCCATACTGCTTACGTGTTCTTGTGGTTCTATGACCTGCAAAATTTACCTATATGATTACGATATTGCCGCTGTAATTGGCGGTAACACATGTCGCTCCATCCCCCCCCCCCCCCCCCCCCCCACACACACACACACAACCCGTAATAGATTAAAAGTTAATGTAAGAAACTGAAACTCATAGTGGCAATAGTCGCTAAATATTTTATTGTTCATAATCAAGACACCTCGTGGCTTAGCCGTGCGCGTTAAATCGCGGGTTCAAGTATACCTAGGTATAGCGCGATAAGTACGTGTATGGGGGAAATGTTTAGTGTAGTCGATGACGTGCGGACGTTGATGTTCGTTCGTTTGATATTTAGGCTTGAATTGCTGCAATATTTGTCAGCTGTATGCGGTTTCAAACAGTGCGTTGTCACATGCCGATGTAATCACATGTGTTCAAGTGCGAGGATTGGTGCTGGTGGTGAGTTACGAATGTTCATAAATTACTTTTAGTTGTTCAGTTTAATTGAAAAGTTGCACTGTACTCTTCTAAAGTCATGGTGAGACGAAGCCATTGGTTGGAACTTGGTTTGTTGACGGTCTGGGCGAAACCATTGTTGCTACTAGGTTAGATGACTGTCTGGAAGAAAATTACTGCTTGTACTAGAAGCAAGGGTATCTAGGGCGTAAGCCCCAGGTTTGGTTTGTATGTAAAGCCTTATTAACACATAGAATTTAACATGTATGCATTATTTAAGCCATAAATGCCGCAATTTTTGGTCTAGGGGAATCGCGATCTATACTACTCCCTTCTCGGGGCACCTATTCCTGATCCTAATAATTACAGTTACACTCACTAATACAGTCACCACAGAATTGCAGATTATCAGACAAATTGAAAACACACCCAAGAATCCAGGGCTGATGACCAATATGTCACAAGTCCCTAAAACGATTAAATGGCCCACAGAAACGTGTGTGAAATCATGGATCTCCTGGAGAAGCGCATCGGCCTGCTTACTGCTCGGGTCCAAGCTCTGTAAACTTGCGGGGTGAGGGGAAAAAGCAGGGAAAGGTCAGTCGAAAAGAGAAGGGTCTGTCAACAGCCTGCCGTGATATCTGGTATTCCTTTCTATTCCAATACTGCTAACATAGAGCCGTTGCTCAAACTACTGTGGTGTTACGAATGAGTGAGTCACCGATCAATGCATTTGGTTCTGTACTATGCACTGATCGAGAAACCTCATCACTCGTCAACACCATTTCTCATAGTCCGCGTTGCACATTCCTCTCACGTTCACGCAGCTTAGACCCGAGCAGTACGTTAGCTTGACCATGAAGGTAGGGGAAGTGGACATGGGTTACGGCAAAGCTTCGAGGGTTGACCAACGTTGCGTACAGTTTTTGTATATCAATGGGCGCCGTTATTGAATAGGCCTACCATGCAAACACTCTGTTCTGAATTATAACTGCTTGAGGTAGTGATAAAATAATTCAGCACTGAGAAATATTATAAGATCGTTTGTAGTTGTTGTTTTAAGTCGCGTAATATGTAGGTCATCTGCCCAGAAATATTATTGGAAATTAATGTTTACATTAGGCACTATATGGGAGTGACCTTAAAAATCATCAGTCGCTTGAGTGTAGTAACATTGATGAAGATAAAGAGTGTGGAGTTAGTAGCAAAGATGATTTGAATAATTCTCTCTGAACTTACAGAGTAGTTGTGCATGCACTATTCTATTAGTAAAACCTGTCATGTGGCGAGAAGACAATTCTTAGAAAAAAAACAATTCTTTTTTCATTTTTCTGTAAACAAGTGGCGTAAATATACTTGAATATCGAAGTCATTTGTTTGTTAAATCGGGACACATGGTTGTCTGATAGAATATCATCGAACTTGTGACCCTTGTGAGTGACTGTGACGTTGATTATTACATCGATAAAACAGCCTACAGCTCCAACACTAGTTGCCTATACATATTTTACTGTACAGAAAACGACAACAAATCAGCAAATCTGAGTCTTAAATTAATATTAATGATAATGCTATGGGTTTTACGTCCCTTTATTCTCCTACGGCTTTAGAGACGCCGAGGAGACCGAATTTCGTCCTGAAGGGGATCTTTAATCTATTGACACGGCTCCCTCGCATTTAAGCGCCCTCAAATGCCAGCTTACTGGGTAGGCGAGAACGTTACCGCTGCGCATCACAGTCAACCAAAAATTTAAAATATATACTTCTTGAACAGAAGAATAAAATACTACCTATACTACAATTAAGTCACAGTGCGAGAGCGAAAATTGTACTTCAAAATAAATAATTAAATTTAAAAATAAGAATGTGGTACTGATTATAGATTAAGGATCTAAACATCTTGGTTATCCGCTCAAAAAGACATACCGAATGATATTTAATAAGCTGTTAAGGCTGAGATGCGGCTCGATAATTCATAGGCCTATTAAGAAAATCCTTACTAACAGTAATGACTGGGAATTATCGTAATTAATTAACTGCTAGCGACATCAACTACAGTAATAATGCAATAAGAGTAAATGATATGAAATACTCCTGAGGTTTCATTCATATGTATTTAACAATTATTATACAGAAGCGGATACTACAAAGTTTTGCACTCCGGAAGTGAGAATGGTCAAGGCGGTGTAGGTTTGGTACTAAATGCTAATTCTTCAAGAGCCCTACTGGATGTTGAAGCTATTGGAAAACATTTTTTATCATAGCACGTTTTCTGGCAACACCCGTAAATTTAGTTGTGGTGCAGGTATATATGCCTACGTCCACCAGTGATGATGACGAGGTTGAAGATATGTATGAGAAGCTGGAAGAATTACTGCGTATGACAAAGACTAGCGAGAACATTATTATAATGGGAGACTAGAATGCAGTGATTGGTGAGGGAAAAGAAGGATTTGCAGTAGGAGGGTATGGTCTGGGTAGAAGAAATTCACGTGGGCAACGTCTTCTCGAATTCTGTGAACAAGAGAGGTTCGTTATAAGTAACACTTGGTTTACCTCACCAAAGAGGCGGAGATATACTTGAAAAAAAAAAAAAAAAAAAAGGTGATGATCAACGTTACCAGATTGACTATAGTCTTGTCATAGAAAGATACAGAAATGAAGTGAAGAAATCCATGGCATATCCGGGCGCTGACATCTGTTCTGATCATTCTCTAATAGTTATGAGTACGGCACTGAAATTTAAACGCAGGATTCAGGGGAAACGAACACTAAGTGGAATCTTAAAGCATTTAAAAGCGAGCGGACTAAAAAACAATATCAGGAAGCCACTGATGACCACATATCATCATAGGTAAGCAACTCACAAACTGTTGATCATTTATGGTCAATAGCCAAATTCTCCATCGAAAAGGCTGCTGAAGACTATGTGGGATTTGTGGAAAGAGTGAATCGCAAACCATGGATCACACAGGACATTCTGTTAAAGATGGACGAAAGAAGAAAATTTAAAAACGACTCTTCAGAAGTAGACAGAAGTAACTACCGATAACCTAGATGTTAGGCCCCTTAAAACAACAATTATCATCATCATCATCATAACTACCGAATGCTAAAGAACCAGATTGATCGAATCTGTCGGGAGAAGAAAATGGAGTGGTGGCAGTCAAAATGCGAAGAAATCGAATTTCTGCAAAAACAAGGAAGAACAGATTTAGCCTACCAATAGATCATGAAAAAAAAAAAAGAAACAAAAAGGATTCCGCACTACAGTTCCGTGATACACATGGGAATCCTATATCAGACCTGAATTACAAGAAGGAACACTGGAGGATGTATGTTGAAGATCTATACGCAGAACCAATTCCATTCGTTTTGCCACCACTTGGCGAGGAAGACAGGCCAATTGCAGAATATAGAATTATTAGATCAGAGTTCGATGAAGCTCTAAAATCAATATCCATGGGAAAAACGCCAGGTATTAACAATGTTCCTGCTGAACTAATCAGGAATAGTGGGGATAGTACACTTGAATGGATATTCAAACTGGTAGTAAGAATCTTCGAAGAAGGTAAATGGCCTCAGGAGTTTTATACCAGCGTTATCATTCCAATTCCAAAGAAGACTATACCAGTTGAATGTAGTGACTATCGGACCATTAGTCTCATCCCTCGTGCATCAAACATACTTCTGCAGATTTTGAGGAAAAGGATAGAAATATACATCGAACAGTATCTAGACAACTCTCAATTTGGTTTTCGAAAGAATATGTCTACACGTGATGCTATTGGGTCCTTTCGATGTCTTGGAGAAAAGATGTTAAGCTTAAACAGAAACCTTTATGTGTGCTTTGTGGACTTCGAAAAAGCATTTGATAAAGTCAGCTGGCACAAGCTGTTTCCTCTTCTGAATCAAATAGGATGTCCCCATCGATTAATCAGATTAATATTTGATCTGTATATAAATGAAACTGCTGTTGTTCAAATGTGGGCTACGCTATTAAAAGCTAAATCAATATTTGCAGTATAATGTTGTAACGTGTTTTTCGAGTTTTTTTTATGCCAATGGCATAAGTCAGTAGGAAGCCATTCTATATTTATTTACGCGGCAAATTGTTCGGCCAAGAGAATTTTTCATGTTAATTTATTATTATTATTAAGGTATTTTCGGAGCATTTTATAAAAAATAATAAGCATACAGATAGGTTTTCTATGTCTTAGAAAACACTATCAAGCAAATTATTACGAACGACAATATCATAGAAAATTATGTGATTACGGAATTTTACGGAGTTTCGTCAGTTAGGATATTATGAGAGACATGACTCACTGGAAATTCAGATACAGGCTGATTCTTGTCAAGAAGTATTACGCAAGCTTGGGTCGCAGCGTCAAGAAAAGGCGGATAGTTGGAACGGAAATCGACTTCATCATCCGCGCGCCGTGTGTAATGAGCCAGAGAAGGGGAAGTAGCGCGTGGGGAGCAGCCAATCAGTGGAGACCACGTAAGCTGGAAGTCGGGACTGGAGTGGGAAGCCGTGGAGTGCATATATCGTTCGGCGCGCCGTGCAGTGAAGGACAATCTGTGAAAGACTTGACCAGTACGGTTGTACGAGTGTATCGCTCCGATGTTAGGACCATAAAGTCACCAAATCTACAAGAATATCATCAAATATCGACGAAGATGACGACGTCCAGGAGACTGTGGGAAGCTCACAGCATCATCCAGTACGAGGGAAAGGCTTCGGCCATTTCCAGTGGTAAGCGCGAATGACGCAGAAATACGCAATCTCTCGTTTCTCTTTGTTTTATATTCAATATTTCAGTAACTTCATAGCTTGGGAATAAGAGTAAAATCAATAATTTATAATAATAATAATAATAATAGCATTTATTGCAGCCAGTTGGCCATATTACATGTTACAGATATGTACACATAATGGATACTAAGGTTCGCTTCTAGTCCTTACTATAAGCCACTATTGATAAAGTTAATCAATAATTTATCAGACCCCGTTTTCACGTAATTTTCTATCGGTAATATTAAAATCGCAACGCTCCAATTTAAATTTTAAACTTATTATTATTATTAATTTTGCTATACTTGTTTTATATAATAAATTCATTTCTTTTACAATGCAATCTTTGCTTTCAGTTGGTATCATTAGATATAGACCAATTCCTTCTCCTGATACAATTGTTTGTTGGGTTAATGATCAAATCATACCACGATCTGAGTGAATAGATTATTGAAGGTGTTCTACCAGAGCTAGACGTTGTTAAATACAAATTTAGATTTCAACATTGCGTTGAGGTCTTGGCGCCCATTAAAACAACATAGCTTAGGCAAAGGTAAACAGTTACATTTATCACCCAACAGTTAGGGGCAGTCAAACCGTTACACTTGTACGCTCAACGTGTGGGCTAGCAAAACCGTTACACTCAGTCGCTCAACATGAGGGTCAAACCGTTACACTTGTCGCTCAACGTGTGGGCTAGCAAAACCGTTACACTTGTCGCCGACAACTTGGGGCTGAAAACCTAATAACATTTGTGGAAGGAGAAGTGTATATATTTCTGTGCCTGTATTTTGGGGGTTATTTGTCTTTATCAGTGTATATCATTATGGGGGATGAGAAAGAAAAACAGATGAGGTTACGTAGTGGTCATCAACTGGAGAGTGATGATACGAGCAGTATGTCGAGTGATGGTAGCACCGGGGTAGCGGAGGTAAATCCCGATACTGAAACAGGGAGTGTATGCGGCCAACCAGAATTAAAAACTTTACTTCTCGAGTTTATGTATCAGAACAAAGTTAGTAGTGATGCCTTAAATGCAAAATTAGAACTGAATAATGCAAAATTAGAACAAAACAGTAGGGAAAATAAAGAAAGTACAGATGCCTTAAACGCCAAATTAGAACAAAACAGTAGGGAAAATAAAGAAAGTACAGAAGCTTTAAATAAAAAATTAGAACAGAATAATGCAAAATTAGATAAGAACAACAAGGAAATTAGTGTGAAAATGGAGCAGATTAGAGGAGAAATCAGAGGAGTAATGGAAGAGAAGGTTAAAGAGATCATTGCAGATGTAGGCAAGAAATTAGGAAAAGTACAGGAGGAGTTGGAAAGTAGAATCAGCACACAGGCTGAAAATTTAAAGGAATTAGTTAAATTAGAAACACTGCAGGTTAAAAAGAAATTGGGGGGAGAAATTGACAAGAATCAAGTATCAACTAAAGAGGTTAAGGAACAGCTGGGGGGTAGAATTGAGAAAGTCCACTCGCAAATAGTTGCAGAAGTAAATGATTTAAGAGAGAGTAATAGAGAGAGCATTAGCAAGATTGAGGAGAAACAAGCAAAGCTATATGATAAAGTAGACGAATCAGAAGGAAACATTAAATTAACAGTAAACAGTATTGAGAAGAAGGCTGAGGAGAAAATCGCAGAGTTAGAATTAAAATTAAAAGCTAGGATCAGGCAAGAAAATAGTCAGAATAGGCCAGTTTTTGTGAATAGCACACACAGGGAGGTAGAACTAAGTAAGTTCAGCAATCGACAGGGGTGCCCAATGGAGTTCATGAACACTATAGAAAATAAATTCGGGGAGAGGTTGGAAAATGGTAGTATTGAGTGGTGCCAGGTAGTTGAAATTTTAGAACAAGTGTTTGTGGGGGAAACGAGGAATTGGATTGCTGTCTACAGAGACAAGTTTACTGATATTAATGATTTTAAAATGAAATTCTGTGAAAAGTTCTGGAATGAGGTTATTCAGTCGCAGCATCGTGAGGGAGTAGTGTGTGGTAAATATAACCCTAAAGGAAGCTCCACCATGACCGAATACTTTTTAGGGCAGGTATTAGTGTGTAAATATCTTGATGGCTTGAAGGAGGAAAGTGATGTGGTGAGGTTGCTACTTAGGCACTTTCCCTATAGGATCAAGGAGGCTGCTTGTATCCAGAATGTAAAGACTATATCACAAGTAGAAAATTTGTTAAGCACATTTGATGCACTAGGGAGAGGGGGTTATGAGGACAATTTCAATAGGAACCAGGGTAATAATAATAATAATAATAATAGGCCTAATGAAGCCAGGCATCAGGAAGTTCAAGGGGACGGTGGCGAAGGGGCCAACGCTCAAAATAGAAATAATAATAATAATCAGCTAAATCAGAACAGAGGAAATGGCTATGGTAATCAGTATCAAGGGAGGAACAATGATTTCAGGGGAAATCAAGGGAGGAACAATGATTACAGGGGAAATCAAGGGAGAAACAATGATTTCAGTGGAAATCAAGGGAGAAATTATAATGACAATAATTAAAACCAGAATAGGGGTCAAGGAAGAGGACAGCCTAGTGGTAGTAATATACAGCCAAACAATGACAACACAGCCCAGAACAACCAGACCAGTTCAGTAGTTAGTAGTACTACGGCCAGCTGTAGCGGTTCTTTAAACGCGAACCAGGCTGCGAAGTAAGGTCAGAATCTCAGTCTGTAGCATGCCCTGTCCATACAATTATACAGGAACCCTATGACCTAAATGTAAGAAATGAATTATTACATGAACTAAATGATGAAGGTATTATTCAGGAAGTGGTTAGTAAGAGCCCCATAGTTAAATTTAACGTGTCCGAGGCGTACACAGATGTTTTAATTGATAGTGGTTGTATGAAGAGTTGCATAAGTAGTGCATTTTATGATAAAATGAAAGGAACTGGAGTAAATTTTGAGGAGATTCCAATTAAAAGCACCTTTGTTATCACATCTGTTGGGAAGAGGTCTAAAGTAATTTCTAAGCAAGTTTTAGTAGACATTAAAATTAATAATCATGTAGAGAAGCAGATTGGCCTTGTAATTCCAAATTTAGTATTCAGTGTTATCTTGGGTTCAGAGTGGCTAAGTAGAGTGTCTGGTAACTTATGTTATGATGTAGGGAGTTTGAAATTTAAATGGGGAGATTCTGAAGTAGAAGTAGCGTTTAATGACCATATTCAGAGAAGTAGTATTGTAGGTGTGATTTGTACTTTAAATGAGATACCGCCAGCCGTAGAGCGGGGTTCTCCATGTTTTGTGGGCAGTGTGATTACGAACGGAAGTCTAGAGGACTCGTTACGTGATGCTGCATTTCAGGGAAATATAGAGGTGGAACAATGTGTTCGGCTCTATGATGTGTTATGGTGTAATAGGAGAGTTTTTGAGGCTCGCATTGGTATGGCCAATTGCTATACACATTCATTGAACGTTATTGATAGGTCAGTATTCACAGGACATAGATATCCTGTACCTTTCGCTTATCAGAGTGCAGTTGAGGCACAAATTAACCAGATGCTTGAAGATGGGATTATTGAGCACTCTAACAGTCCGTATGTTAATTCTTTGATCACGGTACCCAGAACCGACGGCACAGTTCGTATTTGTTTAGACGCTCGTTTGGTTAACAGTAGAATTAGTTCAGATCAGCTGAAATCTATGTCAATAGAGGAATTAATGCAAACATTTGAGGGGAAGACGTATTTCACTTGTGTAGATTTGGATTCCAGTTTTTGGCAAGTGCCACTTATGTACGAAGATAGACCATTTACAGCTTTTAGTCATAAATATAACCTTTATCAATTTTGTAGAACATAATAATAATAATGTTATTGGTTTTACGTCCCTTTTAACTACCCTGGCTTTTAGAGACGCCGGGGTGCCGGAATTTTGCCCCGAAGGGGATCTTTAACGTGCCAGTAAATGTACTGACACGGCTCCCTCGCATTTGCGCACCCTCAAATGCCAGCTGACTGCGCCAGGTTTCGAACCTGCAACCTTGGGTTTGTAGAACACCTTATGGGTTAAAGAGTAGTTCAGCAGCTTTAATTAGGGCTTTAAACATCGCATTAGGGGATGACACTGGAGAGTTTGTAACCATTTACAAAGATGATATGGTAATTAGTTCACGCAGTTTTGAGGAGCATCTACGTCATTTAGATATAGTTTTTCAGAAGTTAGATCAGGCAGGGTTCACTTTGAAGCTGTCTAAGTCGTCATTCTGTCAGTCAGAAGTGACATTTTTAGGTCATAGAGTGTCGAGTAGAGGTGTAACACCAGAAGAAAGTAGGGTTAATAAGATAATTAACGCAGAGGTGCCACAGAATGTTAAACAGTTAAAAACTTACCTGGGAATTTGCAACTTTTTCAGGAGGTTCGTTCTTAAATACTCAGGGTTGGTAGAACCATTCAGGGAATTGCTTAAAAGAGGGACTCGGTGGAGATGGGAGTCCAAGCATGATCAGGCTTTTAGAGCGCTGAAGGAAGGTTTTGAGAAAGTTGTAGTGCTGAAATATCCGTTATAAGATAAGGAATATGTGGTTATGACAGATGCTTCACATATAGGCATTGCTGGAGTATTATGTCAGAAAGATGATGAGGGTAATCTGTGCATTGTATCTTTAGCCTCGCGAGGACTGACTGCAGCAGAGAAAAGATACACGATTACTGAGTTAGAGCTTTTAGGTATTGTTTTCAGTTTAGGGAAATTTAGAATGTATTTAGTAGGGGGGAAATTTGAGATCCATACAGATCACCATGCATTACTGTATATGAGGACTTGTAAACTCAGTTCTAACAGAGTTAGTAGGTGGATTCTTGCTCTGCAGGAATACGAATTCACAGTAAAATATATTAAAGGTAAAGATAACATTCTTGCAGACATGCTATCGAGGGACACTAATTTATGTAGGGATTATCCTGTGGTTAAAGCAGAGGACGGTATTTTAATATGTGCATGTGTGGACAGTAGCAACAGGGCATCGTTACAGACACTGAGAAATATGCTAGTGGAGCAACGTGATGACGTTCATTTAAAGGGAGCCACTTGCAAGGTTGGAAGCAGGTGACGCAGAAACATTTATAGTTTCCAAACGTATTGGCAAAACAGCATATGTGCTGGAGGATAGTGAGGGAAACAGATTATACGGGACGTATAATATACATAGTCTACGAAAGTATGTGTCATAAAGTGAGGATGTTTAGCTGGCGAGCCAGCCTATCAAATGAGTAAGTGTGGTATTTGGTGCGTGGAAGATCTGGTCTTCAAGGCAGGCGTATCAGAAGTCACACAGGGGGGTTGTATGTAAGTAAATGAGAGTTTTTAAGGTACAGGGAAATATGACGGGATTGTCGGATGCTCTTGAGCACTAAAATGTCTCGATACACCAAGGCCAGAATTTGGTAGCGCTGGTGAATTCCCATTTGTCTCCTAGAGATGGGTGAGCGCTTGAACACGGTATTTTTGCTTAAGGCGTCCACGAGACAAAAGATGGGCCATCAGAAGGCGAGACAGTCCTTCATGAAACTCATACATATCAGCACACGTGATTTCTGTTTACGGCCTCGCCATGTAAGATTTGTAAGTGTGTAATTTAGGTAATTTGTACAATAGTATTATTTGTGTGAGGAGAACTGGTCTGTGTTGAGAACTAGTATTAAGTAGAATATGGTCTACGGGAACTTAACAAGACAGGGCGATTACGGCACAGAAATATTTGGTGTTATATGTAATGCGCATTTACTGTTTTTTTTTTTCAGAAGTCAATATTAATTTCATCTTTTATAAAGAGAGATTAAGTATTATGGTTATGATGCGCTGCCAAAATAGTGTGATCGTGTGCTCATTGATAAGTGGGATTAAATTTCACAATAAGGAAGGAACCTCCAGTGAAATTAGGAAGTTCTAGGGAGATATAAATATATCAGAACACCTTGATGCGTGTGATGTGACATCTCATATACATAGCCCTCACACAGTAATTATGTCTATTTTTCCAACATAGAGAAATTTGAGAGGCGGAAATATCCGTGGAACACTGTTCTATATGAAAAACATTGGACTGGTTGCAAAGTGCAATCCATAGTGACAACAAACTTTGACGCAAAGTGCGTGAAGAAAAATTATGAGTGTATATATCTGTAATTTAGGGTGATTTCATTTATGTAATATGTATTTTGGATGGGGATTATTAACGTGTCTGGGATAATCAGATAATGGACCGTCGTCACGGTAAATCATCCGATGATCCGAGGCGAATATGTAACGTGTTTTTCGAGGGGGTTTTATGCCAATGGCATAAGTCAGTAGGAAGCCATTCTATATTTATTTACGCGGCAAATTGTTCGGCCAAGAGAATTGTTCATGTCAATTTATTATTATTATTATTAATTTATTATAATTATTATTAAGGTATTTTCGGAGCATTTTATAAAAAATAATAAGCATACAGATAGGTTTTCTATGTCTTAGAAAACACTATCAAGCAAATTATTACGAACGACAATATCATAGAAAATTATGTGATTACGGAATTTTACGGAGTTTCGTCAGTTAGGATATTATGAGAGACATGACTCACTGGAAATTCAGATACAGGCTGATTCTTGTCAAGAAGTATTACGCAAGCTTGGGTCGCAGCGTCAAGAAAAGGCGGATAGTTGGAACGGAAATCGACTTCATCATCCGCGCGCCGTGTGTAATGAGCCAGAGAAGGGGAAGTAGCGCGTGGGGAGCAGCCAATCAGTGGAGACCACGTAAGCTGGAAGTCGGGACTGGAGTGGGAAGCCGTGGAGTGCATATATCGTTCGGCGCGCCGTGCAGTGAAGGACAATCTGTGAAAGACTTGACCAGTACGGTTGTACGAGTGTATGGCTCCGATGTTAGGACCATAAAGTCACCAAATCTACAAGAATATCATCAAATATCGACGAAGATGACGACGCCCAGGAGACTGTGGGAAGCTCACAGCATCATCCAGTATGAGGGAAAGGCTTCGGCCATTTCCAGTGGTAAGCGCGAATGACGCAGAAATACGCAATCTCTCGTTTCTCTTTGTTTTATATTCAATATTTCAGTAACTTCATAGCTTGGAAATAAGAGTAAAATCAATAATTTATCAGACTCCGTTTTCACGTAATTTTCTATCGGTAATATTAAAATCGCAACGCTCCAATTTAAATTTTAAACTTATTATTATTATTATTAATTTTGCTATACTTGTTTTATATAATAAATTCACTTCTTTTACAATGCAATCTTTGCTTTCAGTAGGTAGCATTAGATATAGACCAATTCCTTCTCCTGATACAATTGTTTGTTGGGTTAATGATCAAATCATACCACGATCTGAGTGAATAGATTCTTGAAGGTGTTCTACCAGAGCTAGACGTTGTTAAATACAAATTTAGATTTCAACATTGCGTTGAGGTCTTGGCGCCCATTAAAACAACATAGCTTAGGCAAAGGTAAACAGTTACATATATCACCCAACAGTTAGGGGCAGTCAAACCGTTACACTTGTACGCTCAACGTGTGGGCTAGCAAAACCGTTACACTCAGTCGCTCAACATGAGGGTCAAACCGTTACACTTGTCGCTCAACGTGTGGGCTAGCAAAACCGTTACAATGTATTGCTAAGAATAATCCTGTTGCAATTTGGATTATTAATGACGTATCAGAACCCGCTAAGATCCGCAAAGGTGTGCGACAAGGTTGTTTGCTGTCCCCTGGACTGTTCAATACCTTCGCTGAAGCTATAACAAAGTGGTCTTTTAAAGGTTCTAATATGGGAGTAAAAGTTGGTGGGAGACTTATTCAGAATATTAAATTTGCTGATGATCTGGCATTACTTGCAGTAAATCCGCGTACATTAACAAACATGTTGCAATGTTTAAATGATACAGCTACAGAATAAGGAATGAAAATCAATTTTAAGAAGACCAAGATTCCGGTGATAAGTAAGCATCAACACCAACTAAATATAACCATAAATAAAGAACCAGTACAACAGGCCAGTCGATTTAAATACCTTGGTCAGATCTTCACAGAAGACCTATGATGCGAAGTTGAAATCAGGAGCCGTATAGTCATGGCCAAACAGGCATTCCATGAATAGCATTCTCAAATTCCCCCTGTGAGTGGGGGGGGGGGGGTAGAATACACCCACGGTATCCCCTGCCTGTCGTAAGAGGCGACTAAAAGGGGGGACCTTGGCTATACTTTAAGGACTCCGCGTTGGTTTGTGGATTGGACCCCCAGTGGGTGGGAGGAAGCGAATACATCCCCGGTAATCCCTGCCAGTCGTAAAAGGCGACTAAAAGGGTTTCTGGGATCGGTTCCCTTTCGAGGGTTTGACAGTCAGCTCTATCCGTTAATGCTTTCAGGGTCTGGCAACCAAAATGTCCTTATGTGCGTGCTGTTAGGGGATGGGCCACTTACGCTCGCGACTACGCTCGAAAGCCTGTTCGGTCTTGGCCGCGCCGACAGGTGGGTGCGCCATGTACCCGTGCACTAGTATCCGCATGGTACGCAGGTCCCCGCACAGCCGAATGTCAGAGCTGTAAAATCCAGTACATGCCAAGGGGTACATGCCGATACGGCATTGTAAAACATCGGACCCCCGGGCAATGCCTTCCAAGCTAGGCGGGCCTTGCCCTGGCTGGGTAGCGCCTACTGTGACGGCCCGTGATCGGATGTCGGTGGCATTCAGGGAGGATGATCTGGCCATGGGTTCTAAAAGAAAAATCCCCAAACAGGGTGGTCCTACACCCAAGTCTTTAACATTTGATTCCCTGGGGGGATCAACCCCCTGGGAACAATCTGTGCGTGAAAATCTGGGTGCTAACACCCCCAAGTTTCTAGTAGCTACCAGAACAGATGGGGGTGATTTCAAGCTGGTAAAGAGTATTTTGTTTTCTCGCCACATAGAAGGTGTCTATGGTGAGCTTGAGAAAGTACAAAAGATGAGGAACGGTAGCTTGTTGCTCAAGACTAGGACTGGTGAGCAAGTTGAACAACTTTTGCAATGTGACCACTTTGGCGAGATTCCCGTCAAAGTGGAAAAGCACAAGTCCCTGAATCTGGTCCGAGGAGTTATTTTCCATTGGGACCTGATTCTGAACACTGACGAGGAGCTCAAGGAGGATATGCAGCACCGTCACGTGACTGATGTCCGGTGCATTACGCGCAAGGTCAATGGTCAAATCGTGGATACTGGTGCTTTCATTATTTCCTTTGAGCTTTCGGTGCTCCCGGAGAAAGTCAAGGTTACAAGTTACCGTTGTGACGTACGGCCTTACTTCCCTCCACCAACGAGGTGTTATAAGTGCCAGAAGTTCGGGCACATGTTATCCCGATGCTCGAGCCCTGAAATCTGCGGAAGATGAAATAAGGTACCACACGAAGCGGAAGAGTGCACCACACCATATCAGTGCACTAATCGCCCTGGATTTCATTCTCCTCGGGACAGGAACTGCCCTGTCTTCCTGGGTGAGATCAAAAGCCTGGATGGTCTCACCTACCAGGAAGCCCGCAAGAAGTACCATACCGCGATTGCTCCTGAGCCTACGATTGATTATAGGGTTATAATACCAAATTTTGTTCCGTCTACCTCATCTTTTTTTACCAGCTGTGAAACCTGCAACTGAGTCTACTGTTAAGAAACCAGCACCTATGAATAAGACGAAATGTCCGAAGGTGACTTCAACTCCACCTTCGGCTACAAAGAAGGCTGTGCGAGTGAAGGCTGCTTCGCCCGCACAGCAGGGGAGGAAGTTGACGACTTATTCCTCGCTCAAACGGTCGGCAAAAGCCGCGCCGGCCGGCGGAGGCGGCATCGTCGACCAGGGTCAGGAGATCGTCTCGTGACCCGTCTAAATATCTTAAAGAGACGGGGAAGAAGTGAGCCTGCACTACGCGTTCCCTTACTCCTCCAACAAAGGGGAAGCCATCCGCCCTGCCAGCTGCGGATGTATCTGAGCCTGGGAACGTTCCGGCCCCCAAGTCTGCGCGATCCCCTTGGAATTCCCCCCGCCGCCAACATGCGTCCCGGAAATCGTCCGCTGGGTCGGCCCACTCCACGGCCTCGAACGAGGACATGGAGCTTGTGGTCGACTAGGTTAAAGGTTAAGTTGTAGTTTGCTGCTTCTTTTCCTTAGTTACCGAGTTCACACTATGGCACTGTTACAGTGGAATTGCAACAGTTATGACAGACATTTGACTGAGCTCCGTCAGCTCATAGCCCAATACGCAGCGAGTATAGTCTGTTTGCAGGAAACAAATATCAGGCCTGTCCATCAGACGGTCCTGAGGGGTTTCCGACTATACTCGAAAGAGCGAACAGACGCCGCCCGGGCTTCCGGGGGAGTCTGCACTTTAGTTCGCTCTGACTGCTATAGTGAAGAGTTTCCGCTAACTACTCCTTTGGAAGCTATTGCAGTTCGCGTGTCATTGCCTGTTATGACTACTGTTTGTAACTTGCATCTTCCACAGAACCAGCTCCTTGATATTAACGCTGTCTTTGATCTTATAGATCAGCTTCCCGCCCCTTCCTACTCGTGGGTGATTTCAATGCACATCACCCACAATGGGGATCACCATCTTCGAGCCCCAGAGGCAGGGACGTGAAGGGCTTAATTCAAGGACTGGATTTGTCATTGTTAAATACAGGGGAAGCCACTCATTTTAGCTTAACGCACGGCACGTACTCACACATTGACTTGAGTGTGTGCAGCCGTGCGTTAGTTCCCCATTTTGGTTGGTACGTACTCGATAACCTCTGTGCCAGTGACCATTTTCCTATCGTTCTCACTCTTCTTAGCCAGAAGCCCGTGGCGTTCCCCAGTCGTTGGGCACTTAAACGGGCAAATTGGCCATTATTTACAGAACGCGTTGTTTTTGATGACCTGGGATGCCGGAGCATCGATGACGAGGTACAACACATCACTGCTGTGCTTCTTGTTGCCGCCGAGGAATCTATTCCATCCTTTTCTGGGACTCCTCGTCGCAAACTCGTCCCCTGGTGGACAGAAGATATTGCAGCGGCAATAAGAGACCGTCGTCGAGCTCATAAGCACTACCGTCGGCGTCCAACCATGCCTAATTTGGTGGCGTTTAAGAAAGTTCGTGCCAAGGCACGGATTCGTATCCGCCAGAGTAAGAAACAATCATGGGAACGGTATGTGTCGTCCATTACGGCACATACCCCATCCTCTCAAGTGTGGACTAAACTACGACGTATTTCGGGAATTCAGACATCTTCTACTGTACAGGGAATTTCCATTGATAATGAATTGGTTACAGATCCTTACCGCGTTGCAAACCATCTCGCATCTTATTTTGCGGATATATCCGGTTCCGATAACTATGATCCAGATTTCGTGGCGCTGTTTTGCGAGGCAGAACGTTTCCAGCTTAGTTTTGCTTCCCGTGCTTCGGAGGAGTACAACGTGCCCTTTACGGAGTGGGAACTCCGCGGAGCGCTGGCGCTCTGCAGGGACACGTCTCCCGGCCCGGATAATATTCACAACCAGATGCTTAAACACCTTAACGATGAGAGCATTCGTTATTTGCTCAGGGTGTTTAATCGTATCTGGTTGGAAGGTGTGTTTCCAGCGCAATGGCAGGAAGGTATAATTATACCTATCCTGAAGCCCGATAAGGATCCCAATTTGACGGGGAGTTACAGACCTATTTGTCTCACTAACGGTCTGTGCAAGCTCTTTCAGGGGATGGTCAATCAGCGCCTGGTGTGGGTCCTGGAGAAAGAAGACTCCTGTCTGAATACCAGTGTGGTTTCAGGGCGTCTTGGTAAACCAACGACCATCTGGTACGCCTCGAGACAGCACCTAGTCGCTGTTTTCTTTGACCTCGAGAAGGCCTATGACACCACTTGGCGTTACGGCATCCTCTCTACCCTGCATCAATGGCAATTACGAGGTAACTTGCCGGTCTTAATTGCAAATTTTCTGTCCCTTCGCCTATTCCGTGTCCGAATAGGGGGGACATATTCGCAATATCATGTGCAGGAAAACGGAGTCCCACAGGGATCGGTGCTTAGCGTAACATTATTTGCGATTGCCATAAACGGTATAGTCGCTGCTGCTGGTCCAGCAGTGGTACCGTCGCTATACAGGGTCTTTCATATAAAGCAAGAACGGCAGTCTTGTTATTCGGTGGTGCGCCACGGCGCCCTGCTTTAAGTGTGTGTACAATCCTGGATGAAATATTACCTTATAAAAGATGTTGGAAGTGTCGTCCTTCCTGGGTTATACAGGCATTGTATCTGGTAACCACATTCTGGCTGACGCGAGTGAGTTCTGTCACTGTAATATTTCTGATTTTTAATTTTATGCTTATTTACAATTACGTGAATCTGTGCTAGTGAGGGAAACTGCTGAACAACTGAATCACGTACCCGCCAAGCCGACTCGTACTTAAAATAAGTTTTACATACAATAATACGATGTTGTAATGATAACTGTTTAGGGGCACATGACCTCGTAGTTCCGCCACTTAAATAAAAATAACTAATGATAACTGTCTCATGTTAACATCTGAGGTTCCGACTGGCGACTGAACACCTGCACGTTTATTGCAAGTGTTATGCGTGCTCTTTCAATACTACAGCAGGGGACCGTGGCACGCCACAAGCCCGGCCAAGGCCACTAGAGCAGCGGTTAACAAAGCTGCCGCTCACCGTTCTTACTTTATATGAAAGACCCTGTATGTAGACGACTTCGCTCTACATTATAGTGCGCAAAATATGGCGGTCGCTGAACGACAGCTACAACAAGCTATTCGGAGAGTGGAACGCTGGACACTAGAGCATGGCTTTCGGTTCTCAACCGCTAAGACCTCGATTGTCCATTTCTGCCGAAAGCGCACTCACCATCCTGATCCTGAGCTTTATCTGGGCGATGTAGCTTTGCCTGTTGTTGCTACATACCGGTTCCTTGGGCTCCTTTTCGATCAGCAGTTAACGTGGGAGCCACACGTGCGATGTTTGAAAACAGCCTGTGCTAAGAAACTCAACATGTTGCGGTTTCTTAGCGGCACATCGTGGGGTCGGACCGCACGGTGCTCCTACGTTTTTATAAGGCACTGATTTTATCTAGATTAGATTATGGCAGTGTAGCATATGGTTCGGCCCGTAAGTCGGTGCCTGTTAAACTAGACAGTGTCCACCACGGCGGTGTGAGGCTGGCGACGGGAGCCTTTCGGACGAGCCCAGTCGTCAGCTTGCTCGCCGAGGCTGACCTACCTCCTTTACACCAGAGGCGCCAACAAGTACTGCTGACCTATGCTGCAACTATTCGACAGATGCCACTTCATCCAAGTTATCCATGTTTGTTTACCAATCCGAATCGCCGGCTGTATGATGCGCTCGCCCAAGCCACTCGGCCGGCGGGGATTCGCTTGGATGACTTATACCGGCAGTTCCGATTTCCTTCTGTCCCCTTTATCGTCCGAGTACCTAGCAAGGCCCCTCCGTGGATGGTCTCTCGCCCTGATAACATCCGGGATCTGTACACAGGCCCCAAGTCGGACACGGACTCCTCCGTCCATCGGAGGCTGTTCCAGTCCTTGGTGAGCCGGTATCCAGGATCAGGGCTTCTATTCACGGACGGTTCGAGGGTAAACGAGAAAGTAGGCTGTGCATTTGTGGTTGAGGATCGTCGGTTTCTCTTTTCACTTCCCGAGGCCTGTGACGTGTACACAGCGGAGCTCTATGCCACCTTAGAGGCTCTGCGGTACACGTTATCAGACGATCACCAGCACTTTCTTGTGTGTACTGACTCTCTGAGTGCGCTGCAAGTGATTGATGTGTGTTTCCCGAAGCACCCGTTGGTCCAGCGTGTGCACGACCAGCTCGTCAGTGCGTGTAACGCTGGAACCGGGGTGACTTTTGTGTGGCTTCCTTGCCACATGGGTATTGCGGTAAACGAGCTTGCTGATCAGGCGGCGAGAGAGGCAGTCGCACTGCCCTCGCTACCGTATAAGGTGCCTGCTAGTGATGTGCACTTTCAGTTGCGGCATTCGATCCTGTCGCATTGGGAGGAAGCGTGGCGTGCCACGCCTCCACCCAACAAACTGAGAGGCATCAAGGAGACAACGAAAGTGTGGAAATCTTCCTTCCTATCTCTCCGGAAGGAAGCTGTGGTACTCTGTCGACTTCGGATCGGCCATGGGATTGCTACGCACTCCCACTTGGTAAAGAGAGAAGATCCCCCTGTGTGTACTTGCGGTGCCCACCTAACTGTGGCACACATTCTCTTGGGAGTGCGTGGATCTGGCCGATCTGCGAAGGACTCTTTCATTCCAGCAACACTCTCCACCGCCATTTCTTTTTTCCTGTCATTCATTTAATCATTGTCCCAGGGGAGTGCGACAGGCTTCGGCAGCCGGCACAGTTCATATCCTCGCCGCTAGATGGGGGCTTCATCCATTCCATTCCCTGACCCGCTAAAAAAAACGGTTGGTCGACTGGAAGCAGGCTATGGATTTTCATTATTAATTAATAATCACCTCTAGAAATTACCCAAGAATTGTCACCATTTCCTCACTTTCAAACAGTAATCTATTTAATATCAACTAATATCCATCCACTCCTATTTATTCCAATCTAAACTGATATTCTCAAGACTTGTAGTTTTACATGATTCTTTTGTCGCCGTAAAGGTGATTATAACGCAATCTAAAATCTTTAATAATTTGAGCCTTCGTGGTACAGTGTTACTGCCTGCGACAGTGGTCAGAATAGATGCACTGAGTTTCGATGATACGAGACAGACCATGCAGACAATATGACGATCCGGACCGCGTATTACAATTATAATAAAGGTTGGCCTCGCCCATCGCTCAACGTCAGCCTAACTTCTCTTAAAACGTCACGCTATTTGCCTTCTTCTATTGGCCTAGACGTTAAAAAATCAATATATATTTTCTTGCATTATCAAAATCCTTGAAATTCAATACAGAGCTGCCAAATGGTGTCTACTACATCTTCAATAGATCAATTTTATTTTCTTATCTCGTGTTGGTCTTTGGTGATATAATTTAACAATACTGCCTTCTCACTAGCTTCATCTTTGCTCGCATCCCCACTTCTATTATCTGGCGGGACGTAGTACTCCCTACGTCATAGTTCCATGCGCTTAATTTAAATTTACTATAATCCACAATGTGCCAGCTCTCCTACGGGCACATTACATAAAACTACCTAAATGCCAAGTACTGTGAGCATTGGTTTATTGGATCATAAGTTATGAATTATAATGCGTGCATGATTCGCATGGCCGCTATCTTCAAATTATTCGGCTGATGACCTTGTCGTTTAAGCTCCATACGTTTCCCAAATGAAAGTTTGCTTCTCCAGAATTTGGTAGAGATCCGATGATTGGTTTAGTCATAATTCTATTTATGAATGGAACACTCGAGTGGCCGCATTTTCTTACAAAATTTGAAAGTAGGCAGACAAATCATTGAGACAAGTCAAAATCCGTTTTATTAAAAATTGGAAAATGTATATCCGGCGTAGTTAACTGTATTATAATTACACGGTTTGTTGTGTTTCAATGTGCAAAGTTGTTGTATGATACTGCAATTATTATTATTATTATTATTATTGTTATTATCATCTTCATCTTTCATATCTTATCATTCCCATGGCGACACGCTCGGCAACTAGAACGGATGGTCAACCCTACCCTGAGATGTTACAGAGAGGTCATTACTTGATAATGTGACAGTCGCTCATACGTTTTTCCTCCGTCCCCCAAAGCTGTATGCGCTCCTAGAGACCACTGAGCCTGCCTACCTGTGCAACACTGGCCTAAGGTACTGTACATATATTTTTAATCCTCAGAGGGAGGAATTATTGTTCTTACTCGTAGTGACAGATAATTTTAACGATGCTAATAATAATAATAATAATAATAATAATAATAATAATAATAACAGTCACACAGTAATAACTAGGGATTTTGCTGAAAATGCATCTTTTATTGCATTTGAAGTGTTTGGAAATGCAGGCTATATGGCAGGGTATTATTTGTGATTTTTTTCCTTCTAGGGCATTTTTGTTATATTTGATCAAATTTTGAGGATTTCATTTGAATTTTAGGCACGAGTCCTCACTAGGGCCCTTATTTAAATTACATTTACTTTAATACTTTCTGTATAAATTCGCAATAGTTTTAATGCTTCTACCTCCATGTGAGGGTCCAGTCAATTTAACCCCTCAACATGGAATCGTCCAGCTAAGCCATTAGTCAAGAAACTGTACCACATAAATGTGCCGTGTCCTTCGCAGTAGGGGTGTGGAAGAGAAAGTGTCGATCACTTGAACCGAGGAGCGCTAGAGAAGAGCTTGCCAGCAGATCGTTCAGTCTAATAGGACCGGATTCACCAACGCAGCGTTAACAGGCCGTCAGTAAATGCCTCGTTAATTTTAACAACGGAATTAAACTCGTTGGCGTTTCACCAACACATTCGCCAATTGGCATTAGCAAACGAACCGTTACGCTTGAGGGCTGTACAAACTCATTGAAAGTTGATGATTGTGGCGGTATTTATATATTCT
The DNA here is from genome assembly GCA_946902985.2 of Meconema thalassinum. Lineage (NCBI taxonomy): Eukaryota > Metazoa > Arthropoda > Insecta > Orthoptera > Tettigoniidae > Meconema > Meconema thalassinum. Next base: position 944,859,098 of record OX336389.2, on the reverse strand, counting down.
TTAGTGTAATCAAGCACGTTTTTAACTGCAAAGAACTTAAAAGTTATATATTCCTGCGATAAAAACAAACATGGCTGAGGAGGAAAAGAGGAAGAAGACCTGGGGACTGTGAAATTTTCTTTAAATGAAAGAAACGTACTTATCCACCCCTATCCACTTGGTGGATAAGTATCGTGACATCGTTGAAAATAAGAGGACTGATGCTGTGGCGTCTAGGTACCCTTTTATTAAACTAACTACTGTACATGTGCTATACCGTAATTCATCACACGATATTACACGCAAATAAGAAATAGTACATATCTTACTAGTCAGACGAGAATTCCAGGTTATGTTCTATCATCTGTAGAGCATTCAACACAGATGGTTTTGACAACCGAAATCTAGTGATAAATTCTTGTCGTCACATTCATTAAAGTAATTCCTCCGTTCTTTATAAGTTAGTGGTCGACGAAAATCTAGCATGCCTTCAAAAATATAGTCATCGTTCAGAATAAAGTTTAATTCACGTTCCATTTTGGATTTGAATGTTACGTAAATCGAACGTCAAGTCGTTGATTATTCTATGTAGACGGAGCAATTAGATTTAATGGCTTGTTAGGGAAGCGAATGGATTGTTATACTTTGGCGAACCATAATATTTTGGTAATCGTCCGTTAATTGGTTTGTTAACATTTTGACGAACTATGGTGAACTTGGCCCTAAGCAGTCTAATGCTGACCTTAACAGTGGTGCCATGATTTACTAACTGTTATGATCAGTTGGAGAGAATTGGCAATTGGAGTATTGTTTGTCACTTGTTTCCCTGGCCTGCGGGGGTGTCAGGTCAGATGCGTGGCAAACGCTAGGGTGAGATGATGCTACCCATTGCTTCAGGGTGTTGATAGTGTAGCGATCAGCACGAAAATGAAGTATTGCAGCTAAGACTTTCTAATCTGGGTATTTCTGTAGTATGCTTGTTGGTAGGAGAGCAGGAATTTTGGTTTCGGCCACAGCATCTTAAGGGGGATCCACACGCAACGACGTGTATGCGCAAAACAGATTGGTGCAAACAAAACTGTACAAACTAAACGTGTCCACTTGGCACAGTTTTCAGCACCAATTTTATCGCTCATTTTTGTGGAAATAAATAGTCTTCGAGGAAGTTTTATTACTATGGTCAATTATCGTAATTTATCTTGCAAGAAAACTGCAGATTATAAACTTAATAAATGAAATACGTCCACACGATGTACAATTTGGTCAAGACGGTAGCTACTAAGAAGTGAACAACTTTCTCATGTTTGATTACCTAATTTCATGGTGAACCCGAGGACTGGCGAAATTACTTACGATTGGACATTGAGACAAACAATAATTTGTTGAAATTGGCAACTCCTCATATCACAAAACAAAACTCCTGCTCATATCACAAAACAAAACTCCTGCATGATAAAAGCAATTTCACCCCATGCGAGACTGGTCACAAGATTCCTAGCAACTGGCAGAAGCTACAGTATAAGGACCTGGACTTCACAACTGTTATGTCAAAACGGCCCTGAGTGAAATCATTCCATCACACAAAAACGAGGCAAATTAAACGAGATTTGTGGCGATGTTTGAACAGGAGTGTCCACATGTGACGACTTGTCTGTGGTCGGTGCAGACATATGAGCTCTTGGTCTCAAACCTTAAACCCCTACTCCAACCTCTGCGTGGTTCCCAGTTTTCCGGTCCACACGCAACGACTTGCCTGCAAGGATCTAATTTGTCAAGACATTTGCACAGACAAGTCGTTGCGTTTGGACAGACCTTTAGGACAAGAAGTGTTTGCAAGTATTATTTATGTTTGCAGTACCTGGTTATCGGCCGGTCATCGACTTATTTTCTGAATTCATATTCTGGATTTTTCCATATTATTTTTAGCCTATTTCCATCATATGAAAAAATAGGCGTATGAGATCACATATTGTCCGCGTGTGTCCCCAATAAAATCTAAAAGTCTGGATCGATTTTAATGAAAATCGGTAAGGACTTAGCACTATTACCATCGCATGGAAAATCCTTGTAATGGTCAAGAGAATTTTAATGAAGAAAAAAACCCAGCGGGATATATGAAAATCGGCTATTCAGTTCTTCATTGAACTACACTTGTTCAATTTTCTGTTCTTCATCATCTACTCTCTGGAGAAGAGTTCTTGTTTCAACCAAGTTCAGTAGGAGTACAGTCTGCATACTAAGCGCTTCACTAGGCTTCATTATGTCAAAATTGAAATCTAGCCCAGCACTGGAATTACAACAATACGTATTGCAGTATGGCGAGGTGTTCACCATACATGGATATTTCTTATGCTATTTACTATTAAGTGTAAAAGTGGCAGAAGATTTTTTTTAAAGAGCTTTCTGTAGAAAAAATAGGCGTATGAGATCACCTGAATTGCGAAAAACAATCGTGGTGTTCAACTTCTTCAGGAATAAAAAATAATGTAAGTTCTTCAAACCATTGACAGTTTATTGGAGATTTATATAAAGCCTTTAATAGTGCCGATATTCCATTGAATGAACTGATCATTGTGCAACTGCGACATGTACCCGATCCCTGCACTATCGAAAAGGTACTATTGTATGTTGCTGGTGTTACGATGGAACTAGGGCAGATATCCGACAACGTGTTGATGGAAAGGAAATATAGATATCGATGGATGAAAATTGGAGTATTAGAAGCCATTTTTAGTGTTGCCTAGTTCTATTTTGTGTGTCCAAGAAACAAAGTTATCATTTTTGTAAGGTAACTTTTTCTCGGCTCGGGGTGGTTGGATACTTGGCCGCGTTGTAATCCTTATACATCAAAAGGTTATGCTGTATGACTGTGAAATACGTAACTGAATTCACTTATTTTATATCGGTTTGTATTTGTACTGGTAAATAAGACATGGTTCCGAAGCTAGCTGATACGGAGAAAGCTGTACACCATTGCCGAGATGGAGCCCATGCGTCATGGCGCGCCTCACTCGGATGTGATTTTGGGTGACTATGAAGCTGGATTTAGGAGGAATAGCTCTACAATGGACCAGATATTTGTAGTGAGGCAGATACTGGAGAAGTTTTATGAACATGATAAGCAGCTGGACCAACTGTATATAGATTTTAGGCAGGCATATGACAGTTTAAGAAAGGAGATTTTAAAAATATGAAAGAGTTTAAGATCCCGATACAATTGGTCAAGTTGACAGAAATGAATGTGGAAACCACAATCTGTAAGGTTAGATTAGAACAAGAGATGTCCGAAGAATTTATTGTAGAAAGGGGTTTGCGACAAGGAGATGTAATTTCTACATTGCTCTTTAATGTAGCTCTAGAAAAAATAATTCAACAACTACCAATCAATCCAGGAGGGACCATATTTAACAAACAAGTGCAGATGATAGCATATGTGGATGATGTAGCATTAATTGTAAGGAGCAGTAAAGCATTAGAAGAGAGCTATGTCCTGTTGGAAGAAAAGGCAAGAAAGTTAGGATTAGAAGTGAATACAAGTAAAACTAAGTAGATGAAGATGGGAGACTCCAGAGAGGCATGAAGAGAGCCGTATATTAAATTAAATGGGCAAGAATATCAAAGAGCAGAAGAATTCAAATATTTGGGCTCAATAATAACTGAGGATAACAGAACATCAGTGGAAATACAAGAAAGAATTACAAGTGGAAATAGATGCTGTTACGCTCTGCAAAGCATGTTTAAATCCAGAAATGTTAGTAGGAATACTAAAGTAAAAATTTACAATACAATACTAAGACCTGTGGTTATGGATGGATCGGAAGGTTGGGTTCTCAATAGAAGAGAAGAAGACTGGCTGCGAAGATGGGAAAGGAAGATCTTGAGGAAAATTTACGGGCCAGTGAGAGAGGAGGAAGGTTGGAGAATAAGCTCAAATGTGGAACTACAGGAACTCTTCGGACAGGCAGATATTGTGGTGAAAATTAAGCAGGGGAGGATAAGATGGGCAGGACACGTACAGAGAATGCCAGAATCGCGTAGTGTCAAAAAGGTGTTTACACAAAGACCAGATGGAAGGAGGAGAAGAGGAAGACCCAGGAGATGGTGGATAGATGACGTGGAAGACGACCTTAGGAGTCTGGGAATCAGGAACTGGAGAAGGAAGGCGGAAGTTAAGAGATGAATGAGGCAGGTGATAAAGGAGGCCAAGGTTCTTCAGGGACTGTAGCGCCGTCAAGTAAGTAAAAATAATCGTGACATTTAAATACTCAAGCGCGTCAGATTAATATACAGGCGGTTCAGCTTGATGTCCTTGTTATGCTAACCCATAATCTGACAATTATGTAGAGGAATTTCCTTAATCTGAAGGTTGAAAAAAAAAAATTTTTTTTTAACACTGAATGTAATAAATACAATTAACAGAAAATAATATGTAATATATATATTTAGAAGAAAATGGTGTAATGAAAAAAAAATAGAAAGAGTGAGAAGGGACGAGAGGGAGGGATGATCTTAACTACTTCGGCTTGTGGGAATCGGCAGATTATATTATTCCCGTGATCCTTGAATGATTTCCTTCAAAATAAAAACAATATTAACCGCGCTTGAGAATGTCCAGGTGACGTGTTTTTTTTTGTGTGCAAATTTGTGATTCTCCTAATTCCTTATGCCACGCGCAAATCGTCAGATTATTGAAATCCACACTTTTGTGCATGTAATTAACTCACCTTGCCTTAATCTGACGTGCTCGAGTTTTTCAAACGATCGATATATATATATATTTGGAAGGAGATGGTGGATAGATGACGTGGAAGACGACCTTAGGAGTCTGGGAATCAGGAACTGGAGAAGAAAGGCGGAAGTTAAGAGATGAATGAGCCAGGTGATAAAGGAGGCCAAGGTTCTTCAGGGACTGTAGCGCCGACAAGTAAGTAAAAATAATCGTGACATTTAAATACTCAAGCGCGTCAGATTAATATACAGACGGTTCAGCTTGATGTCCTTGTTATGCTGACCCATAATCTGACAATTATGTAGAGGAATTTCCTTAATCTGAAGGTTGAAAAAAAAACATTTTTTAAACTCTGAATGTAATAAATATATATATTATTTATATATATGTACATATATATATACTATTTTGATCGACTGCCATAAACGCATGACCCTATATAATGGGTTCATGTATGGTGGGGGTACATAACAGGGTGCAAGGTTTCCCCCTTTTATTCTGCCGTGCTTGAGTAAATTCCAAAATCACCGCTTGGGCTCCCCTACTACAGAGCCGGTAGACGTACGCTGTAAAGATACAGCGGAAGAACCTAATTAATGTACATAGCCAATCATTTTCGCTTCTTTCTTAGAAGTGTGTGATGCTATCAAGTTTTATTCTCTGGATACTTTTGGGATATTATCATCGATATCTTTCGTATATTTGAGGACACAGAATCTTAACGTGCCATGGCATGGTAACTCGTATCGAGAAATCGCCACTGAAATAGTCGTTGCCTTAAAGACATGGGCAGAGATGTCCGCTGAAAATCAACTATTTTACTACTTGCTCCAGATTTTTGCTTTAGGGGAGCACCTAAAATAAAATATACACTTACAAATTGTACACTTCACTACATAAACATAATTAGGCGTAGTGAAGTGTGCAAGTTGTAAGTTTCTCTTATTTCATGTTTTTAGGTAGTGTATATTGACATTATTCGCCCAAGTTAATTGAGCTCCCTTATGCATGTTGACTAAATCTAACAGGGTGAACTGAAGAAATAGCTTCTAGGCTTTCTATGCTATGTTTAAGGGGTTGAGCAATATTTCATCGTGAATATGTTAGGTATACAACCCGCCCAAGATAATTGAGCTCCCTTATGCATGTTGACCAAATCTAACAGGGTGAACTGAAGAAATAGGTTCTAGGCTTTATATGCTATGGTGTGTTTAAAGGGTTGAGCAATATTTCATCGTGAATATGCTAGGTATACAACCCGCTTGTTACGGACGTACGCCGTACTCCCTCAAACAACGTTAATTATTTATATACAGCTCCTGAAATACAGTATAGCCAAATAGACAACGATGTTACCCGTTTGATGAATCCTTGCCGGCAGTAGATGTATGGACTACAAGTTGTTAACGTTACGACGCAATCTGTATTCTCGGAGATATCGGTCGATGGATCATTTGACACGAGCTTTGTGTTTGATCAGTTGGGCATTTCAAATTTGTGTTAAGTGAATAGTTTTCAGGCATTCACACGCTTAACGGAAGAGTAGTGATTAATTACAGTAGAATTAGTGTTATTTGTAAGACTTCAGACGGTCAACACGAATTTGCCCAATAACTAGGCGGGTTATATAATATTTAAATAACACTCCTGGAAAAAAATACATGTATTAGTTTATGATCACTATTATAAAAACCCCTGGCACTACAGCCCATGAAGGTCCTAGGCCTACCAAGCGACCGCTGCCCAGCCATTTGGCCTGAATATATTGGGGTGACACGTGATCAGCGCATCGGGTCCCCTCGGCCCTTAATCTTGCCTCACTGTCAGGCGCTACTCAATTGTCCTCACGAGGCTGAGTGCACCCCGTTCCAGCCCTCACGTCATTTTTTAAAATCCCTAACGGAGCCGGGAATCGAACCCGCGGCCTCCGGGTGAGAGGCAGTCGCGCTACCCCAACACCGCGGGGCCGGCATGATCACTATTATAATGAGGCAATTTTTATCCCAAAAATGATATATTGTTAATTAGCACCAGCATCAGATCAGCACGCAATCTTCTCACTATTATAATGAGGCAATTATCCTAAAAAGGATATATTATTAATTAGCACCAGCATCAGAACTGCACGCAATCTTCTTATGTCAGAACACTTCATTCCTTCCCTCTTGCTCCTCACTCGCCCTGACGCACCGATAAATACTGTACATGTAAATAGTTGACAGCGTTCTCACTTCAAAACGGCAAATACTCGTCAGACGGGTAATACCTTCTCCTTGACGACGGACTCACACATCTAGCCAAGCATGATTTTTCTGTGATTCAGCATCCTAATTATTTAACCCTGTGAACTTTACCTCTCAAAAGATGGCGAAATATCTGAAGATGTGTTGTTCTTGTTTTCTATTTGGGCTTGTGGGTAGGTTTTTGCTAAGAATTAACCTTACCCACAAGGGAAGATGAAGAGAGAAGTAAAGGAAGGAAGGAAGGAAGCTTGTAGTTTAACGTGACCGTTAATCTTGAGATCATGAGCCACGGGAGAAGTAAAGGGAAGTGGGTTTCGGACAGATGGACAAGTGTGGATAATAGGACGAAAGTCCAACACCCAATACAAATAATTTTTAAAGAAGTGTGTCACCGCAAAGCCCGTGAAATCACTAAAGTGAGTGGGGACCCGAACACAGCTAACAGGAAACGCAGCTAGAGCTTGGGCTATTTGCGAGCGAGAGAAATGATGAGTTTCCTATGTATCTTTTCAAAGGAGTTTGTTTTAAACCAATATTTTGAAGAATACAAATAATTTGAATTGGCCGTGATATTTTAATTCTTGAAATTGTAGAATTTCTAAAAAGCGACCGAATGTTTCCAAGAAGGGTAGGGATAAAGCAAGTATACCCTTGTGAATAACTTTGGTAAGAGCACCAATAGTTGCATTTAGGAATGACTAAGCTTTTACCCAGCAAAGCGCCGACTAAAAGTTTAGACAATGAGAAAATTTAAATTTGGAAAACCAACCATAAGTTGTAGGGAAAAATCTCAACAAGCAGGAAGCTGGCGGAGCGAGCTATGCTTGCCTTACTGGCCAGTTAGAATTAGCTATCAAAGCTAAGAGAGGCTTTAATAAGTTTGTGACTAAGAGTTCTTGCTCAAATGCAACAAAAAGTGGAACCGTTATTAATTTTATTTGTGAGGTTTTTAAAGTTAAGCCCATAGGAAGAGTAGGGGAAGACAGGATCTTGCCTAATCGTTATTTTATAGAAAATGATAAAGCAAAAAGATAAATTTGGATTTATTTAACAATGCAAAAAGTGTAATTAGACACATATGTAATTTGATTTTATAAACCATTGGGGTCGCAGACCTCCTAAAATCATTTAAAGCTTGCACCAGGCAATTGACATTTTTTTTTTTGTTAGGAACCTTTTATAGCACTATAATCTTCATAGGATTTTGAAATGGTGCTAAGATTAATAAATAGAAAATTTAAAGATAATTAACGTAATTAAAGTTAAATAATAAATCAAGTACAAGATGTGTATTTTAAGGATTTCTAGATGGGTATCTTAGAAATATGAACAAATAACTTCGAAAGTAACAACCAAAAAAAACAGGGAGAAATGAAATAGAAGTTTCTATAACTTCTTATATTGATACAGAATTACTTTTAGAGGTTATACAAATAGGGCAGGTCACTTATTGTAAAACCTGAAGAGAAAAAATAAAAGGAAGTTTCTAGAACTTCTATATTTAAACAGGATCACGTGGAAAAAATGGGGCCAGTTACCCTTTCGTGAAACCTGGATTAAAGAGATTAATGAAAGGTTTGGTAGACAATAAGCAATTCTTGTGCTAGCAAGAAAAGAAATAGATTAATAAGCAGTTTCTAACTGCTGATATTTATACAGAGTGAATAAGTGGTAAGTGGGGAAGGTTGGGAGGGCGCCTATCGTTTGGCGAGGCCTCGTTGCAAAATACATAAATTTAAAGATTAACCTAATTTGTTAGTAAAGAGGGGTTGAGGAAGAGGAAATAGGAACTTTGTGGAGAAAGTTCTTGGCCTATTTTATTTATTTCGGACGAGCGTGACGCGGATGAGAAATCGAACGAGCACTGTTTCACTATAGTCTATTGACGTGGCTGAAAAGTTCACTATTGTAGCACAGAAAGTTTATAGCAAGGAAAGTTATTGCAATGGTGAAAAATATCTAGTTGCACTAGATTTGCGAGAGTCTATTGCGTTGAAAAACTTGTAGGTTATAGTTAAATGCAGCAGACAAAGTCCAACGGAGGAAGAAAAATTAGGTGTTGATTAGCTGTTCATAAGGAATATTCCTTGGTTAGAAAAAGTATTCCCATATGTGAGTGGAAAATACTAGAAGGTTTAACTTATAGATGAATTGTTTGGCATGGAAAATTCCAGAACAATCATAACTGTTGAAATTGGCAGAAAAAAGTCCAGCGGTGGAACGAGCTAAGTTTTCTACAGACAGTGGGTAATTTAACGATGTCCCACGTTGTGAGAAATTATCTCAGTTAATTTGCATAAGAAATGCTGCTTCATGTTAAGATTAGCTTAGATAGACTAAGCCCAACCTCGAAAATCCCGCGAAGATGGTTATTGCCCCACATTTAGCAATTTCACACTGTCTGTAAATGATGGTTAAAAAGCATGTAGCTATTTAAAAGCAATTAAAATGAGTTGAAGAACGTTGAAGTAGTACTTAGCTCATTTCTGATGAACGGCGATTCTCTAGTTGACCGTTAGTTACGATCTGGACATGGCGTCCAATTTAAAAGTTTGCCTCTCGAGGAGAGAAGACGAGCTCTAAGTAAGCTCCGACTGGAAGTCTTGACGACTGTAGCACAAGTGAGGCCAGCTCAACGAAGCGTGGAGAGGCCAGGGAAAGGAAAAGAGTGGGGGTAGGAGACAAAGGAATATACATAAGAATAACCAACATTGTAAAAATTAATTCTCTTGATGAAATGGTCTTCAAAGAGTTGATAGCAGGCGTCACTAGCGAAGCCTGGTGGATGAGAAAGTAGACGAATTCCTCTTGATCACGGGGTTGATAGCTGGCGATAGCGACGAGATCTGGTGGCCAGATTGGTAAGAAAGTCCTCTTGTACAGGGAAAAATTTAGGAACTTCAGAGATTCGCTGCTAGATGACGCTAGGTGGGTCATGGAAGATATATATCTAGAACAGACTCACAGGTAGTATAAGCGAAGTATACCAACAAAGAGAAACCAGGAGATCACTGTTGGTGTTTGCGAAAAAAGGAAGTAATGAAATAAAGCAAAGAGAAGCGAAAGCTTACTCTGTCTTACGGTGTATTCCAAAGATTACCACCAAGCTGGGAGGGGAAACACCAACAGAGAACAAGAGACAAGATATTAAGAATATAAAGGTAAAGGAGCAATTAAAGACAGTGGTCTTATATTATGCCCATTAGTGGTCAAGATCTTGGCTACCCTAACTCTCCCATCCCTTCCAGGGTAACACTCGGTCACTCTACCAGAGATCCAGATCAAGGGAGGAGAAGCATCCCTAACCAGGACCAAGTCCCCCACTTTAATGTCGGGATTAGAAAGAAACCACTTCTGTCTCCGTTGCAAGGAAGTTAAGTAATCCAAATTCCACCTCTTCCAGAATGAATTACGGAGGGCTTCAAGTTTACGCCAAACAATAGGTAAATTAGAATCTCTGTAAGAGTTGGGAAGGGGAGGAGGGACAGAAAGAAAAGTGCCTATAAGGAAGTGACCAGGTGTGAGTGGAAGCAGGTCATCAGGGTCATTGGAAAGCGGAGTTAAAGGGCGAGAATTAACAACACCTTCAATCAGAATAGACAGCGAATTAAATTCTTCGTAAGTCAGAATGCGACTACCTAAAACCTTTCTTAGATGACGTTTAGTAAGCTTTACGCAGGATTCCCACCTACCACCGTGATGAGGGGCGTAGGGAGGTATAAAACGCCATTTGAAACCCTTTGAGTAGGAAAAATTAGAAATCTGTTTCATAGCAGGAGAAGATGTAAGAGCTTTCTTCCACAAGGCAGCTGCGCCTTGAAAAGTGGAAGCGTTATCAGAGAACATTTCAGAAGGAACACCACGCTTAGCAGCGAAGCGAGAGACTGCTGACAAAAAGTAAGAAGTGGAGGCATTCGTTGCTAGTTCCAAGTGGATCGCGCCAGTAACCATGCAAACAAAGAGAGAAACAGAGCTTACCAAACAATTTGCGTTTAGCTTCAGGGGAATTGCATTGATATTGGAACGGACCCATATAGTCCACACCAGTTAAAGCAAAAGGACGTATAGGAGAAGAGCGGAAAGAGGGCAGATCGCTCATTAATTGAGTATTGACTTTAGGTTTCGCTTTGAAGCAAGGAATGCATTTGTGAATTACAGAGGAAACTTCATGAATTCCATTTATGATCCAGTACTTTTCCCTTAAGAAGCAAAGCAGTGTGCGTGTACCAACATTCAGATTACGATAATGAAAGTCACGTATAATTAAAGAAGTTACGTGAAGTTTAGAAGGCAAAATAACAGGATGCTTTTTGTCCTCAGAAAGCAAAGATTGCGAGAGCCTACCACCTACCCTGAGTAACCTATTGTCATCAAGGGACGGGGCTAAGGCACGAAGACGACTGGATTTCGGAAGATCCCTTTTAGCAGAAAGCAAATACAATTCAGAAGAAAAGGTTTCTTGCTGTGTTAGTTGCAAAACCTTAATGGTAGCGAGATTCAATTCATGATTGGTAAGGAGTGGTTTAGGGAGAAGAGGTTGGTCAACCACAAGATATTTCCATCTGAGAAGATAGGCAAAAATTCGAATTAATTTGTGAAAGGAAGAATAGCGGGACAACAAGGGATGCGGAACGTTGGAAACAAGACACGAAACAGTAGATTTAGATACTTTAGTGTCAGACAAGTTGGAGTTTGTAACTGGAGGTTTAGAAGGCCAACAAGAAGAGTCTTCGATTAACCACGAGGGCCCATGCCAGTATAACTGAGATGCTAGTAATTGAGAAGGTAAACATCCACGAGAAATGATGTCGGCGGGGTTGTCAGCGCTGGGCACATGTTTTCAATGACATCCCGAAGAAAGAGTTTGAATTTTGGAAACCCTGTTTGCAACAAAAGTTTGCCAATGAACGGGGTTTTTGGCGATCCAAGAAAGAGTGATCATGGAATCGCTTCACAGATAGGTTTGCGAAAATTCGACCTTTAAGACTTCCCGTAATTTCTTAACAAGTTCTGCGGCCATGAGTGCAGCACACAATTCAAGCCTAGGTAAAGTAATAGTTTTAAGAGGAGCAACCTTCGATTTGGCACAAACAAGGTTGGAAACTGAAGATCCATTTAACGAACCGCGATAAACCAAATATGCACAGCAACCGTAAGTTTTTTCGGAACTGTCTGCAAACACATGAAGGAAAAAAGATGTATTAGGATGAGCGTTAATTAAATTCCTAGGATTTTCAATAAGAGAAAGATCAAGCAAATTGCTACAAAAAGAGAGCCATCTGTTAAGAAAAGAAAGGGGAACAGTTTCGTCCCATTCACATTTGAGCGACCATAGCTCTTGCATGAAAGGTTTGGCTATAACAATAACCGGAGCAAGGAATCGAAGCGGATCAAAAATTTTTGCAATTTCAGAGAGAATTTGCCTTTTTGTGTCAGGGAGCTCTTCGGCAAGCGAAACTTCATAGATCCGAGTATCAGTGTGAGTGCACCAATGAACTCCAAGAGTTTTTATGGATTCGGAATTTCCACACATTTCGACGGAGGAGGGGTCAACATCTTCAATAGGAAACTGGGCGAGAAATTTCGCTGAATTGGAATTCCATTTATGAAGTGGAAATCCTCCATTCTTTAGCAATGCCTGAAGTTCTAGTGACACGAAAGAAGCTTCCTCCAGAGTGGGGAAGGACTGCAAGTAATCGTCAACATTGAATTATGTAGTTAGTGCTTCGGAAGCTTTAGAATCAAATAAATGACCATCTTGAGAGGCTAACAAATGTAGGGATCGGATAGCAAGGAAAGCGGAAGGTTTTAAGCCATAAGTAACCGTCTTTAAGCGAAATATCTTAATGGGCGTGCTGATTTCTTCGCGCCACAAGATTCTTTGGAGATCTTGTTGTTCAGGCTGAATTAAAACCTGACGGTACATCTGTTTGATGTCCGCTATAACCGCTATGGGAAATAATCGAAAGTTTAAGAGTATAGCAGATAAATCTGACTGAATAGCGGGACCAGAGTAAAGAGTATCGTTAAGACTGTTGCCATTAACGTCAGGGGATGAACCATTGAAAACTACTCGGATTTTATCCTTTACAAGAGGGTTTTTCCACACGGGATGATGATTTAAGAAAACCGTTTCGCTTGGGGGGTGCAATTCGTCATCAGATTTGCTGACAACTTCCATATGATCTAAGCTTTCATACTCATCCATGGGATCAGTGTACTGTTGTTTAACAAGAGGTTCTTTCTTGAATTTGCTCTCGATAGCAAAGAGAGCTTTTCGAGCTTTAGGTTGAGAATTAATAAGTTTGGGGGGATTGAGTAATCTTGGCATTTGAACAATGAACCGGCCTTCAGAACGAGTGGTAGTGTTCAAGAAAAGTTGCTCACAGAATTCGTTTTCTGAAGAGGTTACGTTAGGAGAATCAACGCTTTCGAGCCTCCAGAACTGTTCCAAATCAGTATTAGCAAAATAACATTGAGATACGGGTTGGGGAGAATAATGAGGAAGTTGGCCAGTAACGATCCATCCAAAATTAGTGTCTCTAGCAACCACGTTTGAGGATAACTTACGAACCTGTTTACGAAGGCAAGTCCAGAAAACATTGGCACTAAAGAGTGTGTCAATGGGGCTTTGTACATTAAACAGAGGATCAGCTAACCTTAAATGCGAGGGAATGTTTATACCTGAAATATCGACAGAGTGACTTGGAGTGTCTTCTCCTATGCTATTGAGAATGAGACAATTCAGTGTGAGAAAGTTATTTCAGTGACAAGTGTCTCTTATGGTTAGCTTTGAAAACTGTAAAGCTTGCGATTTTGAGCTATTAATGCCTGATACATTGATAGAAGTGGAGTTTACAGGTAGGCCTAATTTTCTAATCAAAGAATTGGACACAAAATCATGAGTTGCCGCTGAATCAAGAAGACCGCGAGCACTGACCCAGTTGCCGAATTTGTCCTGGATTTCGACTTGAACAGTGGATAACAATACTTGAGCACTACGCAAAGACTTAGCGTTTTGAATGTAAGAAGACGCACTAGGATTGCTGGTATTATCACTTTTCTGAGAAGTAGATGCTGCTGCTGACCTCAATTGATCATGACGATGCAGTAAAGTGTGGTGCGGTTTTTCACAGTGGTAACCAAGTCTTGAAGACTTACAATTAGAAGCAGAATGCTTGGGTGCTAGGCAGTTAAAGCAATCTTTATTCTGGGAAACTAATTTTCTTCTGTCGTCGACTGACAGTTCTTTAAAAGATTTACACAGATACAAGGCGTGGGAATCCTTGCAAAGTATGCACTTTAATGGTTCATTTAAACTCTTACGGCGTTCGCTCTGAGTGTTTAAAGCGAGAGAACTAGCAATACGGCGTTCACTAGACCTAGTTGGGTAACCAGTGGCGTTTGACTTTAGTTTTGACAAGCTGGACCCGGGTTTTTGGGTACTAGACGCTACGTGTTCGGTTTTAGATTTAAGAGACAGTAATTCAAGTTTAGAGCTAGGAGAAAAGGGTTCACTTTGATTAGCTAAAGCAGTTAAGAGTTGGCATCTAGCATTTATGAAGGTGACTAAATGCTCATACGAGTAATTGTCGTCTTTGGAAAGTTCCATTTCCCAAGCTTTGAGGGTAGCAACATCGACTTTAGAAACAACTAAATGTATTAGGAAAGTGTCCCAGTGATCAGTGGGTTGATCTAATTGGGATAGAGCTTTAACATGAAGTTGTGTTGTATCAATGAGGGTACGCAGACTAGTGACGTCATTGTGCAGTGATGCAGGCAAATTAAATAGAGCCTTCATATGGCGTTGAATACGTAGCCGTAAATTACCGTATCTTTCTTTCAACAGGTTAAAGGCAATGGGGTAGTTTTCGGCACTTAATGGGAGTGCTTCAACTAACTGCAGGGCTTGACCTTGTAGAATAGATCGCAAATAATGAAACTTGTAAATGATTTGAATATCTTCATTTTCATGAACTAGAGAACAAAATAGTTCGTAAAAAGAATCCCAAGTAGATTCGTCTCCTGAGAAGTGGGGCAGATTAATTTTGGGAAGAATTGGTTTGGGCTTGTGAGTGCCCTCACGAGAAGAGGTTTGTTGTTCGTGAAGGGAACCAAGAACGGTACCATCCCTTTTCTCCTCCTCCTCAAGTTGGCGAATTATTTTAAAGGCGGAGGCTATACCGTCGTAGTATTGATTTTCTACCTCTACTCGATCATCAGTTTGATTGAGCATGCAGGTTTCGATTTCGGTTTGAATAGTACAATAGTTTTCATAAGAACGTTCATAGTCCTTTACGCGATGTTTTAACAAATCTAATTGAGCTTCTGAGGGATCTAATTCCTTGATGTATTTTCGGAATCGGGTAAGTTGCCCTTTATAAGAAGCTCGTTTGGAAGTAAGTTTTTCATCCTTGCCGTCCTTATCTTTATCTGTGGAAGGCATGGTGAAATAGGAAAATTGAAGTATAACTTACGCAACTGTGGAACCTTGGAAAAGCTGTCAGACTGGCAGCAGCAAACAAGTTGAAAGGGAGAAATGCACCAAAGGAGACAGAAGCAACCCCTTTCCACCTCACCAGCTTTGCACTGCGAATTTATAGCTGAAATATTCAAAGTAAATATTAATGATTTGCAAAATATTGACAAATGGACTTTCCCGGGTTTCGGCACCACATTTTGGGTAGGTTTTTGCTAAGAATTAACCTTACCCACAAGGGAAGATGAAGAGAGAAGTAAAGGGAAATGGGTTTCGGACAGAGGGACAAGTGTGGATAATAGGACGAAAGTCCAACACCAAATACAAATAATTTTTAAAGAAGAGTGTCACCGCAAAGCCCGTGAAATCACTAAAGTGAATGGGGACCCGAACACAGCTAACAGGAAACGCAGCTAGAGCTTGGGCTATATGCGAGCGAGAGGAGGTGGTACCTTCCCTTCCAAGCCAAGATTCGGCTACTATGGGGAAGGGTGGTGGTCTGGCGAAGAGAGAAATGATGAGTTTCCTATGTATCTTTTCAAAGGAGTTTGTTTTAAGCCAATATTTTGAAGAATACAAATAGTTTGAATTGGCCGTGATGTTTTAATTCTTGAAATTGTAGAATTTCTAAAGAGCGACCGAATGTTTCCAAGAAGGGTAGGGATAAAGAAATTATACCCTTATGAATAATTTTGGTAAGAGCACCAATAGTTGCATTTAGGAATGACTAAGCTTTTACCCAGCAAAGCGCCGACTAAAAGTTTAGACAATGAGAAAAACTTAAATTTGGAAAACCAACCATAAGTTGTAGGGAAAATCTCAACAAGCAGGAAGCTGGCGGAGCGAGCTATGCTTGCCTTACTGGTCAGTTAGAATTAGCTATCAAAGCTAAGAGAGGCTTTAATAAGTTTGTGACTAAGAGTTCTTGCTCAAATGCAACAAAAAGTGGAACCGTTATTAATTTTATTTGTGAGGTTTTTAAAGTTAAGCCCATAGGAAGAGTAGGGGAAGACAGGATCTTGCCTAATCGTTATTTTATAGAACATGATAAAGCAAAAAGATAAATTTGGATTTATTTAACAATGCAAAAAGTGTAATCAATTTGACACAATATGTAATTTGATTGTATAAACCATTGGGGTCGCAGACCTCCTAAAATCATTTAAAGCTTGCACCAGGCAATTGACATTTTTTTTTGTTAGGAACCTTTTACAGCACTAAAATCTTCATAGGATTTTGAAATGGTGCTAAGATTAATAAATAGAAAATTTGAAGATAATTAACGTAATTAAAGTTAAATAATAAATCAAGTACAAGATGTGTACTTTAAGGATTTCTAGATGGTATCTTAGAAATATGAACAAATAACAACTTCGAAAGTAACAACAAAAAACAGGGAGAAATGAAATAGAAGTTTCTATAACTTCTTATATTGATACAGAATTACTTTCAGAGGTGCAAGATTTGTACGAGCAAGGCTACGTCGCGGACTCATTCCAGTTTCAACGGGCGTGGGGTTGATGTTCAATCAATTTCTATGTGCCAGGTGGTTTCAAGGCCAAATGCCCTTCCTGAAGCCTAACTAATAAAAAGTTAATGAGAGATTGATTGAAACTGGACCAAGAGATGGAAGGAAGCGGTCTGTGGCCTATTAGAAGGTACCGTTCGAACATTTGCCTTAAGAGTTTAAAATGGGAAAAATCATTTTTATTGACCGCTGTAAGTGGGTTAAGAACCACTCGACAAGTCCGTATATGGCTTCGTTTCATAGACTAGAGCGGCGTTCTCAACCTCTTTGAGACTGTGACCACCACCATCATGACATACCAAGTACCCGAGCACCATTAAATCAAAAATAATAATACTATAATAATGATGATGATGATAATAATAATAATAATAATAATAATAATAATAATAATAATGCAACAAGCATGCGCTTCTCTTTCCTTTTCCCGTCTCTCCCTCCCTTTGAAGTGCTGAAACATCTAGTGATTCACCGCTCACCAGGCATGCTGCAACTGCTTGCATGACTCATGCAGATAAGACTCATGGACAGTCGACAGCATCTTGAACGTTACTCATAAAGCAGCGATGTCCAATTATGATTACTGATGATTAAAAAATACTATTTTACAAGATACAATTTTGCACTGTCAAACCATCTAGTGAAAACCCTATTATTCTCGTGCATGCAACAGAATTTGAATTAAAGAATGAATCTCAGGGGAGGTTGTGCTCGCGAGCACTTTTTTGCTCGTATGATGGGACACCAAATTTCATTTAAAGAGCACTGTGGAGCTCCTGAGCACCAGGTTTGGAACGCCTCGGCTAGAGCTTCGCGTTAGTGAATGTAGCTACCGCTGTTGGTGATGAATGATGACAAACACATAATTACTATTTCTGTATTACCATAACACGCAAAGTCTCCTTCACTTGTCTCCCACAAAAAATATTAGCCGATATAAATCAGCCTTTATGCCATAACTATTTCCTCTTTGGTTGATTGAGACTCCAGAGCTAATTCAATCGTTATAATCCAAAGAATTTACTATTTATTTAATTTGGGGGAAGTTCTAAATAATACAGTGCAGCCTCAAGCCACGTCACCCTGCAGGTTGTTCAAATTTTCTTGCGTGACAGCGTATATTAGCTTGCTAACGCCGCCGCCCCCCTCCCCCCCCCCCAGCCCCCCCCCCCCCCTCCTAGAGACAAAGAAATGAAGCTGTTGCCACTTTTAACCCAGCAGAAATCCCTCGATAAATATTTTACAGTACACTCTGCAATCAAAGTATTCTAATGTACGGTATGTTTGTTTTCATTTATTTATTTAGGCTATTTATTTATTTAACAATAGTAAGGTACACAGACATAAGCCCAATTATGTTTCTTCTTGACATATCAAGTTCAACAAGAAGTTCCGTGACGAACTAAAGAGCCTACTTTTCTTACCATTTAAGATTCATGCCAATTTATATAGACCTATCAAGAATAATGACGAAATTAAGTTGGTAATATCGAAATTTCTAGGTAGTTTGAAATATATCTGGTATAATATAGCCTAATAGAGCACTAGAGTTGGCAGCCCTGGTGACTGAATATATTGTTAGCTCCATCTCTAATGGTACAGAATACAAAATTTGGTTGAACTCCAATGGATAGCATGGACGTTACATGCAGTTAGACATTGGATCTATCAGTGTGCGTAAATTCATGTTGGCAACAACGTCATGCATGTGTTGGTTAGAAATAATCAGCAATATTATGATCTCTTGTTGTGCCAGTTTTGGATGAAATCCATTTGTTAGCATAGAAGTTACATGTATTTTAAATTGGACCTATCAGCAGACTTAGTCATGTTGGCAGCACTGACGTAGGCCTATATTAGTTTCTCCAAATTAATCTAGAATGTCAGGTACTATACGTGTGCAAATTTTAAAGCTGTTGGCTTAAATACTTTCTTATACATTAATATTAGGGTAAAAATTAGAGACAGCATTTATTAACAGTTGGCAGCCCTTGTTGCTCTTAAGAATAAGCATAGTCATATCTGTTATGGTATTATTTTTATTTATTTATTTATCTATCGTATGGCTTTTAGTGCCGGGAGTGTCCGAGGACATGTTCGTCTCGCCTGAATCTGTAGCTGCTTCCAGCGGACACCCTTAGGGTGAGCTACAAGTTCCGTTCAATTTTAATTAGTTCCGACTTTCACCACCAGATATTAATGATACCTAGTGGTGAACGTTGGAACTTTGATAGAGCGTTCCGACGAAATCTAACCTAACAATTTAGCTTCACACATGTTTAGTCTGTGGAAGGATCTTTTACATGCCATAAATCTATGACATGGGACCGCCGACTTTACTTCCCCTCCGAAGGAAGGCATACTGAAGGATTTTTAACGCTCTTAAAAATCCGACGACTTCGGCCGGGTTTGTGCTCGCTATCTTGGGCACAGCAGTTCAGCATGTTACCAACTACGCCACCGAAGCACATACGAAATTTGGTTGAAATCCAATTGATAGTATAGAAGTTACATGCATTTAAAAATTGGTCCTATCAGCAGGCATAGAATTATGTTGGTAGCACTGACGTACATAAGTTACTCCAAATTAATCTAGAATGTCAGGTACTATACGTGTGCATAGTTTGAAGCTGTCGGCTTGCATACTTTCTGATATATTGTTATTTGGATAAGAAAATAGAGAGAAAGCATTTATTAACAGTTGGCAGCCCTGGTGGCGTTTTTGAATACGCTCAGTCATATCTGTTTATGTACACATAGTGCATACGAAATTTGGTTGAAATCCAATTGATAGTGTAGAAGATATATGCATTTAAAAATTGGACCTATCTGCAGGCTTAGAATCATTTTGGCAACACTGCCATGCATGGTCTCCTGGAAATTAAACTGAAATATTATTATCTATATGTGTGCCAATGTTGGGATAGCTCGCATGCATACCTTCCAAGATATCCAACATGGAGCTCAAATTGTGGTTTTTCAGTCGTTGGTAGCACTGACAATTTTCAAATATGGGCTTGTGATATTCAGGTATAGATCTTTACTCATACCAAATTTGGATTCGATTTATGCAGCCGTTTAGGAGTTGAAGGGGGGGGGGGGGGGACGACGACGAAAACGACACACAGCTAGCCGGACAGACAGACAATTGCCCGGATCGATCTCATTAGTCTACTTTTTCCTCATTTTTGCAAAATGTGAAAAGTAGGCTAAAAATACAAATTGCATCAATGAAGGAAGGAGAGGAAAAAAGAATACACAATTGAAGAACAAAAAGAAAAACTATAAAAGAAATTATGAAAGTATGCATTACAGAATAGAAAAAACTACTGTACAATTGAAGAAATGTAATAATAAAATTACTAACTTCCACAAAAAAAACGGAAAAAAAAGAGAGAAATAGAGAGTATAGAGTGCCAGGTATTCCACGATTAGATTTAGGTTGTAATGTGAAAATTAATTTCGAAAATCATAATAAACAAGCAATAATGTATTTCTTGGAATAGAAGAATACATTAAAAGAATTAATGTACGGCTTCATTGCTTTAGTCATTTCATGAAGTGCTGAATCAACAAACACCGGATCTTCATGAAGTGCCTCGGCTGATAATGTAAAATCATTTCTTACACCATCTGCCTAAATCACTTCATGAAGAAACGCGTCAGATGGTTTAACTATCCCTTTTTACATCATATGCCGGCTTTTTATGAAGTGCCTAGGATCTTCATGGAATGACGGATTTCACTATCTGACTACGACATATACATGGCCATTCGTACACAAATCCAAGTTATTGAACAAGGTATTCCGTTAATGCAGTGTGTTACAATTTGGTATTTTCGTTCATTATAGTCGACTCGTTTGATTTTGATTATCATTTACCTACGCTTTTCCCTCAATAATATTCCAACAGCTCTCTTTTAATAGTTGTGATAGAAGCCATTTTTCCGGTGTTGCCTAATTCTATTAAAGAAAGCTTTTCAGTCGGTCAACACAAATTGTGCCCAATTTCATTAGGTGGGAAACAAGTATTTACATACCCTACAAACTAACACGCTATTATGTACAAATGTCTACTTAATTGGATGACATGTTTCGAACGTCAAGCGTTCATCCCCAGATCCTGCTCACTTAGGCTTAATTAGTGTACGATGTTTTTGAATTACACTTAAACGTTTATATATATAACCCACATGTTTCTCCTCTTGTCATTCCTCACATCAGAAGGTAGCCCAAGTATTTAAGTGGTATTTATTATTTACTTATTGCATCCATAAGCATATCAGTCGGGCATATTTGCCAATAATTCACTACAATGAGCCGTTTCACCATACAAAAGTACAGTGACTGCTAGTCGGAGAACAACCCATGTCCATGCTTTTATAATAAGACTAGCTGTTGTATCCGTCATTGACGGGTCAGTTGTGATATATTTGCAGCGATGTTAAGAACCATTTCAGCCGAGTGCCTCCTTGTAGACAATGCTGGTGGTCCTTCTCTGGGGAACATCAGTACAGTATATTCTACCTCGGCCGTCTGGGTGAAAGGCTAGTAGCTATAAAAAAAAATATGATGATGATGATGATGATAATTGTTGTTTTAAGGGGCCTAACATCTAGGTTATCGGCCCCTTAAAAAAAAATAGGCTAGGTCACTACCAACATGGCCTCTCCACCCTTACACACACGCAAATTCTGAAGCAAGAACGTACGAAAGGGATTAGTTAAGTAACTTCTCCATTCTACGCTTATGCCAAGATAAATAGAAGAGTTATAGCTTGTGTGTGGAGATTGTAAGAAGTGAATGATTTATTGCTCCTCGTACCTGTCTCGACGGGTTTACGTTGTAAGGGTAAAAAAAAAATAGCGTTCGGGAGACTGGTGACAGGGATTAGCTTAGTTATGGATATACTATCAGACCTCGATTGGCCAACACCCGTGTAATTTCGCAATTAGCAATTAGTGCATTGTTCTATTTAGGTAGTCTACTGAAAGGAAGATCACTTGGGGGTGAAAAAAAAATTAAACAGCTGATACGGGAAATAAACCATCAAGCAGCATGCAAAGTCTAAAAAGCAAAGAAGTTTTTTAGAAATATTTGTTGACATTTGCCGTTCTCACACCTAGCATTGCCATGTATACGGATTGGGCAATTGCTTTATTGCTGAGGTTTGAGGCTTCCGGTTAACCTCCTCACCCCTTTGTGTTACATAAATAATTTGTAGCCTAGTTTTATTTTGGGAGTGCATCCTACTTTCATACAAATTTTCATGCTACTCGCTCCAGTAGTTTCGACGCTAATCCATAACACACAGACAGACAAAAATCAAACCGAAGGTATATTTGGTCAGTATACACTTCATCCGGGATAAATACAAAGTTTTAGCTAAAAATTCAAAATGTTCAGACAGAAAGCTTACTTTATCTTTAGAGATAGCTTTAGCAGCCATTTCGTCAGAGAGTTGACAATGGGCCTTCCACGGAGGTAATCCGCTATGGTGTAGTCTGCCTGAAATGCAGAGTTTTCGGTTTCGAGTCCCGATTGAGTTTCCATACTTAGCCTGCCCCTACCCAGACGAATGACTTAGGTCTCCAATCACGCATTCTTTACCTAATCCCGTGCCCAGCTGCCAAAGAGCGCCCAGTGTGAGCTTAGTGCTTCAGCCTGGGCAGACCACACTTCTCGCATTCTTCCTCGCCAGCCGAAAGAGGTTTGCCGATAACCCGTGTGACCTCCCCATCCATTCTCTCGCATTCGGCATTTCTCGGGCTTATTCACAGCTGGTCCGCTCCAAGTCGGCCAGTGAGCAGTTGCTTTGGAGAGCCGTGCTAATACAGTAGAATTCATGCAATGATTTGAGCTTGATCTCCCTTTTGCCCTTAAGAGAGAGTTCAACATGTCTGGTCGAATGTTCACAACGCGCCATTGTTCGTTATGCTAGTTATACTAGTAATCCTGGAACTGACTGTAGATTACTCTCTTTTGTAAGTCCAAGTGTTGGCTGCGTCGTTTTCATGTTGAATGTTCTCACCGTAACTTATTAGTCAGATTGCTTCCTGTGTCTTGAATTGTTTTCATGCTGCTTAAGAAATACAGTAGTCTTTGCTCATCACGGTCGAAATCATTACTGCGTAAAGGTGAGGAGTGTCTATTAGCTTGGAAAGAAATAGCAGTGGCACAAATCCAAGCATAAGGCATGTGCCGATGAGTATTAGTTGGAGCCGTATTGTCTAACTGTGAGGAGACAGGCTTGTGATCTGTATGGTAGGTACAGTATGTGCCTTATACAGTAGACATGCGACTTACGTGAACATTGTACAATCATGGTCTTACGAACTGTACTCTGAACCGAAGCTAAAAATAGAGTGGCCTCTTGGGATTACGGAGGCTCCTTCTGAAGTGTGTTGGTTGAGAAAGCAAACTAGGTGTCTGCACAAATTTCTTAATGTTTAAAATATCTCTCTGAGAACGTTAAATGACGCAGCAGCCATTTGTTAAAACAGACTATTCTTGTATGTGACGAAATACTGGTGAACCATACCATGATTATCCACCCACGCTTTCTGTGAACATTACTCTTGACGAGGAGTTCCAGATTTTCAGGGCAATATGTTCACACAATGGCTGCATATCTGTGTCGTATTGGGGGTGGATGTCGTCTAATGGGGTTAGACAGACATCCCACAACGGACCAATATTTGCACACTCTGCAGAATGTTCTGGTTCTAAGTGTGAGTGAGCGCTATCTAGATGAGTCAATACAGGTCGTGTAGACAACTCGCGAAACCACACGAGTGGTAGTGTTCTGGGCTGATTTTCTGAGCAGGACTCCATTGAACTACTGTACTCAAATGGGTCCCTCTAGCTCCAGACTTGAACCCTATTGAACATGTCGCTCATTTGCTACGACAGGGACATAACTAGAAATCCGTATTTTTCAGGTTTTACCTCAGTATAACGCTGAGAAATATTCTTTATCAATTGATTAAATCGACACTACATTATCGTTATTCCTGGCAACGTGAGACTACATAATTTGTTGTACCAGTTTACGAAAATATTGCAATTACATCAAGAACATTGATACTTTTTAATTGCGTTGGTGTCTGTTACACTCACATGAAGCAATGTAATAAATCCCCAATTCAATATGGAGTCAAAACCGTGGCATTATTTAAATAATCCACAGTTTAGTAACTGCCTTTAAATCTTTAAATGTAGTTACTCACAAATATCATAGTTTGAGTTATGTCAATGTTGCAGCAAATAAGCTATGTGTTGGCAAGGGGGAAATGCCATATGAGGAAACTGGCCTCACCCTCCTCCGCGTTTACACATATTAGACGCATGGGTATCGCTCGTAGTAAAGAGTACTTCAGGAAGCTTGTTGTGTCAATGCCACGTCGGCTCTGACAAATTGTTCACGCCGATGGATACTGGACGAGGTATTTGAATCATACCTCAAACGGTCCTTTTCAAGACTAACAGTGATTAGAAGTACACTGGACACTGCTATATGTTGCAAAGATTAGAAATATACACGTATACTGTTAACATAATACACTAAGAATTAAAAGAGTAAGAGTAGAACTTGAACCCTAGTTCCCACATTGACAGGCGGATACGCTTCCTCGGAGCTACAGTAGGCTACGTATTGTTAGTGGCTCTCGCACGAACCCGCTTAATGCTGTGCATGGCACGAAACATTACACCTCTATACTATAGATGTCCTCCGAGCCAGTGATGATAAACTACGCACTCACTTCTTGTATTTAGTTAACCATTTTGGCAGCTAATCATCAATTTCATTGTATTATTTTATGGTATTGTGATGTGCGGACATTTGCATTGTGTACTGACGGTTGCAATTCTTCAGGAGCGTGTCGTTCAACAATAAGCGAATTGCATTTACTGTAGCTTTACCGCCTCTCCCAAGGACGATGATGCCCCAACGTGCCTTCAAAGTTTTTCGTGCGTAAATGTTTGATTGTTCATCTGTATATTATGTCAATAGGTCTCCCCTGGATATGATGACGCTTGCATGACGAGCGAACGAACGAAACATGTCATCCATTTAACCCCATTCGGAAAGTGTATAATTAATCGTATACTTTTTTCGGCCAGCGGCCTAGCCGTGTTGAAACACCGGATGCCGTGAGAACTCCGCAGTTAAGCAACATTAGGCGCAGTCGGAACTTGGATGGTATGCCGGTTCTAGTCACTGCGCGCCGTTGGCCAACATAGGGAGGAGCGGAAAGGCCCTGGCCACCCTACCGCACGTCAACTCCGGCTGGGGGTAGCCTCTTTGCCTTCGGGCAGAATACCAATTAAATTTTAAATACTTTTTTCAGGTTAATTAATATTTTAACTTTCAGCCGGTCAACACATTATAATCCAATTACTGGAATATGCAAAAAAATAATGGAATTAAGATATATATTTGTAATGGACTATAAAAGAAGGAGAAAAGTAAGGGATGACATGTGTCGCATCTTCAGATCCTCATATACAAGACAAAATAGCTCTACAAAACACTACCAAACCTACAGTGAAATTGGCTTCAAAGCTATCTATTTTCCAGGTTAGTAAGATTGCGTATAATAATTTTCACTCTGGGCCAAATTTGATTGGGCACATTAACGTGTTGGCCGATTGAAGAGGATCCCTTTATAGATCGAATACTTGGGAAGGAGGGCAGGCAATGGATGAATCACTTCCAGAGCATCGGTTCACACCACCGTGATTCAGACATTTTTCCGTGGGTATGACGACACTTTTATCATTTTATTGTAAATTGGGTTAGCTACTTCCACTGAACGCGCACTAGAATTCACCTGTTCACTCGCTGTCTTTGAACTAATTGCAAAGACCTGGCTCCAATCGACAGTCGCTGAAATAGAAAAATATAATTTGTAATATTGCAAGAAAGTGCGGTCACATTGTCAAGCGGCTTATTTTCATAAAGGGTTATTATTAGACCACGTTTGGTAAGGCGTTACCGCTGCCGGTTCGGATGTGTAATGAGTGCTGTGAGGGAAATGTCATGAATTAGCAACGTCTCTTAGAATTTCCGCTGGTTGGATATATTGGGCCGTTCTTGTGAAATAAAAGCAGAAGTACGAGTTTAATAGCCTTGAATGGTGGTAGAGGAGCTTCCTACCTGGGTTCATAGAAATAAGAATTTGAGTATAGCAATGTTTGATCACGAAGTTTGTTACATAAAATGAAACATAAGCTCTGTTTCAATTAAAGCCGGTGCCCCCTTCTATTACTCTCTGCTCCCCTCCAGCGGGCGCACTTCCCCACTTTGAGGATCACTGTACTAGTGGTCGGTGCATTGTACAGTAGATGCAACCCTTACCGTCCAAGGCCGAGCCGCACGGTGCAATAGTGTGTGTCTCAGAATAACAGGTATGTATCAGGGCCGTGCAATGGGCAAGGTGAAGCAGTGCTAGCGAGAAATTTATTCGTGCCGGCTGAGCGCAGCCCTACTCGGTCCAGTTCTGAGCAGTGCAGCACGACAGCACACTAGCACTGCAGCGCTTAGTCGCACAAGCACTGTCCATTTGACCGGGTACTGAAGTACGTTTAGTACTGAGCGCGGAGCCTGCACACTAGGCGCACTAGAGCCAACATTGTGGCATATGCGTGTGGTCTGCCGTGCTCATAACGTGGGGAGGACAAAAATAGCATAGTGGGAGAGTCACACATTAATGAATCAAACCGTAGACATATAAGACATGATATTTGGACGCACATGAACCAGATCTGCAGCAAGGATACAGAAATTTGCATACTTTTTGGGTGATGTAGCAGGTGCAGCGAGATATAATAGTCCTAAAATAGAATCAGGGGCCGGTATGGAATCAGGAGAGTTAAAATACATTTTTTAATTTGTTGACATAATGTCACAAACCAGCCGAGGTAGCTAAACACGTTAACGTGCTTGGTCAGACTACTCCAAACTCGAAAGACCACACACAGCCACTCCATACAATACCTCATTAATTTTATTTGTCATTGACTCCTCTCATGAGATTGGCGTCATGAAATCATTCCCACAAGGAAACTGTCTCACCACATCCCCTACCTCATAGCAACCGGAATAATTATGGGTAGAACCAAAGAAACTACATTAGGACTATAAAACTGTATTTCAATAACAAGATTCTGAATTCACCAAATGACTAGATTGATGCTCTTCATGGATATGTGAGTTCGAGAAAAATGCGTTAGTAAAACTCAGCTGAGTTTTAATTCACCGGCTGTGAAAGCCAATATACCATCTTTTTGGAAGCCTTCATAGGGAGGTTAAGGCTGCTTGAGCTTTTAGTTCTCGCAGTCAAGTGGTGCAGTTGCACCTAATATAAAGGGAGGTGGCGCGCAGTTCGTCACTCCTGTGGGGGTCCGGGCGGGGACCCCAAGAGCCCGCCGATGAGCCAGCTTGGTGTCCTAGGCGAAACCCGACACAAGACACGGCACAAACCTAGAAGAATGCTGAGTTTTAATTCACCGGCCGTGAAAGCCAATATACCATCTTTTTATGCGTTAGTAAATTCATCAGGATTTTAAAATGAAAGATATTCCGTCGCAATCTAAGGTCATTTATGTCTTTTATTCTTATATTCAAGTCGCCTCCGTGGTGTAGTGGTCAGCATGATTAGCTGCCACCCAGGACTTCCGCGGTTCGATTCCCGGCCCTGCCACGAAATTTGAAAAGTGGTATGAGGACTGGATTGGGGTCTACTCAGCCTCGGGTGGTCCAAATGAGTAGAGGGGTTTCGACTCCCACCTCAACCATCCTCGAAGTGGTTTTCCGTGGTTTCCCACTTCGTCTTCGGGAAAATACCGGGGTGTTATCTAACGTAAGGCCACGGCCGCCTCCTTCCCTCTTCCATGCCTAATCTTCCAACTCTTCCCATCTCTTCATCAGGCCCCTGTTCGCTTTGCAGGTGAGGCCGCCTGGGCAACGTGCTAGTCACACTCCCCAGTTGTATCCCCGATTCAGAGTCCCAAGCTCCAGGACACTACCAGTGGCGGTAAAGGTGAGATCCCTCGCTTAGTCCGCGGGAAAAGCCAACCCTGGAGGGTAAACGATAAAAAAAACTTATATTCAACATGGCCTGAAAAAAATACCTCGTGGAATTTACCTACACATAAGATATACGGCAAAATAAGCAAGAAGACACGAAATCCTTCAAACCTTCAAGTTTTAGGACAATATTCATTATTTCAACACTATGGAGACCAAGAGTGCTATTCATTATATAACAATTAGCCTATTTTGCTCTAAAAATTACAAAATATGTTGTATGTCTTTCTACCAGCTTGTCTGTATTTCTTTCGGTGGAGTGCCTAAGACTGTTTTGTTTGTTAGTTCTTGGAACTGTTCGACTTTAGGGTTATGGTACGCGAACCGTCTTCCTAACTTACCAGGGGCTATGCAATGCCAAAAATACGAAGAAATGTGTACTATTATAGTTCGCCCAGTGAAAAAATTACATGGTATCGTGCAATTGATTGCGCTGACAATGAAAGAGACCACCTTGTAGTGTAGCGGCTAACGTTCTTGGCTGTCGCCCCGGTGGTCCGGGTTTGATTCCCTGTCCCTCCACGAAATTGAATTTCGGTTTGGGGTACTGAAATTGTATCGATGATACGTAAATCATCCAAGCGGTGCTCATTTCGAGGACTTGCGCCAGGCCAGTGGGCACGAGTTTTCTTTTTTATACATTCTTACTCTGCAATTCGAATTGAGAGCACATCACTGCGTAGAGTTGTTAGAATAGCTTCCGTAAAATATTCTCAAAGTCCAATGCTATAAGTAGCCCTCATGAGTTAATCCAATTGCATATGTATATCTAGGCTAATCCAGATATGGTATTTAAGACATTTGATTATTATTGCATTCTAAGTTCTGGGCATAGGAAAACCTCGAAGCTAATTTTGAAATTTTAAGTGAATGAACATCCAAAGTATAGTAAGCATCATGTAGGGAGACTGTACCAGAGAGAGCATGCATTGCTTGAAGACATGATGATGACATAGTGCGTAATTTGTGCTCGTATAACGAAAGAGGTTGTCAGGACGGTGTTGATGATGAAAATGGTGATAACGATGAAGACGGTGATTAATTATTTAGGAACCAAGGGAATATAAATAACCGATACTTAAGACTGAAGCGGATCTATGGTAAACACAAAATGAAATTGCAGGTTGATTGCGAAAGTACAGAAACTATCCAATCACCATATTTTATGGAGATTGACTAATCCAGAAGTAGACATGAAAGTGAGTAGCCTAGTACAAATAGGTGGAAGCAAAGGATGCTCTTGTGTGAGACCTCCATGGGCGTAGCCAGGACTCTGTATACTGCAAACACTGTGGAGTGCCTGATACCCTAGCTCACGTTCAAAAAACATAATTAAGAAGGGGATTTACTACAAACGTTAGGAATCACCGAAATAGATCTAAGATGCAGCTGTAACATTTCAGAAATGTTACGCGATCCATGTTTTCGTGTCTTTCTCGTGTTAGAAGCAAAAATACAATGGGCATAATAATTGTTATTGGCCATAAGAAGGATACAAGATTTATGCTGGACCCCACCATCAGATGTGAAGTAACCTTCGGCATAACAAAACAGGTCGTTTAGAGATAACGATAGGCTTCAAAGAGAAGAGAAAGCTTGTGGTACGTTTCGATTAAGCGAGAATAATAATAATGTTATTGGTTTTACGTCCCTTTTAACTACCCTGGCTTTTAGAGACGCCGGGGTGCCGGAATTTTTCCCCGAAGGGGATCTTTAACGTGCCAGTAAATGTACTGACACGGCTCCCTCGCATTTGCGCACCCTCAAATGCCAGCTGACTGCGCCAGATTTCGAACCTGCAACCTTGATTAAGCGAGAGGATCAACATCAATATTTTTAAATCACTCATCAAGTTTGGGTAAGCCTAAGTATAAATGACCTAATTTTGCTATCAATGAATCCATTCAATAATAGAGAATTCATTTTCAATGTACTCGGGAACAGTGTGTGACGTAGTCTATTGGTACCCAATATCATTTTATTGCTAATATTAATAGTGTTATAATAATAATATTAATATGAAAGGAAGATAAGAACGGCTTTACGAAACCATGTCGGTACGGGCTGGCCGTGCGCGCCTGAACTGACGAGTTCCAGCATAGACAGTGCTGGCAGTGTGAGGCAAGGTCATACGGCCCTAAAAGCACTTGCCAGGCTTGGAGGGCACTACGCCATACTATACACAGCTCGCTCGCACATGTAGCGAGCGGCAGGTGGGGAGAGGCAAGGACATGACGTCACGCACTTGTGGCTTACTTCTTAGACTGCCCGTAAGGGAGCAGCAGGATAGAACATACTACAGGCACTAGCTACGCAGGGCCCTGGTATGTATCCCCTCCCTTACCGTTCGTCCTTACTTCCTCTCCACTCCTCGCGGTGGGGGAATGTCAGCGTTCAAGAAACGTGAAGAGGTCAATTAGCAGGCGACGAATGTATTTTGCAGGCAACGTAGCAAGAACACCGAACGTAGTCTATTGTTCATGAAATATTATTTTGCATTACACAAATTGCTTGTCATATGAAGGGAGGGGCTAGGAAAGAGCGGCAAAACGTTTACTTTCAATATTATGTTCACGTTAACTCTGGACGGTTTCATGCACAAAATGTATACTCATTTATGTACGTGTCTCCCTTCCTATGCAAAAGGGAAAAAGACAACATATTTCCTCTGTGCCAAATATCACACGATAACAGCTTTACTGAAAGACAAAATACATAATGTTTCTACAATGGCAAACGCACAACTAATTTCACACACCAATTAAAAACTCGTACCGGACATGTTGGCTGATACACACAATGTTTATTGCTGTTCTCATTTACAGTATGCCTTGTTTGTGTGCGTTAACAATCTTGTTACAATTAGGCGCAAATGAGCGTGTTACAGACAAGCGGAAACAATTTCTCAAATTCTCATCTGAAATGCATGCTCGGAACGTCGGTTTGTTACGTTTTAATATCGAAACAAATATTTCACATACATAGGTAGAATCGAACATACTCATAAGTTTGGCGGCCTCATGATGAAGGCGAGGAAATTCATTATGGGGAAACATACGTCCCTCCCATAGTGCGCGCGCACTGTTGTCTACCGTGACCGAACAGACACCACGCTTACCACGACTCTGCACTTTGCATTCACAGGTGTGGCAGCTGTGCGACTTTGCACAGTGTGAAGTATTCTGGACGCTGCTGCCTTAGATGAATAAAAACTATAAATGTTCTCATTAACAAGAGAGATCGTAGTTTCGCCCCTTAACAACAACATAAACACTCTCCCAGGGGCTCACATCTAGTGGGACGTGGGTTGGCGACCACGGGACCCCAGCTGAGTCCGGCATTGCTTCCACTTACTTGTCCCGGGCTCCTCTCCGTCTTCTTTCCTGTCGACCTCCCTTGGTCATCTCTTGTTCTTTTCCGACCCCGACGGTATTAGGGTATCCAAGGCCTAGGGAGTCTTTCACTTTCCCGCCTTAATTGGCCCTTGTCTCATCTTTCCCGATCCCTCCTTCTTCGAGGGGCCGGACCTCTAGTTTTCTTTTCATTATCTTTCCTTTTGTCTTTAAGATTCCCGCACTGTTTTTTTTTTTGTTAATTGGCTCCCCGTCTATCCAAATTCCATTTAGCGATTTTTTGCATCTACACTCCATTTTGTAGGTGTTTTCAGTCTACGTTGCATTTTGTAAGTCTTTTCGATCTACAGTAAATTGCATTTTGCGAGTGTTTCCAACCACAATTGCATTTTGTAAGGATTGACAATCTAAATGGATTTTTAGTAAGTCTTTCAATATGGGGGCTGGGACTTTTGTGAGTATTTTGAATTTCAATTGCATTTTGTATTTTCAACCTAAACCGCTTTTTGCAAGTATTTTCAATCTAAATTGCATTTTGTATGGTGGGCATTTTGCAAGTATTTTGATTCTTAATTTCATTTTGTGGGTATTTTGAATCTAAATTACATTTTGTAAATATTTTCAATCTAAATTGCATTTTGTAAGTATTGTCCATCCAATTGAGTAGTTTGAATCTACCGTGCATTTTGTAAGCATTTTCAATTTAAATTGCATTTTGTAAGTTTTTTGAAGTTCAATTGCACTTTGTGATATTTTGGAATCTGAAATGCGTGTTTTTCAATCGAAATTGCATTGTGTATTTTCAATTTCAATTGCATTTTGTAAGTATTTTGAACCTCAATTGCATTCCTGTTTGCCATCTCTTGATGAATACAGTACATTTGCATGTCAGTTGGCACAGGCTAGAGTAAAAGGTGGCTTTTCACCGATGTCTCAGTCTCACTCATGGCTGTGATTATATGGAAGCTACTGAGGTATGGGTGGTGCTTAGTAATGACATTCAGGGCACAGTCAGTGCCTGTTGATGCTGCTCATAGAGTTAGGACTACTGTTCTGACTCAGTGAGGAAAGCAATGGCAAACTACCTCACTCCTCTTCTTGCCTAGAACGCCTCAATATAGCACTGCCTTGGGTTTTTGTGAGTACCTACTCACATAACGTAACGGCGGTGCTTTTTGAGGATCCAACCAGCCTTCGGGCTGACTACCTAAAAAGAAAAGAATTGCATTTTGTACGTATTTTCAATCTCATTTGCATTTTGTTAGTATTTTGAATTTCACTTGCATTTTGTAAGTCGAGTATTTCGACTCTACATAGCATTTTGTACGTAATTTGAACCTAACGTAAATTTTGTGCGTTTTTTTAATATATTCCTTTTGTGAGTGTTTTCGTTCTAAATTCCCTTTTGTAGTATTACCGCCCTCCATTTTGTGAGTAGTTTGAATGTGAGTTCCTTTTTGTAAGTACAGTATTTTCCTTCTCACTTAATTTTCGTTCTGGTTTCCACTTCATTGTCATTTTCGCTATCACCCAGATCATTAGGGACGATAACCTAGATGTTAGGCCCCTTAAAACAACAATCATCATCATCATCATCATCATCATCATCAACATAAACACGAGTTTCACTGACGGTATTCAATCCCCCACTGGGTGATTGTGCTCTTAGGTTGTAGTGTGGGTCCTTGTAGTCACGCCGTAGTGCGTAAACAATGGGCAACGGTTGAGTAAATGGTGTACACGCCTGCTTCAGTGTTTCCAAGTTGCTTGTGTGAGACTTGGGATTGGTCTTGTAGAAAACATGTGCAAGTGGGAGGTATTCGCAAGTGATGCACTTTCACCCTTCATTCCTCCCAGAGGGCTGTCAAAATAAGTGATTCTTTCTCTCTCGCCTTGCGAAGGATTGATTTCTTCAGTTACCCTAAACCCGTATTACACTATCAGAGAAATATGTCAAAATTTTATAAAATATTTTATAAAACTAAACTTTTATAAAAGTTATACAAAGCAATCATCACACCATTACACTACAAAATATTTTATCATAGTTAAGAAAAATGAAGGACAGTTCTTTGTTCACTTAAATGTATTACGGTAGTTGAAATTCTGCAGTGGCAATGCCGGTATATAAAAGAAAGGGAATTACTGTATCAAGTAAACGTCTATGTTTTAAAGGACCATGGGTCATTCACATGACAAGAAATACATTTATACAAGTAAAATCGTGGTGAACGAGCTGCAGCACGAGGACTTGAAAAATTACATTAATATTTAATTATTAATAATTATGATGAAATGAATGATGATGACGTTCCAAACAACCACTGCCCGAGCAAAGAAAATTGAAACATACGAAGTAAAAAAGTACAGTTAGGTGGGATTTGGTACCAGGTTCTCGCTTACAAGAGTCGAGCGCTCTACTCATTCCGCCGACTGGACTCTACCTTGGAGCGTTTAGTCTTTTTTCAGCTATTTAATTCTTCTGAAATGAGCGTCCTTTATGTACAGCGTTTATAGCCTCTTTTTTAGCTAGACTTTCTGTCTTTTATTTATATTTTTACATTTTTATACCATATATTATGTGACATTTCATGCATTTCACACTGTGAAATGAGCATCTTTATTGTGGTTATATTTCAGCTGATATGATCCGCCATTTTGGTTTGAATCTTTTATCAAAATAGCATTATGTTCATACCTTCTATAAAATAAATTTCATAAAACCACCTTTTATAAAAGATTTCCCCATTACACTCTCATATCTTTTATAAAAGATATTTGACAAATTTCTTTGCTAGTGTAATACCGGCCTTAAGCCGAAGTCTTTTCTGGTCCTTCAGGACCTTGTTATGTCCTGAAAACTCACATTTATTATCTTTATTCATTTATTTTTATCTGGAATAATTATTTTTATAAACTTGACTTTGGCAATATGTAAGCCACACATTTACGTTATTCAATGTTTATTATTATTATCACTTGATCCAGATTTAATTTTACATATATTATTATTATTATTATTACATCATTGTTGCCCTTATGGACAGTGTTTGAACTTAAGTATCTCATGATGTCACAATTTTCACTTCTTTCCCTTCTTCTCTTCCCAAAATCTCTTCATCCTTTGACTGTGCTCCTGTTTCCTTTGTTCCGTCCACAATGTTCCTATCTTCTTCCTTTCACTTACTAAAAATTTGTCGTTCTTAATTTTGTTTCTGAATTTGTCTCTGTCTTCTATTATTTGCTTGTTGATCCCTAATTAAATCGTCTTCTATTTCATGATACCAATTTGTTTTCCTTTTTGAACTGTTTACTACATCAAAGATTTTCTTTGTAAGTCGTTTATTGTTCATTCTCTGTATGTGCCCGTAGAAAGTTAGTCTGCATTTTCTAATGATATCTGTGAGTCTGTCTGTGTGTTCATATAGCTCTTTGGTAGGTCTTTTCATCCATATCCCATCTCTGTGTACTGCTCCAAATATTTTTCTCAGAATTTTACGTTCGATTTTTTCTGTTTCTGTGATGCCAGATGCTCCAATTGTGGTCGTTTCTGACGCATACAATGCTTCTGGTAATACAACTGTTTTGTAGTGTCTAAGTTTGGCCTGTCTTGATATGCTTTTCTTATTATAATGTGACCATGTAAGTTTGTATGCTTTCTGGAGTTTTTCCGTTCGTTCTATGTTAGACATCTTGTTTGATCCTCCTATTTGTATATATTCTCCTAAGTACTTAAATTTTTCAACTCTTTGTATGGATCCATATATGGTATGCATGGTTTGTACATTGTTGGTGTGTCGTTCCATGTATTGGGTCTTCTCATAAGATATCTGTAAACCTGTTTTAGCAGCTATTTCATGTAATCGTTCCAGTGCTTCCTTTGCCTCCTGTGTGTTATTGCTGAGTAAGGCTACGTCATCTGCAAATGCCAGACATTTTATGATTGTTTTTGTTTCACGGGTTCTTCCTAGCTGTATTCCTTTAACTTGTTCCTCCCACTGCTTAACAATTTTGTCTAAGACCATGTTGAACAAGATTGGTGAGAGGCCGTCTCCTTGTTTGACACCTGTGCGTATATGAAAGGGTTCTGAAATTTCACCCATGAACTTAACTTTAGAGGTGGTGTCCGAGAGCGTTAGTTGTATAAGTGCCCTGTTTTTTTTTGTCAATGCCATATTCTTCCAGTACTGCAAATAGCGTTTGTCTATCAATGCTGTCGTATGCTTTTTTTAAAGTCCACAAAGGTAACTACAGTGTTTTTTGTCTGTCTGACTTTCAGTAGTGTTCTCAAGTTCCAGATCTGTTCGATGCATGATCTCCCTTTTCTGAAGCCTGCCTGGTATTCTCCTATTTGTGGATCTGCTTGTGGTTCTAGTCTGTTCAATAACACTTTAGAGAATATTTTGTAAGCGACTGGCACTAGAGAAATCCCTCTGTAATTATCTGGATCTGACTTATCACCCTTTTTATGTAAGGGTGGATCAATGCACATTTCCATTCCTCTGGCATTTTCTCTGTGATCCAAATGTCTGTGATGATCCTATTATTGTTATTGGATATATCTTTTAATTTTGTTTATTATTATTATTATTATTATTATTATTCGTGATATTGTGGTTAAGGTTAATTGTGCCATGGTATTGTTCCAATTACTTCATTTCTCTATAATTATTTAACCAGGAGAATCATAGAGATTCATGATTTCAATACATTATTTCGTTGTCTTGGGGATGTGAAAAGACTTCAGTTTATTTCTACACCATATTCAGACAGATTTCTTCACACTTGGCGACAGGGATTTTTGGTCAGTGCGCGTGGCGGGATATTTTCCTGTTTTGGCTCAAGAACAAGGGAGACTCTCGCAACTTATTCAGAGAATTTGGGACGGACGAAGAAGTTCCTAGAATTAAATTCACGGACGGTCAACTCAGGCGTTACTTCGCGTCACCATAGCCTCACGTCAGGCGATTTAAATTAAAGAGGCAAGCAATCCTAGATTTCGAAGAAGAAGAAGAAGAATCACGTGGTCGGCCAGAACTAATCAGTGGGCTAGAAGATGATGAAGTTGGAAGAGTGGAGGGTTGCCATGGAAACCACGTTCTGATTGGTGTTCAAGAGGAGGGAGCTTGAAAATGGAAAGATTTGTAAGGGAGCCGGAAATGTTATTTAAGGCCTGCAGAACAAATTTCTACTACCTCATTATTATTCATTGACTTGAACTTATACTCACTTCGGTGATTCAATTGGCAGTCCGGACGACTCGTATCTTTTCGGTCCATGGGACTTAGCAGGTATCACAGTCCAGTGGACTTGGGATATATTTGAATGTCAGAAATCTACACTTTTCCAACTTGAGTGTATGTTAGGCAAATTCTGTCTAGTCATACAAATGGCAATGTTTGTGTTTGTGACCAGAGTCATTAAAGTGATTCTTGAAGTTAGAACTTCATCACTCTCAAGGTAACAGAGGACATACATTTCGTCCCTGTTAACTCAATTACTTTATTTAAATCATCGGCGACGAATCTACACGACGACGATCTGACGGATGTCTCGGACGAGGCGAAATCATCGCCATCGCTACACGATGAGGAACGAATATCTCAAAGAATCTATACTGGTGAACGAACTGACCAAACCTCACAAAATCTCGCTTTTAAATAATTTTGGCAAGTAAATTCACTGCATTGGAAATAAGGTAAACGTAAATTCAAACTCCATACTTTTCATAGGCCACTTTTTAACGTAACTCCAGTAAACGCATCAACTTATTATTATTATTATTTGATATTGTTTGTTTCTCGTATTAAATTCTATATTTTAAATTCATGCCTAGTGGTTCCCTTACTGTAGTTAGAAATAGCTATACGTCAACCCTTTCGCCTGAAACAAATATTATCTTGGTTGAAGACAGAGTCTCACTGCGGCCTGGGAAGAAGAGTACACAGTGTGAGCTACCTATGATATATCATAACATATATTATTAGGTCATTAACGGTGAGTTACGACCATGGCGCCCAACTAAAAATCAATTTAATCAACATTTAATCAGCTGCTAATCATTAATAAGCTTCATTTGTCGCCAACAACGACGTAGGGTCAAACACATACTACATTTGGTCTCCCAAGTGGGACCGAAAATAATACAACCTCTGGTGTACAGATCGAAATGTCCTGTCTTTCATTCTTTTGACTATGCAATTGTACAGTTTTGCCTTTGTGTCATATTCACTAAGAATCATTATAATTACAACAATACTAGCCGACGCCAAGTAAAGTAACAAATTTAATCGTTTTTCCTACTCTCCAACTCAATGTGTCTTGGGAAAGTTTCCGACAAACCACCTCGTGTCGCAGTGGCTAGCAGTCTTGGCTGTCACCTCTGAGGTCCAGTTTCGATTCCCCGCTCTGCCATGAAATTTAAATTCTGCTTTGAGGGCTGGAACGGGGTACACTAAGTTTCGTGATGCAGAACTGAGAAAAGGCAGTTTCGATTCCCATCTCAGCCGTCCTAAAAGTGGTTTTCCGTGGTTTCCCACTTCTATTCCAGAAAAATGCTGGGATGGTTCCTAACTTTAGGCCACGGTAGCTTTCTTCCCAATCCTGGTCTCATTTACAAATACCCACATTACTACAGCCATCACAATAACACAGGTTATCGGACAAATTCTACACATACTCAAAGTAAACGGGGCTAAATGACCACGATGTCGCAAACCCCTATATGAATTAACAACAAAGTTTCTGGCGTAATGAGTTTTGCTGTAAACCCCATATATACTCTGTGAGCTGCCAGAATAGGATTGACAGTTCTCTTCTCGCCATGTGGTCTGAGAACGAGGTTGCCAAACTGTACAAGCCAGAGATATAGCTGATCAGGCACTGAAACACGCGGGCTGTAATATTGCAACGCAGAGTATTATGACATCAACTATGCGAACATGGATTGGTCAAGAGGCAGAGGGGTGATGACTGACGTGGAATTTCCGGCGAAATGTCAATCCTATTCAGGCAGCTCACAGAGTATAGTCCTCTCCTTTTCCTCTCTGTCTCAGAATATATATTCCTGTCTGTTCCGAGTACGTGATAACTAGGGCTCGGATTTTTAGGTACATATGTTTTTTAAATGTAAATACATATTTTAAGCCTTTTTTTCTATAAATACATAAATTCCTGCTTTTCACTTATTAGTACATAAAAATACATACTTAATCCTGTCCTCTTGTACCTTCCGGTGTCGAGGCTTGGCAGAGAGCTCGCCATTTCTTCCTGTTCAAGGCTGACTGCTTGGCTTCCTCCCAAGTGATGTTTACCTTGTGGAGTATTTCTCTCACGGAGTCCCATGTCTTTCGAGGTCTTCATCTGGGTCTTCTTCCTATACTTCCCAAACGTGCTTCCCATACCTGTTTTGGCCCTCTATTGCTGTCCATTCGGTTCAGATGTCCGAACCATCTTAACTGGCTTTGTTCAACCTGATTTTGTATAGGTTGAACTTCTAAGGTCTTCCTAATTGTTCGGTTCCTGACTTTATCTCGTCTAGTCTTTCCTGCTACATTTCTTAGGAACTTCATTTCTGCTGTTTGTAGCTTCTGCCTCTGCTTGGTGGTAATTATCCAGGATTCACTTCCATATATCAGTGTTGAGACATATGTAGATTTATATACGGCCATTTTTGTCTTTTTACTTATTTCCTTCTTTCTCAGGAATCCTCTATTTATAGCATAGTAGAGTTTACTTGTATTGAGTAGTCTTGTGTTCAGCTCCTCATCAATCTTTCCATATTGATTGATTGTTATCCCTAGATATTTAAACCTATCGGCTTGTTCCAGCTCCTTTTCCCATGATTTTCACCTTACATTCCTTCTTTTCCCTTCCAATCATCATTGTTTTAGTTTTATCTTGGTTTATCACCATTTTCCTCTTTTCTAATTCTGTTCTCAATAATTCTATATTTCTTTGTAGATTAACTGCAGATCTAGCGAACAGTACTATGTCATCCGCATATAATAGCTCGCACACCTTTATGCATTTCATCTTCCAATTTCCAACTGTAAATTTCCTCAATTTTTCTTTTACTACAGTACTTTGATTACATCATCCATTATCAGTATAAACAAGTAAGGGGACAGTATGTCTCCTTGTCTTACTCCAGCTGTAACTCTGAATTCCCCTGAGGTATAATTTCCAGTTCTAACATAGCATCTACTTACTTTGTAAAAGCTTTGTACGGCTTTTATCAAATCTAGGTTGACTCCCTTTTTTTTAACTCTCCATAATTCTTGCCAAGGGACTCTGTCGAAGGCTTTTTTCAGGTCTATAAAACACAAGTAAAGGTCTCTATCATATGCTATTGTCTTTTCAATCACTTGTCGCACGGTGAATATATGGTCCTGGACACTTCTGCCTGGTCGGAACAAACTTTGTGTTTCTTCTAGCTTGTTTTCTACTTCGCCTCCTATCTTGTTTGTAATATTCTGGAATATACTTTTCCTGGCACACTTAGAAGTGTAATTCCTCTATGGTTGTTACATTCTCTGTTGTCTCCTTTCTTAAAAACAGGTATAAGGATAGCAACTTCCCAGTCCTTAACTACCGGTATCTTCTTTTCTCTCCATGCTATCTGGAAAATCTTCAGTAGTATTTCCTCAGCCCTCCTTCCTATGTATTTAATCATTTCCGGTGCTATCTTATCTTGCCCTGCTGTCTTCCCCAATTTCATCTTCTTTATAGCTTTCTGGAGTTCTTCCCTTGTGATTTCTTTCTCCTCATTTCCTTGTAAATCATTCCTTTGCTCCTGTTCTTCCTCATTATTTCCTTCTTCTTGTTCTTTAGTTTCCATTAACTCCTGAAAATATTCTCTCCGTCTTTTCATTATTTTCTCTGGGTCAACCAGCAAATTCTTTTCTTTGTCATATACAAATTTCAAAGGGCATTCTTTCTGTTTCTTCATACTCTTCAAAACTTTATAGAAAAGCTTTTGGTTTTCTCTATAGTTTTCTTCCATCTTCTCACCAAACTTTTCCCACATTTCTTTCTTTGCTTCTTAAACTGCTCTCTTTACTATATCTTTGTTTTCTGTATTCCTCAAAAGCTTCCAAAATGCCTAAATCAAGGTACTTCTTCCATGCATTTTTCTTCTCTTTTACCAATATTCCTATTTCAGGAGTCCACCAATGTGTTACTTTCTTTGTTCTTACTGGCTTGGATGTACCACAGATCTCTACTGCTACAGATAGTAATGTATTCTTCCATTTCAACCAGATCTTTTCTAAGTCTTGCTCATGGGCTATATCCTGTTCATGCTCTTTTAATCTCTCCTCAACCTTCTCCATGAACTTTTGTTGATTTTCCTTTTCTCTTAATTTGTACATTTTTATCCTCTCCTCTCCCCTCATTTTTATCTGCTTCTTGGTTATGCATGGCCCATATTTCTTGACCATGACTTTCTCTATGATTACGAGTTTATGGTCACTATTTAGTTCTGGTCCCCTTTTCACTCTCGTGTCTCTTATGTATTTTCTCATTTCTCTCTTAACTATTATGTAGTCTATTATATATTTCTCATTTCTGCTTGGTTCCTCTCTAGTGAATTTGTGTATATCTTTGTGAATAAACATGGTGTTTAATATCACCAGATCATTCAACACACATAACTCCAATAACCTTACCCCACTATCATTTAAGGTTTCTTCTCCTTCTTTACCAATCACCCCATTCCATTCATCTGTTCTGTTTCCAACCCTTGCATTCATATCCCGTAAGATAATGATATCTCTATCTGTATCTGTATCTTCAATGGTTCTTTGCAATCGTTCATAAAACTGTGTTTTATTTTCCAATGTGTCGCTATTATTAGGGGCATACACTATCACAATGGTCCAGCCCACTTATCTTCCTCCTCTTCTACATCCACAGTCATGATTCTCTCATTTATGAATTTCCACCCTTTAAGATTTTTCTCATTATC
Source organism: Meconema thalassinum (assembly GCA_946902985.2). Taxonomy (NCBI): domain Eukaryota; kingdom Metazoa; phylum Arthropoda; class Insecta; order Orthoptera; family Tettigoniidae; genus Meconema; species Meconema thalassinum. The sequence continues at coordinate 944,817,727 of OX336389.2, read as the reverse complement.
TCTGTGTAACAGGAGTGGTACCCCTCCCTTCGCTCTTTAATTTTTGGCAACCCCGCTAAATATCATTAAATAATTGTCATCCATTATTTCCATCCCATTTCCTTTCCTTTTTGTTTCTGTCAAAGCTAGGTATTTCACATTTGTCTGTTTTATTTCTTTAATCAATTCATAGCCTACTCCTTCCCATTTAATCCTCTTACATTCCATGTACCAAGAATCGTTTTGCCATGTCCTCGCCAGTTCGTCATTATTTTGATCAGTCCGGTTTGCTCTCTATTTGTGCTTTTAATCCTTTATTTTCGAGTGTGCCGGGGATTGGCCGACAGCACTCTTGACATGGTGGAGGGGCTGCCTCCTATCTGCTCCATGCAGCAGGTTGCTTAGGTGTTCTGCTCTGTCTCTTATAACCAGTGGGTGTTACTGAAATTCCCACTGTCCTCCTATCCTGTCTGCTCACCGACCCAGTTTCCCGCTGGAGTTGGTTACCCAACCTTCCGCTGGGGGGCAGCACGTGTAGGTAGGATTAGGAGTATTGAGATGAGAGGGGCTACGACATCTCTCTTGTAGAGTTCTTATATTCGCATCTCATTCCCATTTTGTAGCCAGGATCTCACAATGTTAGCAGAGATCCCCCCAGGTTCTCCCTGGGCCCTAAATAGACATAATAGTTACATTTAAAAAAATCAGTACCGGTATGCTAGATCTTTCAGTTTATTGCATTTTTGTTCTGTATTACTTCAACGGGGAAGAACCTGTGAGCTATCTAATCTTCATGCAGAGCGTATGTCAGCTTGCAACTGAGTTATTCTTAACGTGTCGCCCTGTGCCACTGTGCCCTTTCAACAAGAAATATGCAAATCACAGTATGCCAGCATTGCTCAATTCGGGATTTTTCGGGGCTGCGGTAAGTTCTCCCACTCTGTGACTTATATATTTTTGGATTAAATAGAGGATAATCTTGCAAAAATAACAACAAAATCAACTCCTATTTTAACACATTTAATTAAATCAAAATTATGGCGCTACAAACAATAAAACAATTAAACTACTGACCAATATCATTCTACTTGTCCAAAGTGAACAAGGAATAGCATAAAAATAAAACAAATATTAGATTAAAACACATGGTTTTCTTTAAAACCAACAATTCACGATTATTTTCACTTCCATAAAGTACTTATCTTAAAGTTCCATATAACTACGAGCTCCTTTGGCTCGATACTTTCCCATAATAATGGTGTCATACTTTTGTACACCTCAAGCATTAGTTTTATCCTTTCTTATCATCAAAACCAATATATAATTACATTTAAAATTACATGTTAATTATTCACTTCAATATTTGGGCATTTCACATATTCTCAGTATTTACTATCTCTCTCAAGTTTTGCAAATTCACTACGGCGATCGGGAAACTATTTGTGTACTCCAGAGTTATAAAGATTACTTGACAAAGTCAAAAACTATGATTACTCCCGAAATCTAGTTATCTTCATAAAACTCGTGGATTCCTATTTTCCATACAACATTACAATAGGGATTTTTATTTAATTCATTTGTCTTATAAGACCATTATCACATAAGAAAACTACGATCTGAACTGGCAAGCGATAATATCAATCTACAAGGACCTCGGTTCAACGCCCGGGTCATTAACAACTTTAAACACTCACGGTGTATTTAACACTTCTTACAAGACGGTTTTTACCCACCCTCGCTATGAGGGTCAGGCCATTATACTCGAGCGTGATTTATGACAGGGAGAGCGGCTCCCTACCTAGCCTACTGTTGGAGCTCTCTTCAATGCTTTTAAAACAAACCTTCACATTATTCTCAGTTCTATGGAGAGACCTGGCATTTTAACTTCTCTTTACACTTTCAACAATATTCTTTGGCTCATAAACCATTCTCGTAATCTTGGCATTTATTAATTATGAAGGGTCCTCGTTGATTGGGGAAGAGTAATCCACATTCGACGACGAATAATAAGGGGCTTTAACAACAAGAGGATTCTATGTTCGAATCTCTTAACATGCCTCGGGAACCATTTCCACATTGGAGGACTTATACAAGACGCGATTTAGGGTCTAGCCGTAGCTTACAGGACCTACGCTCAATAATACCATACATTTGCTCCCTTTTATAATATAACACACACATGGCCTCGTGATCTACGTCACAATTCGAGGACTTACAACATATCTCAATTCAATACAATCAACTACCCCTCATAAGTAATTTACCAAGTACATTTAAATTCTACGCATTCCTAGCGTGACTTTTTATTTAATTGCGTTCCATTGCGCTACACATTACTTTACGGCCGAATGTCTTCCAAAGAACTGATAAATTTCATAGTAACAATTGATACATATCTCAATTCTTATATTAATCTTTTCCGTTGACAATAAATCGCTCCATTTTTAAGAACGTGCCTTCACATCATGTCTTATACATTTGTTAAGGCTCCAACGCTCTATATTTTTATATCATTGAATTTAATCTTTATTTAGATTTCTTTACCTTGTTATTCACATCATGTCTTCATTCCTTACAAAAGCTCAAAAGCTATTTCTTTCATATAATTCAAATTTACCTTTATGTAAATATCTTTGTTATAATTATTATTATTACGCTTGCTTTTATAACATTCATCAAATACACTGACATTTTATTTCAGGCATTTCCTCTACAGGATTTATTATTTCACATAATTATTTATTATTTCTTAAAACTTTATTTTTGTTCAGATCGCGTTCTTATTTAGTTATTATTTATTTAAAAACATCCCTTTTACTCAAAACTCCGGTGGAATTGTACACAAAAATTTTCCCGACACCCAAAACATAATGAAAATCTTTACTCACATGTCTAAGGTCGCTTTCTGACCTTTATTCTCGTTTGATGTGACATTTTGGCCCACCTTCTTGACTTACTCCATATTGTACAAACTCATCTCGTGTACAAACATTTCTTGACACATATTCAATACATTTAACACTGACAACATTTTTAATACACTGGTGTATCCGTTTAGAATACACAATAAAACACTAAAAAATATATTACTTTTAACACACACTCTTGATATATTTACACTTCACAACTTTTGATCACTAGGCCGTCTTTTTAGCCTATCACACGTGACCTCTTAATCTCCCGTCTCCAAGGGTGAAATTTATTCAATGTCGGCTTCCTATCCTGCAGAATACGAAAGTCTCGAATCATCTACTACTTCCCTGGAATAACAATTCTTCGAATCCTGTTCCTGATGATCGGCTATTTCTATATCGTGAACGGCTCCCCTTTTAGATCTGATTTATCGATCCTAGCGAAAGTCTGTTCTGATCGAGGTCCCCTCGATAACCTATCGATGACCTATGGATTTTTTATCAACTAATACTTCTCGAGTCTTAGTGCTTTAGAATAGTTCGTCTCCTTTCTTGAAAACAATGTCTATAGTTTCCGTTCTTCTTTGTTTATTTGGTTCTCGCACTTCTAATTTTCTGGAATACGTTGCGAACCTTACTCTGTTTTTCCCTGTTCGGGTTCTTTAAAATTGATAAACTGTTTATCTCGCTGTTCCGGTACTTCCGTACGTTATGATACTTTTGGTCGTTTACTGAAAGACCTATCGCCTGCTTTAACTGTATTTTTGGAACTTTTACGGTAAACTTTGCCCTGTCGGACCTAAATCCTGTAACTAGGATTTTCCTAATTTTTCAACACGGCGATACTTTAATACTTCTTCTTTGCAACTCCTTATGGAGGCACGCAAGTTACTGATACTTCGACGCCCGTGGCTGTCGAATATTAATTCTGCGGTGTAATACAGCGTTTCTCCCCTCAAGGAGTACTGGTTAACTGCCTTCGATGTCTGATACAGCGTAACGTCTCCCTGGGCTATCGAAAACTGCATGTACTGATACAGCGTGACGTTCCCCTCACGGGCTCTTGAATACTGCGTATACGATGCGATGCAGCACTTCCGCTCACGGAATGCTTGTAGACTGCATGATTGGCTTGGTGAGGCCAGGAGTTTTATACCTTTTAGTCAAAAAAAGATAAAATCCTAGTCCTTTTCGTGACCAATTTTTGAACTAATTGTCGCACAATTATAAAAATTATATCTCCAGAAAGCTCGTCTTCCAAACGTAAAATAATCTTCCTGTGCATGGAAATCGATCGTGCATTTCCGAGATATTAATTAATTCTTCGTCCTCAACTGTGAGGGTGGTGCTGTTCATTTTTAATTCTCCCACTCCTAGGGTCCCGGTGAATTCCCAATGACGTATACTTGCGTTTGCAGTTTTTTCCTGGACTATTATTAAAGGGTTTTTCTTTACACAAAAATCTCTAATCCAAAATAATTCACCGTACTGTATCTGTTTACTTATTTTTATACTCGTAAACGGGTTAAATTTAATTATTCTTGTTCTGACTCAGCAGCGAGGTTGCCGCTTTCCTGCAACGTAAGAGCAATTTCCGAGTCAAGCTTCTTCGTCTTACAGTCCAAACTTTCCACTCGTTCTAAATATATCCATGACTGGCTCCTTATAAATGTCAAGAGGCATGAGCTCATCTTATGAACACCTGGCCCTAGCGTTTGCACAATGTTAGGCTAGAATCCTGGCTTGAAATCTCTCTCCGTTCCCTTAGAGACTGTATGATTCTTTCATTCCTTTCTCAAAATACATGGATTCGACCCCCTTTGAAGCCTATGGTACATGGGTTCACCACTCACTGTGGAAGCCGGGGATTTCCATGCCATATTGCACCACGTGCTAGACCTCCCCTCCCCCCGGCCTCATCTACCTGGAACCAGTGTCACTCACAGGCAGTTCATTTCTGGCACTGTGAAGTGTAAGGTAGTTCTACAATGCCTAAAGTAGAAACAACTACAAGTTATCGTCTGTTGCAGAATTTAAATATAATTTTACTTCTGATGGGGGCGTTTTGTTCTGCCAACCATGTGGGAAAGCAATCAAGGCTGAACAGCGATCTCAAGTTACACAACACCTCGAGGGCAAGAAATATAATGCCGCAGTTTCGCGCCTTCAGAAGAAGTATTTCGCGATAATCGTCGGTCATTTGTGATAGACAACCTGAAGATGTATCACGTTGTGTATTGTACTGCTTCAGCAGCCAGTGAGGCATAGAATAAATTGCATTCGTGAGTACTGCATATTGTTTATATTCACATTAATAAACTAAATTATAATTAAATATTTTTACTTTTTTGTCACATATTTCAGGTATTTTTAATACATAAAAAATAAATATTTTCCCCATTTTTAGCACCTAAAAATCCGAGCCCTAGAGATACTGATAACATTTACATATTAACTGACGTGATGCGTGTTTTATTTGGAATGTCTAGATGAAGTTTAATGACCAGTGACATGAGTCGAGGCAAGAGCAAATAGTGATGAGTCTATGATATTGATTGTGCTGATCATGTGTTGAGTGAAATTTTCACTCGGTCTTTCTCAGAGTCAGGATTTCTATACAAGTACATTTGGGAATGGCTCATAGAAATCATTGCAAAACCTGTGTTTATGCACGCAAGGAAGCAACCCATATGATTGATTGAGATGCTCGGACAGAGTCTGGGTACTGCTGTTTTTTCCCCCATGGGCTCACAATTAGAAGGAACGTGGGTTGGCGACCGCGGGACTCCAGCTGAGTCCGGCATTGCTTCCAATTACTTGTGCCGGACTCTTCTGTCCTCTTTCCTGTTGACCTTCCTTGGTCAACTCTTGTTCTCTTCCTTCAATTTCCCGCCTTAATTGGCCCTCGTCTCATCTTTCCTGATCCCTCATTCTTCAAGGGGTCAGACCTCCTGTTTTCCTTTTCATTATATCTCCTGCCTTCTGCCCAAGGCCCTAAAGAAGGCAGGGTTTGTGTAACCCTACCACTTACGGTGCATCCTGAATAGTGCTACTCCCTCAAGGGCTCATGGCTGGTGAGCTCGGGATTTAGCGTCCCCGAGGGATTCCTGAGCTGGGTGCGTCTTTCCTCATTTTCCAGTGCCTCTGCGGAGGACCCTCTACTCATTAGTTTCCTATCTGCCTTTCATGGCTTTCCTTCTTCCAAGTCCCTCAATTCTCATTCTTCGAGGGTTGAGGACATTTCCTTTCCTCCTATCTTTCATTTACCGTATTCTTTTTTAATTTTCCATTTGTTCTTCTAGTATGTAAGTCTGTAGTTAGTTTTCGGTATAGTTTCCATTTCATTTCTTATTTTCACAAATTACCCAAACCATTAGGGGCTGATAACCTCGGTATTAGGACCCTTAAAGCAACAATTATCATCATCGTCCGTTTTTTTTTTCACGTTTCGGTTCTTTTTTGATCCTTCTTGGTATTAGTATATTATTGACTGACAGTGCCACCACAATCACCCATCTGTGATCAGGTTTTCTGAGGCAGATGCCTTACTTGTTATCGCATTTTCGCTAACGTCTGTATATCTTTGAACTGTCAGAGACGATATTTGCCCGTGTTAGGACAGGGTCATTGTGTGGCGTCGTGTTTCTTGTGATTTTATCTAGAGTACAGTATTAATTTCTTTCTCCCCTTTTTTACATCTGCTCTACAGATCAGGGATGATTTGAGATAAGCATCAATATGGCGAATGGCATTAATGGCCAGGGAAGCCCTTTCTGATTCAAAACTCACCGGAGGATTTAATGAGAGCTGATATGAATGGTATTGGGCAATGAGATCAAAGAAGCCAAACACACTCCAAGAATCACCACCATCGCCACCTCAAGAGTCACCGCCTAGCCTAGCTAAGCAGTGGTGATTTTCATTTGAACCACTCGCCCTCCCAAGGCACGCTCAGGCCCGAATTATTCAGTAAGCAAAGTTCTGATCGCTACCAATAAGCAACCTGCCCCCCCCCCCCCTTCGCCGACTATCATTACTCCACAATCATACCCGCTAGGGGCACCTACCTAAATGCATCTGAGAGGCCCTACGGAACAATCCAAACCTCCCTAGATTCCCTACACCTACACAGATCAGTCCCCATTCCCCTGAAGAGAGGACTGCTCAAACACTAACAGACACAAAAACTACACAAACAGACCTAACAAACATAACCAAGTACACCCAGGTACCTAACACAAAATACAAACATTCTCAAGTACTCATAAACCGCTTCAGACATCACCACCACAAACAAACAAACAAACAAACAGAGACATACGAAGTCAATCACGAAGCTACTCAAACACAAACACAGACAATGAAACGCAAGTTAAAAATACGGAGGCACAAACAGAAACAGAAAAGCAAACCCCTGCACCGAACACAAAGAACAGAATCTCACCCCAATCTACAAACACCACTTTCAATGACCTGATGAGCACAAAACCAGCATGGCGATGACGCGAAATTTAGATACCCTATTTAAATCTTTTTTTTTTCGCGACGTACAGTAATCATCTGAGTGCTATGTAACTTGGCACGGTATATTTTCATATAAGGACTAATAATTGTATTGACGTCTATTTTTTTCAATTTCTATGAAAACTTAAAAATGGCTGTTATGCAACTTTTTTTAGATATTTTTTTTATTTCTCGTGCCCTAAACAAGTGACAGAAATGTTCATTGGTGTAATGAATCGCCATTATAATATTCATCTGCCGGCATGTAATTCTATAGCTTGTATGTGAAACAATCAAACATGGCGTCCATGCGATATATTTCACCCATTCACAATATCTCCGAAACTATTTAACAATCAAACTGAAATTTTGTATGGTGATAGAGACTATTAGGTAAGTACATACAGTACATGAGACTCTCAAAATCCTGAGAAACACCAAACAAATTGCGGTCAAGTGATTTTCAATTATTTTAAATGACTTTTCTGGGGATCTAATCACATGGGTGCAATGTAACTTATCACAGCGAATCTTTATTCAGAGCTTATTGTAGACATCTCTAGTTCAATTGTTAAAAAACACCATGATGGTATCAGTCGAAATTTTAAAACGTTTTTTTAAATTTCTCGTATCCTATTCAAGCGATTGAAGAGAAGATTCCTGTAATGGACTATTAAAATAATCATTATCTAATGACACTAAATTCTGTAGCTACTTTTCGTAAGTTATAGAAGTCATGTATTTGACTTTCCTTAAAATAAACCCTGGTAACTCGTTACAGAAAGATGCCTTCTCACGGGAGGAGTCTTAATCACCCATACTGAAAATTCTAGCACATAATTTCTCAATGTAGTGGTGTTGATGGAGATTGGAGACATACAGTAGGTCATATACCAAAAGCTTAGTACATCACATAGGAAATCCTTTTAATAGGCGGAAGAGATTTTAACGGAGAAGACCAGTAGGATATGTGCAAGTAGACTATTTAGTTCTTCAAGAAATGACTTTTTTAAGGGACTATATTAATGTTACCGAATAAAACATCTAAAAATAGAGTGACAAGTTCAGTGATGTGGCTATTTTGCAAATTCCACGAGTACTGTTAGATATATTAAAGATTTTCATATGGATAGTAGAAAGAAAGCGATGCGCCAGCCGCTGTAATTTCGAGTGCTGGGTTATCTTGCGTGATCTACTCCTTGTTGACAAACACATATACCGAATGTATTCCATACATAACATACTGTGATGTTTTGTACAATTTTGAAATGTTTGATGGTTAACCAGACTCGTAAGAATTACATTTGGATGTGTACAATGAATTAAATGGGCATCTTGTGTTTCATTTCTAATTTTAATATGTAATTAATTCAATTTTCTCAGGTTAGCTAGTACTAAAAAAGTTCTGTGCTTATTATTTATCCTTTGCATTGAGGTGGTTCTAGCCACAGATTACCTACTACTACAGATAGCCGACAGCCATGCTAATTCTTGGCACCTAAGACTTCAGCGCTGTCTGGTGTTTGGCCGTGGTACTAGTTGACGTGTAGCACGGCCGTGCGGGTAGCCTACCCCACCCCTTCCCCTCGTTCCACTAAATATTCTCGTCCTAAATTCTCTATCCACTTCAATGTTCCGAAAATCACAATCTTCCCAATACTTATAGCACGTTTTTAAGTGAGGAGATAATCATATGATCAACAAGAAATAAATCACAATCAAAATACCAATAACATTTTTTTTAATAATACCTAAGTGGGAAATTGTGAATTCCTGAACTCTGAAATGAACAATCACAGCATTTAGGACATGTTAGTTAGTTATTGTTGTTTAAGGGGCGGAACTACGACGTCATCTGCCCCTATTTTAGGACATGACCTCATCAATAATTTACATGTTTACATTTCTTTCAGTTGCAATTGGAGCATATTGCATTGGTGACAAGAATTAGGCTACTAAAAGGCCTGCAGCATATTACTACTCACCTTAAAAATAGGGTCCCTTCCAATTAACCACATTAGGCCTAATTAGGCCTATAACCAATCAGTTATTAGAATAAACTGCAAAGGAAAAGTACTGGGAAGGGAGAATATTCATATCTTAAAATGCTTGATGCTGTTAACAATAACAGTAAAATGTTAAGAGAGAATGCCAAGTAAACAGGTGGTGTAACCAGATCACACTAAAATTGTTAGTGCACTTAGTGCCAAATTCATTGGGAGACTGAAATTTCAGAAAAATAATTGGATATTACAAAATGTCTATACAGTAGTTTATTTCATATTCCCTTTTAAAATATATCCAGTTCACCAATTTTTACAGGGTGAAATACAGTAAGTACATCAAAAAAAATCATCGCACACTAATACAGTAAATTCTATGACATCCTGTGAAGGGGAAAGGAGAAATAGGACTTTCAATGAAAAACAAGAAAAACCTCAATACTGCTAGAAATCATCATTTTATTTAAAAAGTTGTCAACGAAGAAAAATAACAGCGAGAGCCAAGATCACACTTAGCAAAAATACAGAAATCAAATCTGGTCCTCCTAAAAGTACGTGTTGAGGCATGTTCCTTTCTTCTTTCTTGCCAAGGCATAACAGTAGGCTATAGCACAGGATAATGAACCTCTTCCCTCCTTTATGCCATGGCTAACACTGATGAACAGCAAATTCCTACAACACATGCAAGTTTGTATGTTGAAGCAGTAAACTTAATAAAATATGTAATGCTTCAAATGGAGAACTTGAATTTGCTGATATGTATATAGTTGCACCTACTATAACTACATTTTAAAAGAATCACTTATTGTAGAATCATTGTGTTGTTGATATTAATTCATTTAGCCCATGTATTTGGAAGTATGTAGGATTTGTATGATAATCTGTGTTATTGTAGTACCTGTAGTAGTGTGTACTGCTCGGGTCTAAGCTGCGTGAACCTGAGAGAAATGTGCATCGCAGTGGTGTTGACGAGTGATGAGGTTCCTTGGTCCGTGCATAGTACAGAACCAAATACATTGGTCGGTGGCTCACTCACTCATTCGTAACACCACAGTGTTTTGAGCAACAGCCCTAAGTTAGCATTATTGGAATAGAAAGGAATACCAGATATCACGGCGGGCAGTTGACAGGCCCTTCTCTTCTCGCCTGACCCTCCCCTGTTCTTTCTCCTCACCCCGCAAGTTCACAGAACATGGAAAATGAACCCGAGCAGTATAGCCTACTTTTTGTAATTCAGGTGACGAGTGGAAAGGAGACAGCCATTGCCTTAAGTTAGGATCAATTCCAGCGTTAGCCTGGAGTGGAAGTGGGGAAACCACGGAAAACCACTTCTTGGATGGCCGAGGTGAGAATCGAACCTACCTCTTCTCAGTTCTGGCTCACGAAGCTGATTGTGAGTCGTTCCAACCCTCAGACCAGAATTAAATTACTTGGAAACTAGCCCAGGACCTTAGGAGTGGCAGCTACCACACCACAAGGTGGTATTTTGGTAGCACTGAATGAAAGTAGCACGAGTGATAACATTCTCCATAAGGGGCAGATGACCTCGTAGTTCCGCCCCTTGAAAGAACAATAACTCACTACCTATAGGTGTATTTTCCAGAGTTGGAATCTGACAATTCAGCACCACTGGGCAAAAACAGCTGACGACTAGATCGCCCGCATGGCTTGTTGCCATGGAAACTATACAGCGCTGCCAATTTGAATGATGCTATTTCACCACTTGCTTGTCGCCGACCAGTCGCTTGTTTGGTTGCCTCCAGTGCACACTCACGCTGCGTTTCATAATCTGTTGTTTTAATGAGTTATAATTGTTTGAGTTATACTTATTTATACTTTATACTTATATTTATACTTATGATTCATTAGAGACCGTTATTTATGTATGTAGCAGTGTTAGTGTCAGTTCTGAGCATCAGGCGAACCATTAATTCCATTCAGTCGTGCGCAGGAACGTAGGCTACCGCCTCTGCTCTTGTAATTAGTAAGACTACTGTGATTAGCTTCTGTCTTCTAAAGGGTGACTTAATAGTCTACACAATGAGCCTATATTTTGTAATACAATTGTGTGTTACTTGTGACTTGAAACTTATTCTACAGGAAATATAAATAACTAAAAATCACGGAAACAATCACGTGTTGTCGTTTCGCTTTGATCATTTTTGCTTTATGATAGTATTCGTAATATTGTTATTGCTATTCATTACAATAATTTAGGTCTCTCCTCAATTTGACGGGCTAATATTTTGTTTTACAGTTTGCACCGAACAGATTTAAGCATTGGTTTGTTTAAGATTTTGAAAACCATCTGAATAAAAAAGTAATAAATGTAATAACGGTGCTAATGATATTATGAGCATGAGGAAAAGAGCGGGAGGATGGAAGTATGCGCGTGGTGGACAGCAGCATTCGTGGCACCGCTGCCTTTAGTTCAACAGTTCTCCGCCGAACTGTCAGATCCCAACTCAGGATAATACACCTATAACATTCTCTATAGTACATAAATTAGCCAAAATACCTTATGAAACGACGAGAAATAAATCAGGGAATGAAGTTTAAATAGATGTTTCCTCCTCCGCTCTCTGTGACCCACCCAACCATCCCAAAAAGAATCACGACTTATATAGGCAAAATTACAGCTGTGGCTGCCATTGTTCACATCAACTATCATCAAAACAGTACTACCAACCTCGCCAACACCTGACCATTCTAACCTTCGTTTCGTCCATTCCAATGGTTTTTGAGAATGGTTACAGCCTAACGCGTCCAGATCAATGATTATTTTATCAACTGTGATTTTGTATGCCACTTTTTATTATCAACAGTGATTTTGTATCCCACAACACATATTTACATACTGGGCGCCAGGGAATGTTGTCCGCAGTGCCTACAAGCTGCTGCGAGAGATTAAGTCACCAGTTACGTTGGTAGCACGGCTGTCGCTTGTATCATAACAAACAGTAAACTTTATACTCACCCAGCCATTCATAACATAGGCTACTGTTGCACTCTTCCAATAATCTAACTATACGCACTGACGATTTCGACAGCTCACAGCCCACACACGTGGCCTTCGCCCTATCAGGGACACCGTGCTGCGAACTAAACTGATGACGCAACCTCTCGCATCTGCAGAGAACATTTCCTGGCGCCCCGTACTTTAGCACATATATGATGTGCAGTAGTGACCAGGGTTCCTAATTTCAATAGGCCTACGTAATATCGCCCAGAAGATGAAACAAGGAGACAAGGTATGTAAAAGTCACATTCATGTCTGATGCAAGTGTATAAGCTGCGTTCTACTTTCATTCAGAATTAATACCTAGGTAAAGTAACATGTGGGAATAAATATACTAGCTAGCCTATATCAACCATTACTTTGGCATACAATAAACCAATTATATTTGTCTTGTATCCATCTCGCTGTTACAGAAAATCATCGACACTAATTACCAAGAATATAATCGGCCCCTTATAGAGAATGTTATCGCTCGTTCTACTTTCATTCAGTGCTACCTTAATTCTGAATGTAAGTGGAATGCGGATTATACTTGCAGCAGACATGAATGTAACTTTTACATACCTTGTGTCCTTGTTTCATCTCCTGGGCGATATTACATATTAAAATTAGGAACCCTGATCACTACCAAACCTCATGATGTGCTAAAGTACGTAAATATGTTTTTCTATTTATTGATATTTTAAAAACGGCTGCCATGTTTCGACAGCGCTTGCATCTCGTTCAACTGTCATCATCGCTCACTCTAGCAGCACGCACCAAGGCGCACACATTCCTGCCAACATGCGAGATACCAAATCACTGTTGATAAAAAGAACTGGGATACAAAATCACTGTTGATCAAAAAAAGAAGTTCATCGGGATGCGTTAGGCTGTAACCATTATCAAAACCAATGTTGTACGAAAAAATTAATACATATTTATTACAGCGGAGCGATATACTGCATAATAATTACAGAGCATATAACAAAAATAACTCATTTCAGCCATGGGGGAAAAAAATCATTACAGAGAAGTGAAAATATTGCACACACTAGCCTAATTAAGAGCAGTGAACCGAGTGCTGCGCACTAGAGACTAAACTGGGCACTTCTTTGTTTGGCAGTACTGTTATGGTACTGTTTTGAAGATGATTGATTTGAACAATGGCACCCACAGCTGTAATTTTCGCTAGCCTATAGCCTATATGCTGTGATCCTATTTGGGATGGCTGGGTGGGTCACTGACGGCAGAGGAGGAAACATCTATTAAAACATCGCTCCTTGATTTATTTCTCATCGTTTCATAAGGTATTTTGGCTAATTCATCTATTATAGAGAATGTTATCGCTCGTTCTATGTTCATTTAGCGCTACCTTTATTTTAGTAAAACACAGAAGCTATTTATTAATGTAATGGACATCTATGATTGATCCAACCCATAGGACTGCCACCCTCACCTTTCAATAAATAACTAAAATTTTAAGCCTATGATTAATGTAACTAATCCACATGTGAGTCCACATGGGTCATTAATACCCAAAATTCCTCCAGCTTGATATTTGGGGAGTGGGTGTAGGTGGGAGGTATACCTCACCCCACACAAAAAACAAAATTGAACTACATGTCTTATGCCTCTTCCGATTTACTCTTTCTCGTTTGGTTTATGAACTCTCAAGTGAGCTTCCCTTTGTTGAAGAACTGAGACTGCAGATGCTTTTGCCAACAACACATGGTTTTGAGACACTAGTTCAGGAAATGAAGTCTAAGAAAGATAGCATCTGGCAAGAATTTTACGCGACTGATGCGATGACATCACGGGACTGGACAGAGAGCTCCTACGAGCTGAGGCACCTGGTAACGAGATTCTCGGTACATGGTTTCCACTTCAAAGTGTGTAATACCGTAACAGAAGATTTCATCAGCCAGACTTAAATTGTGTATGTGCCCTATGTGGTAGAAGATGTGATCGATACCACGTGATGTGGTGTGGGCAGAGGAGGTTATCTCTGTCTCAGTTCTGTTCAAACTAGTTGTAATTTCATACTGCATATTTTGTGCTTTAATAAATTTATTATTATAAAAATAACTAGCTTCATTAAGTCAGGTTTACTAAAAAAAAAAACTTAAACATGGCAGTTTTCAGATTGGCCGAGTGAGTAGACCTAATTAGACAGTAATTACAAGTTTCGAACACTTCAAGTCGCTTACAAATTGATTAGGTTATGTTAGTCGCATCGTAGTCATTGTGGGCCTACATGTTACAGCCCACATGCTGTACGATTAATTCAAGTGTACAAAATTAATGAATGAATTAATAAAACAGTGCATTCTACTCTGGGCGGTGAAGGTCACACTTCACCCATCTAGGGCTGAGATGTAGAACTACTGTAGTTACAAGTACTGCCAGTGACAGCGAGACAGAGGTTATCGAGAGGGCGGGCAAGGTAGTCCCAAAGACTATTTTACAAAACAATTAATTTTCTTTTTAAACAGTTACAGCTGAGAGCTGACTGTAGGATGATCACAGCATTGCTGACTGTTTCTGAACACACAACAGCGGTATAGTGCTCAGAGCGAGGGGCAGAACAAGATGCGTCACATTTTCAAGCTTTAGCACGCTTCCTTTTCAAGATCGTATTGTTTGTGGAGTTTTCATGTGGACACTGCCGTGAGTATAGAAATGTGGGAACTCTAAACCAAGATATAAACTGGGAGCATAGCGCCCCCAATGGGGGGCTGCAGCAACTCTGGAGGTTGGAGATTTGATTCCCCGCACTGACAGAAGCTGTCCTGAGCGTTGTTGTTCCATACTCCCTCCCAGTGGCGATTACTCCATGTAGGACGTGAGGATCATCACTTTAAATTTAATTTAAAAAGTGCCATCAAAGGAATCTGACTAAATAATTACAGAATAGCCTAATTATTGATACATACCTTGAGTCATCGACTGAGAAGCGATGAAAGGAGCGTATCTCCAACCTCTACTTTTGCAGCCAAGAACACAAGATTCTGAGTGATGTTTTCCCATAACCTACATACAAAATATACAGAATGAGGTACAAAAAACATGAAATACAAAATCTCACAAAAAATAATTAAATTAGGCTAAAGTCATTAAATCTAGCTTTCTACGACTACGGAAGTCCACAAATAATAATGCATGGCTCTCATAAGAATCCTATCGATAATATCAGCACTCTCTTAAGAAATCAATTTAATAATACATAATGCATTATCGGTACTTACAACAGAAATGGAAATACCGGTACTGGTTTACAGGTTACATCCAATTGAAAACGCCAAGATTACGGCACTTCTTTTTCACAGAACATCAAGAAACACATGTTTTTAAGGTGATTGATATTGATAATTGTTGCTGTAAGGGGCCTAACATCTACGTTATCGGCCCCTATTTAAGGCGAAATCAATCGAAAACTCTGGGGAAGAAATATTGCTGTAATGTACAGGAAATGTAAATACACCGCCATGTTTGAACAGAACAGAAGTAGTGTGCGGAAAGGCAATGCCGCCAACCGACAAAAATAATGTTTATTTAATGATAAGTGCCGTAATTATCGTCTGTGAGCAAGATAATTGCAAGGAAATGTCAATTAGGAATTATGTGTATATTTATTGACTAAATATAGTGATATGTTTGCAATTTAATTACAACGTTGTATCATGCATATGTTGGCAACACGATATACACGATATACAGCGCTCCATACGACTGGCACGTGCTACTACACCGATGGTGCCAAATGATCCCTATCTGGTTGACACCCCCTGGTTCTAGCTATTTCCATTAGGATTCAGGACGAGGCGGAGAGGGATAGCAAGATGGCGTCGGTGAGTGAAGTGCGTGTGTTTCGGTCTCCTGTTTTGTGCTTTTTTCTCATGTTATTCTTGCACGTAACTAGTTCTTTTCTTGTGAGTGGTAGTGATGTGAGGGTGTCCATGATTCGTGAAAAGAATTATGAAGCTTCAGTAAACTGGAAGTGCTCCAATCGGAGTTTTAATTTTTGTTGTTTCTCTGCTGCTGGATTGTCGCCTGCCATGCTGCTAAAAGGAGCCAGCCCTTTCACTAGGAGAGGTACGGTCACATCAACATCAACGGTGACCACAGTCTTCATGCTTCTTCTACTGTCAGGTGATGTAGAAATTAATCCTGGTCCGGGTTCGAACAGTTCTATGTCCATATACTTTCAGAACACTCAGAGCGTGGCCAACAAGCTGGACAAAGTAGATTTGAGCAGCAGTGATTTTAATAATATGTCAATAATAGCCTTAAATGAGTCTTGGCTTTTTGACAGTTTTCTTGACTCAGAACTCGCCTTTTCTAGGACTCATGACATATTTAGAAGAGACAGGCCTGGGCGTGGGGGTGGTGTTGTCATTGCTACGCAGTCTCAGTTGCGTGCTAGGAGAAGAGCGGACTTAGAAAGTGAATGCGAGATTATTTGGTTGGAAATCCAAGGAAGGTCTAGTGTGTTCGTGGGCTGTGTGTACCTACCCCCGCCTGCCTCGTTAAACCGCCTGGAGGAGCTACATACCTCTCTCAGCAGGGTGCACGCCCAGTTGAAGGACAAGGATACAGTTATATTGTGTGGGGATTTCAACATGCTGGACATCTCATCGGGACAGCTGGAAGGGCCTTCTCTCATACCTTTAAAACTAACTGAAAGTGCAGTGAACTCGATCTTCTGCGAGATAATTGAGGAATTCTCTCTGCATCAATTGAATCCACATCTCACGCGCGGACAAAACTACCTCGATCTACTGTTTCCTAAAATCTCTCAGTCTGTAGAGTTAGAAAAACCGGGGTGGATTCCATCCGACCATAGTGCTCTAATATGGAACATTGATTTTCACGACACTAGTTTATTTCAAAAACCACCTCGCAAGGAAATTTTTAACTGGAAGAAAGCAGACATGAACCACCTGAAACTTCTGCTGGATTATTGCCCATGGTCCCTCCTTGATATCAAGAACGACATTAATGAGAATTGTGAGATATTTTATGATCTCTTGATGTCCGCAGTTCGAGAAGCAGTTCCTCGTGTGAAGGGTAATCCCTACCGTTATCCACCTTGGTTTGATGCAGATGTAATCAGCGCGCTACACTCGAAAAATAGGGCTCATCGTCAATGGAAACGCTCTTCTTTGGAATGCCATAGAATTGAATTTGTGGTCAGGAGACTCGAATTCAAAGAAATTCAACGCCGAAAGTATGACGCCTACCTGGAAGACAGACTCCAGTGTTACAACTAATCCGAACAGACTATGGTCCTTCATTAAGCAGAGATCTAGGAACACCAGATTACCAGTCTCGCTCGAGTACGACGGACGTACCAGTACTGATGCAAACTCTGCCTGTGAGCTGTTTTCTGATTATTTCGAAAACTTATTCCTTCCTGTATATTCTATACTGCCACCATTACCTGATCTGCCACCCTCCAGTAACGACAGCATTTCTTACTTCCATATTTCCGAAGACTGCATCAAGAATAAATTACATAATCTATCCTCTGGCAAGTCTCCCGGTCCTGATGCCATTCCTATAGAAATAATTAAATCTTTATGCCACCAGCTATCTCGTCCACTTTACATTCTATTCAACCAAGCCATCAGTGAAGGAGTGTTTCCGGATTACTGGAAATCAGTTCATATCACCCCAGTGTTAAAGAAAGGCTCAAGGCAGAAGGTAGTAAATTACAGACCAGTATCACTGATGTCTATTTTCGCGCGAGTCTTTGAATCAATTGTTCGAGACGAAGTGTACGCTCACGTGTCACCATTCATCACTGAACTTCAGCACGGCTTTCTTCCTAGGCGATCCACTGCTACCAACCTAGCAGTCTTCACTCATGATGTATCCACCTTTATGAATAACCGTGGTAGTGCTGATGTTATCTATACTGATTTCTCTAGAGCTTTTGACAGCGTACATCACAACCTACTGCTTCATAAACTTTCAAACTTTGGTATAACTGGTAATCTTTTACGTTTCTTCAAAAGCTACCTCTCAAATAGAACCCAATCAGTTCTAGTTAATAATAATAAGTCTAAATCTGTTAACGTTAATTCCGGTGTCCCTCGGGGTTCTGTATTGGGCCCTCTGCTTTTTATACTTTTTGTAAATGATATCCCTCGTATAATTCATAAGTCTAGGTGCCTGATGTACGCTGACGATCTTAAACTGTATATGCCCATCAGTACTATAAATGACTGTGAGTTGTTGCAACAAGACCTACACCAACTCAGTGAATGGTGTGAAACATGG
This sequence comes from Meconema thalassinum, assembly GCA_946902985.2. NCBI lineage: Eukaryota > Metazoa > Arthropoda > Insecta > Orthoptera > Tettigoniidae > Meconema > Meconema thalassinum. Next base: position 944,799,047 of record OX336389.2, on the reverse strand, counting down.
AAACTGAATACTGAAAAGTGTAAAGTTTTGTCAGTTTCATTGAAACGTAACCTCCTACCCAGGTTTAATTATTGTATTAAAAATGATACGCTACGTAGAGTGTCAACCATTAAGGATCTAGGGGTGACAATCACTAATAATTTCTCGTTCGATGAACATATTTCAAAAATATGTCGTGAAAGTTTCCGGATCCTGGGATTTTTAAAAAGAAATTGTTTAAATTATTTTTCGGACATAACTCTATCCAAATTATTTAAGTCACTCATTCGGCCTAAATTAGAATACTGTAGTGTGATCTGGAATCCCTTTCACAGTAATAAAATTGACGCCATCGAACGTGTGCAAAAGAGATTTATTAAATGGCTCTGTTACAGGGGTGGACGACCGTACCATAGAGCTGAGTATGCGAGTTATTGCAACGTGTACGGTCTTCCTCCACTTAGCAGTCGGCGCACAGTGGGTGACGTGAGATTCCTTTGGAAGCTGGTAAATGGCGGAATTGACTCTAATCAGTTGCTAGCTGACTTGGGTTTTCACGTCCCTCAGAGAACCACCAGACGGAAGCACACGTTTTATGGGGTCAGATCGAGAATTAATGTGCACAAAAATTGATGTCTGATCCGGTTGCAGTCAACATACAGCTTGATGGAGAGTGAAAGTGCTACTGATATTCACTTCGACTCTCTATCAACTGTTAAGAGAGATATCTCAAGTGGGCTGTAAAATAGTGTATGCATATTGTGTTAATTTCTATTTGCGTTGAATGAATGGTTGATTGATTTTTTTTGATTGAATGTACGAGCGACTGAAGTAATGTATTTTTTGTTTGCTGTTATCTAGATCCTTGATTGTCGCTCTTGTATTACTTTCCCCAGTTTCTGAACTTTTTCTTCTGATCTTTTATTTTATGTGTTTGCCTTTTTCTGTTTACTGTTGATAGTTTTTTTTTCTGTAATAATTATTGTAATGTTTCTAGAACAAAGGGATTGCATGAATGAATGCTTGAGATAGGTTGTCTGAGTGCGTGTCTGTATGGTTGTGGTTGCTGATTTATAATAGATTAGTGTATTTCTATTTTAGTACGTGTTTGCTGTTTTTGTTTTGTTTATAATTGTAAATTTTATTGTTAATTATTATATTGTCACTAGTGGAGTCTATCTGTCTGACAATAAAGAATACATACATACATACATACATACATACATACATACATACATATCTATATATATGCACACGTTCTGTACATTGAATGAACTATTTTCAAGGGTATGGGCTTGAATTCAGCCTCTTTCAGTTGTAATTGAAATCCGTGAGACCCCATTTTTATTCGATAATCAACAGTTGCTAGTACGGTACGTTGTGATGTGTGCGTGAATGCCGGTGAATGACACAGCAGGATTGTGCCGTCATGGGAGTGTTATAACTTGTGTTCTGTAGGGTACGACAAAGCACGTTGTCTACCGACATGCATTAATATCATTAGAAATTGACGTTCATTGATCATTCAGGACATTCTCTACATGCATTGATGGTATTTTCCTAGATTTTGTTTTGTTTACACGGCACTGCAGTTCGAATCTATCCTTATTAAATGATCGCTGGTATGTTGGGTACACGTCATTCGTTATATTTTCTCGTGTGACATGCGTTTAATTCCGCTAAGTGTTATTCCTACGTCGGAGACCTAAGTTGTACTTGAGACGCTTCATATTGTAGGGTGTGTTGGTGTAGCATATAAGCAGTTTAACTAATGCAACAATAAGTATTAACCCACGTGTTTGAATGGATTGAGCGTCATCCGGTTCAATTTATCCTGAAGCTCGCCACGACAGTATCCACATCTCTATTATAGGTAGATCGGCGGTGGCCAGCTTCTTCACTACGCTGAATTTCCTGGTTCGATAGAGAGCTAACACGTGCTACTTCAGTGTTTGTGCAGTGTGTCATATCAGCATAGAATTGTCATTTCATTGTGTGTTCACTTTCGTGTGATAATTGGGATAAACTCGCTTATGTTCATTGCCTAATGCCTGAGTCACAATGATATGCTCACCCATTTGCAGAATATTTTACCATAAATTGAATTCCATCCTTTGCCCAAGCATCTAGTGTCCATCTGGTCCTAATATGTGAACACCTGTCGAAGTGACAACTGACCAAAATACCTGCAATAATTGTGCAATCGCTCAAACAAAGAATGCGTGTACGGCGCTTGGTAACTGCACAGACTATTTTCTTGTTTAGTTTTCGAACCCTTGGTCAAAACTCAAAAGGCTGAGTAAATTAACCTCGTAATTAGGGCACGGAATATTCGCGTATTCGCATATTCGAATACATTCGAATACCGAATAGTGCGAATACAGCGAATATTATTCGAATATTCGCAACCTCACGAGTATTAAAAAATGAAAAATGAGGATGACGACTCACAGAGCAAGACATCAAAAACTCTAAAATCGACAATTTCTGGGGCTCTTAAAAGACGATTTCACATTAGTGATGAAGAACCGACCACAGGTGTAAGTTTAACCCAATTGGCGTCTGCTGTGGATTCACGTTACAAAAATCTTTTACTCAAAAATGCACAAGACACGGAAAAGATTTGGGTGGAACTACAAGTGCAGATACTTTCTTGTGATACCGGAGAAGATTCGGATGCTTCACAACCACAACCTCACTCACTCTCGTCCAGCTTTGAAAGGGACCTCGACTTCATTTTCAAGCGTCCATATACGTCTCCGCGCGGGAAACTGTGGCAGAAGAGCTGGAAAACTTTAGGAACGCCCGTGAAACTGTAGGTGACCCCTGAAATGGTAGAAGGCTAATGAAAAGGTATACCCCAAAATAAGTCAGTTGGCGAGAAAGTACTTATGCATTCCTGGCACCTCCGTTCAATCAGAAATAAATTTTTCCACGGGCGGCAATATTGTTAATGCCCAAAGGACATGCCTTGATCCTGACAATGTTGACAAATTGATTTTTTTTTGTCCAAAATAAGAAAATTTTCGCGCGAAATAATCTTTGAGTTAAAAGCCTGTTGACACTGAAATTTCTTATTTGTGTTTTTCTTTCAAGTACTCGTGTCGATAATGTTGTGCTTATGTTAATGGAGTAGGGGGCGTGGTGGCTCAGCGGTCTAGCTGTATGCCTCTCACCAAGGCGGTCCGGGTTCGATTCCCGGTCAATGCATGTGAGATTTTCGAAGTGAAATGCCATGTCCTGTGGTTCGGATTCCACGTTAAAAGGAGGTCCCGTGGCTCATAATCACAAGATTCACGGTCACGTAAAACTACAATCTTCCTTCTTTTTATGTTAATGGAAATGTGCATTTGCACGGCGCTAAGAGAAGACACGAAGAGTTTCTTATTTTTAATATTTGGTTTTGTAAAAACGTTAGGCAATATATCGTCGTTTACCCAAGCACGGGTTAGCTTGTATTCTGATTTCTTCCCTGAATTAAAGAATTGACATGTCATTGAAGGTTCCGTGGTTTTTCATTTATTAAATACCATGGGCCAAAGAATTATTTACATGCTACTTTTGTCTTATTTGGCCGAACTAACTTTATTTGCTGAGTACAAGAGTTGTACTTGCCCTCCAAATCATAGTGCGCGTTTCCTCTAAACGGTAACAGTATTGCTTTTCAAGCCTCAATTTAATTTCTTATCATTGTTGAACAAAACTTTTAATTACGAAATTCACTCATATAAAAGCACTGACATACTAAATAAGTTGCAAATGCATAACCTGTTCCGCAAAAGCTTACAGCAAAAAACCCATTTAAGACGAGAAAAAGTCGCATAATAACCGGAATAGCCTATTAGCCGGGCGCGGCTGAAACGCACGCGTGAAGGTTGAATTCATAGATAGAGGAATGAGACAAATACCGTAATTCAAACGATACGAATAGAATATTCGTACGAAACAGTCAATCCAAATAATGAACAAGAAGTTCCGTGACGAACTAACGAGCCGTATTTTCTTCAAATTTAAGATTCATGCCAATGATTAATCTATATGGACCTATCTAGAATAATGACGAAATTAAGTTGGTAATATCGACATTTCTAATTAGTTCGAAATATACCTGGTATAATGTAGCCTAATAGAGCACTACAGTTGGCAGCCCTGGTGACTGAATATTTTCTTAGTTCATCTCTTAAGGTACCGGTACAGAATTCAATATTTGGTTGAAGTCCAATGGGTAGCATGGACGTTACATGCAGTTAGACATTGGATCTATCAGCGTGCGTAAAATCATGTTGGCAACAATGTCATGGATGTGTTGGTCAGAAATAATCTGACACATTATATCTCTTGTTGGGCCAATTTTGGATTAAATCCATTTGTTAGTATAGAAGTTACATGTATTTAAAAATTGGTCCTATCAGCAGGCTTAGAATCATGTTGGTAGCACTGACGTATATTAGTTACTCCAAATTAATCTATAATGTCAGGTACTGTACGTGTGCATAGTTTAAAGCTCTTGGCTTGCATACTTCCTGATATATTGGTATTTGGATTTTAAAAAAATAGAGAGAGCATTTATTAACAGTTGGCAGCCGTGGCGGCTCTTAAGAATACGCTCACTCATATCTGATTATGTAGCCTACATATAGTACATACGAATTTGGTTGAAATCCAATTGATAGTGGAGAAGGTTTATGCATTTAAAAATTGGACCTATCAGCACATGGAGGAAAGAACGGAAGGAGATGCCTTCGCTGCGCTGCCTAGTGCAAGCTGCTGAAGCCAAGCGGCACGCCCACTTTGGGTAGCAAGAAAATTGCTGTTCCTATGCTTATAGCCGTAAACCACTCCAACTAGTCTTGGAATTTAGTGACATAAAACTGCAATGACAAGTCAAGTTTTTTTATATGCAGAATACACTCTGTACATCATGGTAATTGGCACAAATAAGCTGCGATATTGTTTTAAAAGCCAATTTAAATAGAAATATGAGAGCACCTATGCAGGCTAGTTTTGTAAGAAAGACACAGCAAACGTAGTCTAATAATACGCTGAATCTCTGATTAAATTGAATAGCTTACAGGTGTCTAAAGGTGCGGGTTTTACCAAAGAAGGAACATCTTAGGAACTATCATATTGATGCCAATCTAATCATGGTATTTAGGCCTACACCAAATTGATTTTTAAGTTCTTATTGGTGTTCAGGCATTCGTCAGATTTTAGACCTAATTTGGAGCACAGCCACGTTCACTCATTGTTCGTACACATTTTGATATTCAAGAATACGAACCTTAAAATTAATAAACAGAACACTTATTCGATTCGTACAACCAAATGCAAGTCACGGAACACCGAATACAAGTTAAGGTTACGCCCACTTTGGACGCAGTGCTTGGCTTCACTGAAACGAGTTCAGGGCATCTCCTCTTATTATTTCCTCCATGTATCAGCAGGCTTAGAATCATTTTGGCAACACTGCCATGTATGGCCTCCTGGAAATTAAACTGAAATATTAATAGGCTATCTATATGTGTGTCGATTTTGGAATAGCTCCCATGCTTACCTTGCAAGATATCCAACATAGAGCTCAAATTTCAATTTCGGTTTTTAGCAGTTGGTAGCACTGACATTTTCAAATATGGGCTTGAGATATTCAGGTATATATCTTTACTCACACCAAATTTGGTTTCGATTGTTGCAGCCGTTTAGGACTTGATAGGAGGGGGGGACGGGGGGGGGGGGGACAGGCAGACACACATTTGCCCGGATCGATCTCATAAGTCTACTTTTTCCACATTTTTGCAAAATGTGAAAAGTAGGCTATAAACAATGGGCATACCTTTCAAATTATTCGAGTACAATATATTCGAATGTGCACGAATACGTTATTATTCGAATACAGCCATTCCAATACCAGAATAACAATGGTATTCGAATATTATTCGCGTATTCGCGAATTATTCGTGTCTTTCGAATATTGGAATAGTGCCAAATAATTCGAATCACAGTCCGAGCCCAACTCGTAATATATACTGAACCTGTAATCTCAAAAATCGCTGCCAAGGATCTCGTCTAAATTCGCCATTAAGATTTGACCAAAACCAAGAGTGCGGTCGGTCATTCCTTGTTGAAGCAACTGTGCATGTATTTCAGGGTTGTCTTGGAGTCTTGTCGTGAAAATATACTGACCGGCAAAAAAAGTGGAACACTTCAATTTTTTATGTAATTTCTTAATTTATTCCACTAAAATGTATCGGTTTTCCAATATTTGCATTATTCATGTAAATGTTAGATGGTTGGCTACAGAAAATACTGAAACATGTTTTACAACACGCTTTAACTCACAAATTTCGTTACATTTCACAAATCTAACAATTTTCTATTTTTTACTAATGTTCTTTTGGGCTGTTTTTTTTTTTTTTTTGCCGAACAAAACAGTGTTAATGTTTGCACTGCACTGCACGGGAACACTGGTCACTAAAACGAGTGTTTCCACCCTTAGCGTCCATGACAGCTTGTTAGGCTCATCGAAGATTGGGGGTAATTGGTGGTAATAAACTACCCTAAGAAATGTCAATTTCTATTCACGGATGTTTCAGATGTGTGTCCTAATGCGTGAAAAGCTTTTAAAATGTGATTACATCTTTTTCATGGCTAATTTTATACTTTTTAAATTACTGTTCCACTTTTTTTGCCGGTCAGTGTAGAATATAGAATACCCTCTGTTCTTGTATAGCCAGAGATTGGGGCAAGAGTTTTGTTTATTGCAACCATTACATGATTAATGTGATTATTAGTTACATGCAGGGGCGCACCCAGACCTTCGGTTTGGAGGGGGCTTTCCTCAATAACATGATTTCAGCTATGGAAAGAGAATGTGTCCATTATTAGTCTTGTATGTATGAATGAAAATCCACAGCCTGCTTCCAGTCTCCGACCGGGTCAGGAATGGAATGAATGAAGCCCCCATCTAGCGGCGAGGATATGAAGTGTGCCGGCTGCCGAAGCCTGTCGCACTCCTCTGGGGCAATGATTAAATGAATGACAGATGGAATGAAATGATAGTGGAGAGTGTTGCTGGAATGAAATTGTGACAGGGAAAACCGGAGTACCCGGAGAAAAACCTGTCTGCCTCCGTTCTGTCCAGCACAGATCTCACATGGAGTGACCGGGATTTGAACCACGGAACCAGCGGTGAGAGGCCAGCGTGCTGCCGCCTAAGCCACGGAGGCTCTAGTCTTGTATGTAAACATGTATATTTGAGATCATATGCATAAAACGATATTCTATAAAATCAAACATACTGTAGAATGCTCTGATAAAACCAATGCAAAAGATGCTATTGGACTGGAGATTATTTAAACAAAATGTGCATTGGTTTTATACAAATTTTAGTTACAGTACCATTGAGCTAAGGTTATACAAGTAATAAAAGGGAACTGCTTGATTTTTATCAAAAATTAACTTTTGATCACGATCAGAGTGATAACGACTGGATTGCTCTGCTCAATATTATCATAACTATATATCCAGCTACCAGGATCGTCAGATTGATGTGTAACATCAATTATCTGCAATCATTTACCAAGTTTTGAGTTGTTTATACCAAGAACTAGTATAGGTTTTAGGAAAGTAATAATAACATTTTGATTTTGAATATGTAAATTTAATTGGAACTAAAAATTACATTTAAAAAATTACGAGATGTAATTGTATACCACAGTGTTATGGATTGTAACAAATATTTTATGTACTGTACGTGAAAATATATAAGTTACTTTAATTTTCCTTAATAACTAACATTATAATAACAAATCTTAAACATTTCTAGAATTTCAAGTTGAACTTAATTGCACAGGCTGAATGCAAGTTTAAACAAATAGTTGAATACAAATCATGTATTAATGAATTAACATTAACGTTGTTTGAATAAAGTGGAAACTCAAATTTCACAGAACAATATCCAGCCGCCTAGCAGATTTTTTCATAACGGAAACTACCTCTGTACTGGTGAATTCAATTTCCCGGTGAATATTCAGTGCTGCCAGTCCAGTCAGCCTGTCTGCACCCATGGTATTCCTAAGATATGTTTTCAGCTGACGTAGTGTAGAAAATGACCTCTCAGCAGTGCTTGTAGTCACAGGAATGGTACACAAAATTCTCAACAATGTGTGGATATTAGGAAACAAGTCCTGGTCACATAGATTCAACACATCGATTGCGTTTTTAGGGATATTAGCGTGGGTCTTGAAGCTCTTGTGCCACAGTTCAAACTCAGCCATAAGCAGGCCTTTGTTGTTTCCTCCACTTTCAATTATATCATTCTTATAAAAATTACACAGTTATAAGAAATCAAGTTGCATTTTTCTTGGAAGGTTTCTGTATGTGTATGTGATGCATTCGCTGATGGCAGTAAGCACTCAAAACTCTTTAATAAGTCTTTTATGTTTGATGAATCGAGATTCCAATGAAATAATAAAAGAGTCAATCCAAGGGATAAAAAAACATCTTTTATAGTATAATTCTGGAGTTTCTGCTGGTATGTTGCTTCTGTTCAGTTGTCTTCCAACTGTTCGAGGCATCGAAATTATTGAACCGCAGTTATTAGCAATTTTGGTGGCTTCTTCAAACAACGAGTGAAATTCTTGATCTGCATTTTTTCTTAGAGATTTTAAGCTTTCAGTCACAGTTTCAGCGTGTGTAATTGCAGACGATAAATCTAAATCAGTTCCCTGAAGCTTTTTGCTTAGGTTTACTGTGTAACCAAGCAGTTTTTCTGATGCCATGAGAGAAATTATAAATTCACCTTGACTTAAGGAGTTTAGTAGTATTAGAGCTCCTGAAGAAGATTCCCTATCATTCCAGTTTTTAATCTCCTCTAACGCTACTTCAAGAGGTTGCAGCAGTTCTTTCAAAACAAAAAATAGCATCGTGCCTTTGTACCCATCTCGTTGGACAAAGCTGCAGGAGTTTTTTCTTGTTGGTTTCAAGATTTACCTCAGATTCAATGCACTGTTTTAAAACTGCTCGTCTTTTAGGAGTGTTAAAAAATCCCACAACTTCTCCACTATTCCAAAGCAGTCCCTGATTGATACAACCTCAAACGCGGTCGTCAATGCCAGGTTAAGGCTATGAGAAGCGCAATGCACGTACGTATATTGCTGTGGGGTGAGCTTCTTGGATGCACGCTTGAGCCCCTTTAAACTCTGCACTCATGGCAGCCGCCCCATCGTACCCCTGGCCACGTAGGTTATTTATGTCTATATTACTGTCTTCAAGACCTTTAATCATTGTTTTTGCCAATACGCTACCCGTAGTAGAGGTTAGAGGCATGAACTTCAAAAATTGCTCACATATTTCATAACCATTTAAAGTATTTGGCGTTACATAACGTAAACCCAAAGAAAACTGTTCAACAGTTGAAATATCAGATGTTTCATCTGCGAGAACACTAAAAACTTAGCTTCTTTTACTTTACTTGCTATTTTTTCAGTTATTTGGTTACAAGCATCGACGACTTGATTTTGAAAATTCCAACTTATATAGGTCGCATTTTTGCTACATGACCCAAAGTGATCTTTCAAATTGTTGTCACCTGCTTCAATTCTAGCTCTGAGCAAAGCTGTTAAGTTCCCCTCATTTTCAAATGGTTTGCTGTCGATTTGAAACTGACCATAATCTCTAAGGCCCCTAAGGGCGATATTTTGCCTGCAACACAAAATAATAGTTTCTATTATTGGAATTATTCTTTTCACATTATTTTTGGCTTGGACGTATTTTCCTTTATCAAGAGATTTGTCAATCGGTTTCATTCGGCAGTCCATAACTCTTTTAAAGTTAGCTGCGCTTACACATAAGTCTTTATTATACTGCGAGTTTGCATGTTTTTCAAACTCTTCTAGTGCTTTTTTCCAGTTACAAAAACCTTCTTCAACAAGTTGTCCAGTATGTTGAGCGTTACTCATACCTACTTCTTTTTTTGAAAAAAGCATACAATGGACACAGTATGCAGAGTCTTCAATTCCAGAATACGAAAGCCAGGTATATTTCTGTAGCCATGAAAACGAAAATTTTCGTTGTTGGTTTCCATGCGATCTAAAAGGAAAGTTAAAGTTGCTCTGAGGAACCCATTTGTCATTCAAAACTTTGAACTTTTCATTGTCCGTCAACACTTTGTTTTTAAATAAACCAATGTCCAAATCCATGTTATGTTTATTTACATCGGCCTTAGGCCTGCTCGCATATGCCTCTGAGCCCTCTTCTGACGAACAACTTGGCTGCCTTTCTATGCTTGCAGTCCTTGTTAACAGTTCCTTACTCGTTGAAGGATTGCCACGTTCACTAACACTAACTACATCATATTTATTAATTTATAACGGTTTAAAGTAGTTTTGTATGTTTGACTTTCTTTTGTCTCCCATTACTACTAGTCTAATTTGACACACTACGAACACCAATAGCCAATAGAAAATACAAACACAACAACAATCAACGAATCAACTTTTACAAACACCACTACTGACTTTACGCCTGACACAGAGCACAGCACAATAGCTTGGGGAGAGAAATTTTCACCGCTCTCCCAAGCGCATCTTGCTCCGAGCATAGTTACGACAACGGCCGGAAATATCCGATCGTGTTGTGTTTACAAGATATATTATTATCACTCAATTGTTGCATAAATATAGGCCTAACATAATTCTATTTTAAACCAGTAGAAAATCGCAAAAATGTCCCAACGTTCCAACACTAAACATTCTGAAGCCCGTTATGCAATCAATTTTCTTGAAAGATATCATCAATGTTTTTAAAGTGTTCCCAGGTTTTTTTTTTTGGGGGGGGGGGGGCTTAAGCCCCCAAATCCTCCCCTTGATGTGCCCCTGGTTACATGTGATTAATAGTTACAGTGAATCCCTAATACCTTAATACAAACATCCTGCTCAGTAGGACTATTAATTCTCAAAATCAATTTAAAAAATAAATCTCAGAATCTACAAGTAATTTACATGGTATAAAATGTTATAAATATTTATCTAAACCCTAATAATGGCTATTAATTATGTACTACCTTAATCTTATTCTAATTGATACAGAGAGACTATCTTAGATTTTAACTAAGTTTTATAGTTTAGGATACCGTCTCCTGTACCTGTAGACCTATATCTGTTTCACATGCATCTTTGCTGTGTTTCTCATCAGTCGCTTTCCTATCCCACATTCCCCTGATAACAGTAAAAAGTTTCGCTAATTTACCTGTCTTCCTTCATTCCCTATTTAGTAATTTCAATTAAGTGTGAAATTCATTTTCACGTTCTTTTTATATCTCCCTTATCTACAAACTTTGCTCTTATTACTTTGGTGTCATTGCATTCTCTGATCAGACGTGCTGCACACAATATTCCAACTAAAAAAACAAAGGTCCTTGTTTCCTACTTCTCTCAATGCTTTATTCTTATACACCTCCATTAACCACCAAAAAATCCCTCTCATTTTTCTTTTCGTTAGACCTTCAGGCTTTATACTCATAAGCCCACCTCTTTGTACGCTCAGTTACTACTCATTATTTAATAACATTATATATTCCTAGACATAGAACTGAGAAATTGTGGTTAAAACATTATAGTGATTGTTAAAATATTGTTCGAAACCATATCTGTGTAACTTTACACACAACAAACTTTCTTGGCCATTTGACTTGGTCTAGAGGTACATTTCTTGAGACTCCTGTTCCAAAAGATTCTGGGTGCAACTTCCGGCACTTCCAAACTATTTAATTCTTGTTTGAAGGCTAGAACGAGGTGTAACTGTGAAGAGGTGAATTCGATTTTCACCTCAGCCATTCTGGTTTTCTCTTCGGCGTGTGCCGTGATGTTACGTACGTGTACCACCGAGTAATGTGACCTAATTATGTCACGAGAAGAAACCTTATTGTGTGTAAATATAGGGTTAAAATATATATGTATATATATATATATATATATATTTTATATTTTCAGGGTAAATTTCATGTATCAAGCGGCAATTCCGCAACACAAATCTACGGTGCTTACGAGTGGCTGCTGCATGGCTTATGGCGATCAGTTTGAGAGATGCTTCCATCAGCTACTGTATTAACTATTAACCTTGGCGTTCAGTCCATCAAACATTCAATCTGTCGGATATCATGTCTTATATTGGAATTTGTACAACTGTTTGTACTTGTATATGGGGCTAGGACTGAGAAGGAAGATTGAGTGGCATTATCCCTATGGTGGAGGAACGTGCCATTCTGAAGGAGTATTTTTACTTCTAAAGTGTGATGAGGACGGACGTACAGTACTTGCCAAGTTCGAGTCGAGGCACGGTCCTGCGGTTTTATGATTTTTGACGGTCAAGTTACAGTGTAAAGCCGCACTATGAAATTAGCAGAGATGAACTTGTGATATTTCAGCTAATGAAGAGACAATGACGAGTTTTAAGGTGAACTTGAAACCTTTTACCAGTGAAAATGTGTTGGAAGATAGGGACACATTTTTGGAAGTTGGACATGAAAATGTATTCCATTCGTTACTGGATTTTGGGAAAACTACTATAGACTGAGGACTCGACGAAAATACAAAAATTTCCTCGAATTCACTTGTATTTCAAAAGCTATTGCTTAGCTATACAAATATTTTGGCGGACTCTTGGAAGATTTTTTGGAGATGCAATTCATTTTGGCAGCGAAAGAAACGCGAATAGACATTGGGATGCAGGCTGAGATGGCCGAGTAAATATGCGAGTGGGAGCACTGCAGTAAGAGAATGGAAATTCTAATAGTAATCAAATGAATTTGATTACAACCATGAAAAAGTCTGGAGTAACGTAAGTACTCAAAAATGCATCAGCAACGTGAGGATTAAACATCATTTAACTACTCTCGTTGAAAACACATGATGAACTCTGACTTCAAGAACATCAGGCAGCATTAAGAAGATCAGAAGAAGATGTCTAAACAAGGGCCATCCCAGTTTACTGCCCAGTTCTATTCCAAAACTAGGGACAACTCGGGGCGAGATCACTTCGAGTCCAGACGAAGTACTCGGAGATGCAGTTCGAATGGCTGGCGAGGACGAGGTAAAACCAGGAAAAGACATCAGGAGATAAAGAGTAAGAGTATGGAAATTCCAATAGTAACCAAATGAGATCACTTCGAGTCCAGACGAAGTACTCGGAGATGCAGTTCGAATGGCTGGCGAGGACGAGGTAAAACCAGGAAAAGACATCAGGAGATGAAGAGTAAGAGTATGGAAATTCCAATAGTAACCAAATGAATTTGATTACAACCATGAAAAATTACGATATATTTTACATTTGCAGATGAAGCCACCACAAGCTAGAAAGAAGATTAATTATGTAGTTTTATTGTAGAGTATTTCAAATCTCCATGAGAAGCCTTTTCAATATTTGTGTATTCTTCGATTTTGAGTATGTTGTGACTTCGCAATTTCGAATTTGGATTTGGATATGTTTTTGCCATAGTTTTGGTATTTTTCAGTAGAGGATTTCGGCATTTATTTAGGATTTTTTTCAGCGTACTTTGATTTTGATTAAATTTAATTTATTAAACTACTATGTTGGAGATTTATATTACTCGTTATGATTCTGTTAGGAAGGGTGTTGTTTTTAAGAATATATATAGCTAGATTTTAATTCGGGACTGCGATTTTCGATTTGTTGTTTTAAAATTGATCATGATGAGTTTACCGTCAGATTGATAATCGTGTCAGTTGACGATCAGCTGGTTATGGTTCTTTGAACTGAAGGTGGTTCAGTTGTGTATTAGGGGATGTGCGTTATGTGAAGGCGTGTGCCACATTTATAATAAGAAAGGGACCGGGTGAGTTAGCCGTGGTCGTTGCGGCATGACTAATGGCAGTCGCTCACATCCGGGAGGCGAGGAGGTTCGAATCCCCCCGCCGGCAACCTTGAAGATGGTCTTCTGTGGTTTCCCATCTTCCTTCCAGGCAAATGCCGGGGTTGGTCTCTAACTATAGGCCACAGCCGCTACCTTCCAACTCCTCGCCCTTCCCTTCCAACTTTCCTCCCCAACGGAACTTGTAGCTCACCCATTGGGTGTCCGTCTCGAAGCAGCTACAAAACTGGCGAGCCGAACATGTCCTCGGACACTCCCGGCACTAAAAGCCATAAGCTAAAAAAAATAAGAAAGGGAATTTTATGTGGAAGGCTATGCGTGTTTTGACAGTTTATGGCATTATAGATTTTTGGGGAAAGTGATGCACGAATGAGGAATTTGCCTAGTATCAACATTTAATCGTTATTGCTATTGTTATTAATTATTACTCATGATCTATGATATGCATGAGCTTTACTTTATCGTACGGCTTCAAAGAACCGAATTGTGACTGTGAGAATAAAGAAGGAAAGTGACTAAAGCCAGTGGTTTTGTGCATTGTAAGGAAGGGAAAACTGAACAATTTGAAGAGGGTTGACTGCTGAATATCAGCAATGTTGTATATATTTGTAAATATAGTTGTAGATTTAAAAGGGAACAGTGACGGCCGGCTATTTTCCTATATTATAGGGTTTGATAATACCTAAAATGTATTTTTCTTTAACGTCGTATTGGAGTTATTACTGTACAAAGTAAAAGAAAAAATGTAATTAGAGTAGGTTAATCGTGCTGATGTTTGTGGTTTGTTTAAGACTAGGGATTTCACCATATTGTTAACTCCAAAAACACGGAGAAGTCGGAAGTCGAGATGAATTTCTTTTAAGTGCGAGTAGCATTTCATATTATGCTGTGAATATTGCTGCATTATTCCTTTTAAGAATATTTTTAAATTTTAATTTAAATCTTAATTTCGATTCGAGTGTATAAAATGTTTTCTTTATGAAGAGTTTTTTTAATCAGTTGGAACGTCTTCAGAAATAAATTATGGACACGAAGGGTTCGTTTGTCCACTGCTTTTATACAAACTACGCATTCATGATTTATAATAATTAGAATGAGATTGTACTATGGAGATAATGATAGGCGCCCGATTTTCCCATCCCACTTACCCCGAGAAGCGAAAGTTTCTCACTCTACCCAAGTTCTTTTTCTTTCTTTATTCCATAATATAGTGTCAGAGTTTTTGAATTTGTGTATCCTACTGTCCTATTTTGTCAGGCATTTCTTACTGTGATTTATCTAGCTGGGGACCATGAAGAAGCTGCGATCCATCCATCTGGATACTGGCAAATATATTTTATAAGGGTACAGTACTTACGTTGTAGTTTGTTCAGGGAACAAATGCTACAAGAACACGTGCGTTGTAATTCCTGCTGAATTAGCAATTTCGACGTTATTTCCCATGCTAGTTGGCACGAGGCAAGGTTTCACGTGGCAGACAGGGCTCCAAAATAGTAAGTTATCATATTATTGCACAACATAGAGAATTGGTCTGTTTACATGAATTTTGAATATTTAGTTTTGTTCATTTTTGGGTATGGGAAAGTTTCATTATTTTATTTTATTTTTTTGTCAGGGTGAAGAGTATCCTGAATATTGCCATCGATGATTGTACCACACGTACAGTTTATATTTATGTATTATTATAATATTATTATTCAACACGATCTTTATACGCCATGTTCGCCTCGTTGCCTAGTGGCTGGCATTCTTGGCTGTCTGCACGGAGGCCCCGGTTCGATTCCGGACTCTGCCAAGAAATTAAATCTGGTCTGTGTAACTTTTGTACGAAACTTTTTTTCGTTTCATGATAGATGGCGTTGCAATTGACAATCTCCTTGTAACCTAGCACCCCGAGATAGTGAGAGGCAAGGGGACTCACAGTAATCGAGCACCCCGAGATAGTGAGAAGGCAAGGGAAATCACCAAAATCAAGCACCCCGAAGGGAACAAATTACTATTACGTCCTCGTCGTTGTTCCTGGGTAACGCTAATATTAGTCTAAGAATGCACTGCGGGAGGGTTGACGGTGTCACATGATAGCATTTTCAAAAATATCGAAAAATTTACTTTGAATTTTTCTAATCTGATTTGCATTCTTTTGAGATATTACTATTTTTCAACTCATTTTCAATTTTGCCATCTATCATGAAACGAAAAAAATGTTTCATACAAAAGTTACTTATGTTTTCCACGGAGAATCTAAATTTGCAATAAAAAATAGGGGATCCTATTTAAGATGTCAAAGTCCCCCCTCCCTCCCTCCTCCCGCTCCCGGGAGTGGTGCAGGGGTGTCGAGCTTTATGTTATTAGATGTCCCTCTTCGAGGTGAACAACTTTTATTGCAACTTGTATAAATCCGATTTGTATTTTTCCAAATATTCCGAAAAACAGTTTTAAGTGCCTCACTCTGTATACAGATAAGGGGACGGATTCAGAATATTACACAGGATCGGACTGATCTTGTTTGAAGAACAGCTCATCTAGGGAATGAAATCCAGTTGCGTTTACACGTCCTAACTTAATCTCGATCGGGGACTAATCTGGATCGCGATGCTGAATGCACAGATTCCAAACGTCCGCGTGCCATTTGTATCCCCACTCCCTCCGCCCCATAGACCCGCACAGTGTAATGTTGTGACAGTAATGGGGAGTAGAAGTTCTGAGATGGAAGTTTCCTGGCGCTAACAGTGACCATTCTAAGTGTGGTTCGCCCCGGCTTCTTCTACGCTCCCTTCAGAAAAATGTCAAGATGGTACTGTACCTTACTTCATTTCTCTAGGCTCGTACCTCTAACCGAGTCCATAATACTGTAAGTACAGTTGCACACACTATTTTAGTCACCACTGAAATGCTGGATATCAGACATATTTAATACACCCCTAAGTACACAGAGCTGATGACTAAATTGTTCCAAGGCCCTAAAATGAATTAATAACTCTCAGGCCCAGTGACGCAGTCGGTTAAAAGTTGTCCTTCAAAACCCAAGTTAGCATGTTCGATCCCAGCTTAGTCCGAGGGCATTTAAGGCCTCACAATCGACGCATGGACGTTTGAAAACTTTACATTCAGAGGGTAATAGTTACATTACATCTGAATTATGGCCCAACTTTCCAGGCGACGTCACTTGCTGGACCTGATACAGTACAAGCGAGCCATCTTTCTCCTGGAAATATGAGCTTAAGTTTACGATGTTATTTCGCTTGAAGATGTGACGGATCTGTCGTGGTCAAAAGAAATTGAGGATGTGGTTGATTACGTCAGCACGTACCTGGAAGTGTAGTCTTCTTTATGCCACAATGTGCTGGTGTTGCGATGGGTCTCGCTTACTTACAGTACTGCCAAACAGTCAAAAATTGAGCGTTTGGTTAGAGAGAGATGGGGGGAGTAGCAGCAAATGTGTTTCAAGTCCATACTGCTGTGTCTTGGAGTATTGTGGTAGTTATTGTCGTTAATTCATTTTAGGGGCTAGCGATATCTTGGTGATCAGCCTTGTGTACTTGGGCGCAGTGGCGTCACTAGGGTTGGTGTCACCCAGTGCGGTAACTCATGGTGTCCCCCCCCCCCCCCCCCTCACGACACCCCACAGACCTTCTCAGAGTCCGCCAGTGCGTATTTTCCTACAGCAACAGTATTTGCAAATCGCACATTTCTTACAAAAATTTATATTTATGAAATTAGAATGCATATTCGTCACTGCTAATGTCACTTGTGTGCCGAGTCCATTGATTGACTGCTTAGCCGTAACACTCACTGGTTATTCGATATTTATGAAATTATACGATTTGATTACTCATTCCTCTAAATTACTGTTTCTGAAATCCATGCAAAATGATAGAGGAAAGACCTCAGAACGTTAAAATGACATGAAACAGGCGTCTCAGCTGCAAAAATGTGAAGAGGACAGCAATTATGGAGCGTATCTTCCTGCAGCAACAGTATCTGCTAATCGCACACTTGTACGGTTTTTTAAAAGTCTTTTTTTTTAAGAAATTATTGATATTTTTGAAATTATAGTGCAATGCGTCACTGGTAATATATATTTTATAACGAATGCAGTGAAGGCAGACAAGACAGACACTTAGTACTGGTGAAAAAAACTATGTTCTTCTGTGCTAAATTTGTTTAAGAATGAAATTTTTACGAACCGCCCTAATTTTGGTGTCACCCGGTGCGGTCCGCACCCCCCGCACTCCCCTAGTAACGCCACTGCTTGGGCGTGTCTTGGGGGTTACCTGTTATCCTGTGTTTCTGCATGGCATGTAGTGTGTGTGTAACTAATTATTAAGGTAAGGGATGGGGTAGGTGCCCTGCATCTGCCAGGTGGAAATATGGAAAAACTCGGGGAAAACCTACACTCAGTCTGTGCCCCAAAGGTACATTTGCTGCCGTAGTGAACTACAGTGAGGGTCAGGTGCGGCTCCAAATCCACACAAGGGGTAGTGCCAAGTAAAAATATATGAAAATATTGGTATTTACCGGTACATAACATGACAGCAGAGCAGTTTACTTGCTCATTTCTCACCAAGGGTTCGATTTCTGATTTATTTATAGGGCCTACACTAATCTTGATAGTCAACATTTCACATCGGGACTTACCGTTAATATACGATAAGAAAATATATAAAATAAACATTTTACTCACGACTAGCCTACAACACAAACTCAATGTTTGACTCTTTAACACCTTGTCACTCACTAAAAATAACCACGAACCGTTAACAAGAACTGAAGATAGCCTATATACAGAAATTCACCCGATTTCATCCAGGCCTGACAGGTGCAGATGGTTATCAACCATAAATTCTTAGCTATCGACAGTATTCCGTTAAGCCTTAACATGTAGGCCTACAGTAGTCATGATCGTACTTTTTCTCTTTTAATTCATTCGCTTAGTTATTCACTTTACCAGATAAGGAATTAATAAATAGGCCTACATATTATTTTCACTATTTATTAGGGCAGGTTTAGATTTCAATGTTGGAGTAATCTAGAATTAATATTATTTGTGTGAGAGCGATTGGTTGTCAGTTTGTGTCAACGAACCCCCCCAGCAATAACCAATGAGTGTCAAATTACTTCCAGTCAATCAGGCCATTGGTCCGCTCCCTCTTCCCTTCCTCCCTTTGTGACTGCGTGTAACAGACAGGCATAGCGCTGGCCCAGTACCTCATAATAACCGATAGATGGCATTGCACTTCAGTGTCTGTACTGTCTTGAGCCATACTGTATTCGGCACAGGGCTCAGCTTATTTCCTCATAGCGAGTGACGAGAGAGGCTACGAGCAAGATCGTAAATTGGACTGCGCATGCGTCAACCGTGCCGCATAGACCGCGGCTCAAGATATCACTGGGGCGAAGATGGAATCAATGATCATACTCTACGGAAGGAATATTTAAACTACTAAGTAATTTGAAACTAATTAGATACCCACCTGTATTAAACGTAGGCGTTCGAAATTTATTTTCTCTTAGAGGGCAGTGCCATGGCACAGTGGCACTACGCCTAGAACCGCCCCTGGTGAGGACCCTCCCTATAGAACGGAGCTTTGCAAAGGTCATGCTGCGGATAGGTCGCAATGACTCGCCGCTAGATTTATAGCATGTACCGATTACAACAGCGGGTCGGTAAGCCTTGTTTGCTGTCATAGCATTTATTACATACGCAGCTGGCAAGATGCCTTAGTTGTGATAATTAAGACTTGCTCTGAAGTACTGTAGCCTGCCTCGTATCCCGTGAACATGGTTAGGTATAGAACAAAACATCGAATGTTGCTAGTGGAAACTTATCTTCTCAAGAAGAAGTTTGCAGTAAAGGTATACAGAAACATTCCGCGTACTCCGGAGGCTCTCGAGAACGAAATAACTGCACTGATACGGTTTTCTACCTATTCTTTCTTTTCTACAAACGTTTTCATCTGCGGATTTTGTTAATTCATTCTTCAAAAGTGCCCATTCCTCTGCAATTGAAATTTGTTCATGGTTTTTCATTAGCCCTTCCTTTATACTCGTCCTGAATCTTTCGTTCACGTCCTTCTCTTTCAGTCTGTCTATTGCCCACCATTTGGGCTTTTGACTTTTCTTCAGTTTCTTCAAATTAAGTCTGCACTTCATAACAACCAGATTGTGGTCAGAGTTTATGTCAGCACGGGGGTGTGTTTTGCAATCCGAAATCTGGTTTCGAAATCTCGGCTTGACCATAATGAAGTCGATTTGGTAACGCCCATTATCTCCTGGTCTCATCCATGTGCATATTCTTCTATTGTGGTTATTGAATAAGGTGTTAGCTATGACCAACTCATGCTCGGTGCAGAATTACATTAGCCTGCTTCCTCGATCATTCCTTTCACGTAATCTGAATTCTCCTGCTATCTTCCCTTCTCTTCATTTCCCTACCACAGCATTCCAATCTTCCATTGCTATAATCCTCCATTACCCATCAATAATGCAGAAATATTTATTTCAGTGACTAAGGGTAATTTATGTCTTCTCAAAACTTATTACTTAAATAAATTCTACGTCACTACTTAAACACAGGATCTGATGATGGGCACTTGAGGGCCGAAACGCGTATTCCTAAATTGCCCCATTAAATTGTGATAATTAACTAATACATTTATTTTTTTCCAGGAGTGCATTTACTGTACATATTTATATCTTTTACCCCTCCCATCCATTGGGCACAATCGTGTTGACTGGCTGAAAAGCTACAAATGATAATTTGTATAGGCAACATTGAAAAGAATGGCTTCAAATCACTACATACAGTAAATACATACATACATACATACATACATACATACATGCATGCATAAATACAAACAGTAAATACTACAGTAAATACATACAATACATACATTCATACATGCATACATAAATACATACAGTTAATACATACATACATACATAATGTACACACATTTGCATATAATTTTCAGTTCATCTCATCTCTATAATTAAGAACCACAATTTTCTCTGCGAATGAGTTTTACAAGAAAGTTGTTGTTGAAAGGCAGTCGCAGTAATGAATTGCAATGAGGCTCTGCTTGTTCAGGTCAACAGGTAGCTGCTTATCTCTCATGCATCATGCAAAAGTAAACACCTTTTGAAGACCAGACAAGATACCTATTTTTTCACTGGAATTTGCTATGATAAGATGAGGAAGGGATGAGCTGGAACAAATCAAACGCGAGGAAGCCGCTTGCTAGCTTGCTGATCAGATCAGACAGACATTCTCCTACTCGGCCTGTCCTCGACAGTGATAGAGGCCGGAAAGAGAAATGAGATCCAAGGACACTCGAGACGGCATGCTTGTCGCATTTGGAAGATTTGGATAGGGAGTAATTTAAAGCTCTCTATCATAAAAGTACGGACACTTGATTGTCCAGGAAAATGCCGCCAACCAGGCCTGCCAATTGGCGGAGAGTGGGTCACGTGGTAGCCTCGCTATATGTTGGACTGTCTCCGTCTCTAGAGCATCCAGCGTTGAGAAAGGACTGTGGAGCCTTATGGCGGCAGTGTTGCTAACTCTAGGCAGAGGTAGCGCTGACGTCATACGTTATCTTCACCCGCTTCGAGTACTGCCCTTTCATAAGTTAGCGACACAACACCAACCCAGGAGCTACCTGAAATAGAACACGCCCAGGAAGCAGCAGTTTTGCAGGTGTTAACGGATTGGACCAGTATTAAGGATACGCGTAGAGAACCAATAACGATATTAATTTCGTTGTGATATGACGCATTACTGATTGACGATGTCGAGAGCACAACCATTCCTTCCTTTTCGGATGTTAATTTTTACGTCAGCAATTGTCTACTGTTGATCATCACCTTTGTTGTTGTTGTTGTTGTTGTTGTTGTTGTTATGAGTTAGGCTATAGTTTAATTTCTTTCAATGTTATTCTTGTTGTTTTGTTTAGATTAATATTTGTAATATTGTTGCGAGTCAGCCGTGTGGTTAGGGGCGCGCAGCTGTGAGCTTGCATTCGGGAGACAGTGGGTTCGAACCCCACTGTCGGCAGTCCTGATTCGATCGAACAGAAAATAAACCACACACGTAACAGCAACACCAAGGACGGATAGTGCTTCAGAACTTATGTTGTCGGCGGAAATGAGCACGTGCTCCACAGGACGAGGCTCTTATTTCCAAAGTGCTAACCTCGAAAATTTTTAAATTACTAAGACGTAATATAAACGATACGTGTATGCAATAACAAAGGTAATCAATTGGCAGATAATTGTATGAAGCTATTATGACGAAAAATGTTCAGAGTTCCTTCATGACAAAAGGTGTGGTAACAAAACCAGTGTGTGCGGGGGTTCCGTTGAAGGTAAAAGCCCGTAAGACCCATAGTCTTTTCTCAACGCTGGATGCTCTACAGCAGTCTCTGTATTTTCTTATGGCGAAATGGCTCATTGTAGTGAATTATGTTAGATTGTTGCACATATGGATGCAGTAAGCCAACGATAAAGGGTAGTTAATTAGCCCAGGCAGTGAAAGTTTTCTTTTTGTCGGAAAAAAACAACAGATTAGGTGATTTTTTCCCAGTTAGTACCTACTTAGAGGAGTATTTCCTCAGAAGTCCTTGTACTTCCTCCCCGACCCCAATTAAACACCAATTTTGAATACTTTTTAGTTATTGCTCATATCTCCGTCAGTATTTATTCTAAATTCATAAATTATATAGGCCTACCAATTTATTTCTTAATACCTATTCTAAAAAAACTAGTATAAGTTCTTTTCTGTAAACATAATAAATAATACTTTCACGGAAATTCGCTAAAATCGACAAATTTTTCTCATTGTGTTTGATTTTTTTTTGTGGTCTGCAGGGCACAACACCTTTATTCGGGATAAATCACAAAACAGTTCAAATAAAAGTTGTAGCGCAGTTTTCAACCTTTCAAACGATATACGTTGTACGTCCAGAAAGTAAGTTCCGTTGGTTAATAAAAACAAAACGAGTACAGATACAGACAAACTACCTTTCCACATAGCTCCCACTATATTGGAGGCACTTGTCATAGCGTGGCACAAGTATTTGTATGCCTTCTTTATGAGACTATTGCCGCCTGTGTTGTCAGCTCTGTGCTAGCATGCCGTTTGGTCAGTCTCGGCACTGCTGGGATCAACGCGGGCTTTGCCGGCTACCGAAGAGCGACACTGACAGTCCTAGAAGTCTCCAAATCCGGAGATGTGCGGTTGCTAACCTGCCAAAACAGGGGCCTCTGAGCTGGTCCATGGCAACGAGTCGCCTTCCTTTCTGCTCATGCCTTGGGACTGATGAGCAACTGCGATGAGAGGTCAGATGATGACCTCCCTTGCAGTTGGGGTGCACACCGGCGCGTCCCGTCGGGCCCTGTCGCTCCGAGCACATGGACACCGGTTGCAGCGGACTGAAGAGCTACAGGATCCCTGCGAGTGTTCCCCTCTACTCGTATAGCGGGAACCCTACAGGGACTGAGCTGAGTGGGGCTTCTTCCTTGACAATCCTGAAGGTGGCTGCAGGTTCTAGCTACAACGATGGTGCGTGTTGCCCTCTGTTGCCTTTTTCTCTTTGGAACGCCCCTGGTGCCTGCGGCGACGGCTGCTCTTCGAAGCCTCCCTGATGGCATCTCCCGCCGTCGGTGGCTGGTGTCACTCCTGGATGGTGGCGGGTGCGATTTTCCCCGTCGATGCCCTCACCTGAGATTCTGGCTGCTCCTCGATGATGATGGACGTGAGTTGCCTCTCTGAGGCCAGCTCTCAGGGGACAGGACTGAGCGCCGTCTGAAGCTGGTAATCTCGGGCCACTTGGAAAAGGTTAGAGACGTCACTTGAGTCCCGGCCTCAGACAGCGTTGGTCTCTCCGTCTGCGTCGATAGTCCGTTTCTGGGCTGGCGTCTGGGTTCCTGTGTCCACAGTAAGCTTCGCCGGTACACCATGGGCGGTGCCGTAGACCTGCACCGCCGGTAAGCACGGCAGATAAACAATATGTCTGGCTTATCCCAACTCGGCCTCGTAGAACGCCAACGCCCTCGAGTCCGTAGGCCTAATTAGGACTGCACAGGGAAGGTACGCCTCGATGTCTTGCTCCGGGTCTACTTCGCCGTTGCACTGAAAGAGATATGTCATCAGTCATCACCGTAGTGATGTGTCCCTTCTCCTCTGCAGTGTGGTACCCCGCTCAGTAATACACGACTATCGCTGGGTTGGAGGATCTGCAATAGCTCCTTGTGGCCTCGGAGCCCGGAATGGTGGCCCCGAGGTGCAGGGAGTCCTGCACGGTATCCGCACTCACGTTGCTGGCTCGACAACTCTCCTCTTGCGGTGGTCTCAGCTGGGGCTCATCTTCTCAGCCGTGGGTGGCTTGGGGAGAGGTCTTCTTTTCTCTTTCCCCCAGGGGCTCACATCTTGTGGGACGTGGGTTGGCAACCACGGGACCCCAGCTGAGTCCGGCATTGCTTCCACTTACTTGTGCCGGGCTCCTCTCCGTCTTCTTTCCTGTCGACCTCCCTTGGTCAACTCTTGCTCTTTTCCGACCCCGACGGTATTAGGGTATCCGAGGCCTAGGGAGTCTTTCACTTTCCCGCCTTAATTGGCCTTTGTCTCATCTTTCCTGATCCCTCCTTCTTCGAGGGGTCAGACCTCTTGTTTTCTTTTCATTATATTTCCTTTTCTCTTTAAGATTCCCCTTGAGCGTTTTTTTTATCTACACTACATTTTGTAGGTATTTTTAATCTACATTGCATTTTGTAAGTTTTTTCGTTCTAATTTGCACTTCGCGATTGTTTTCAACCTCAATTGCATTTTGTAAAGATTGCCAATCTGAATTGCTTTTTAGTAAGTCTTTCAATTTAGGAGCAGGGCATTTTAGTGAGTTATTTGAATTTAAATTGCATTTTGTAAGTATTCTAAACCAAAACCGCGTTTCGCAAGAATTTTAAATCTAAATTGCATTTTGTGTAGTGGGCATTTTGCAAGTATTTTGATTCTCAATTGCATTTTGAGGGTATTTTGAATCTAACTTACATTTTGTCAAGAATGTTCAATCTAAATTGCATTTTGTAAGTATTGTCAATCCAAATGAGTAGTTTGAATCTACCGTGCATTTTGTAAGCATTTTCAATTTCAATTGCATTTTGTAGGAGTATTGTGAATTTCAATTGCACTTTGTGAATATTTTGCATTGGAAATGGGATCTTTCAATCTGAATTGCAATGTGTATTTCCAATTTCACTTGCATTTTGTAAGTATTTTGAACCTCAATTGCATTTTGTACGTATTTTGTATCTCATTTGCATTTTGTAAGTATTTTGAATTTCAATTGGATTTTGTGAGTATTTCGACTCTACATTGCATTTTGTACGTATTTTGAACCTAGCCTGCATTTTGTGCGTATTTTTCAATCTATTCCTTTTGTGAATCTTTTCGTTCTAAAGGCACTTCTTGCTCGAACATAAGCTGAAACATTTCTTCTGCTCTCATTTTTATTTTTAGCAAAGCAACTAGCATAATATAAAATCCAAGCATTAAAAAATTTGGGAAATCTGCGACTAATACGTAAATTCCCAAATAAATAAACCATTAAAATTCTTCAATCATTCAAAGCAGAGTGGACCAAGCGCCCTCCTGTCGATGCTGTAGATATTATTATCACTCGCTCGCCATAGTTTTTCTATTTATGATTTTTCAGTGCGTGTAATGGTTTTAAGTTGTGCAGCAGCTTCATTTTAAAGTGAAAGTAGAAGACCTTTAGTAGGTTGATAGTTTGTAGTGCTTCAGGAGAGATGAAATATAAAGACCTGTAGTAGGTTTTGCATCGTTTGGCAACAATATATTGCTTTGAAAAGGCCTCAGCTTCCGCCTCATAGGGTTTAAATTTGTGTTTTGTAATTATGTGCAGTGTAATTGAGTGTAATTACTGTCACTGGAGCGGATGTTTTGAATTTACTAGTGCTGTGCTCTGATTGGTTGGAGATGCGCTGTGATTGGCTGTTGCTTGCATGTAGTTTAAATGTGTTTGTAAGTGAATATGTTACTGTTTTATTGTTTATTAAAGTGTAATTGGGTCTGTTTTGATGAGAAAAGCTATTATTTGAGGTTTAGACTATGTTTAGTAGCCCCGTCTGGCGCAGGTTGGTCGCTAGGGCCGACCCCGCGAGACTGGGCTTCTGGGTATGTATCGGGTTCGAATCTCGAAATACGCTCCAGTGCAGTAGTGTGTTTAGTGTTTCCCCGGTCCTCGGTTCGTCACCCCGGGCGGGCTGGTATTACCATTACCCCCCAGGCAGACTAAACCTTGGTGCCAGAGATTGTTTAAGTGTAATGGTGTGAATTTGAGGGCTCAGGGCTTGGGTTTGCAGTGTTATTGCTGCGAGTTGCTGAAGCAATCCCAGCAATTGTGTCAGGGCAGTGGCGTGTTTGTTTTTCATAGTAATCAGGGGCGTATGAGCTGAAAAGGGCTGTTGGAGGGATGGCTGAGTGTTCCCTGAGTGGATTTTTTTTGTACACAGTGTAGGGATTTTAACTCTAATCGTCAAAGACAACAGATGAACATGGAGCGTTTGACGTTCCTTTCAGAACCAAACAGTGCGTGTCTACGCAGAATCTGAAAAGGGAACATAAGAAATGGCTTCTAAATTTTGTATCTAAACGGAGATAAGTTTTACTATACCGCTTCATTTGTAGTGCACGATCTAAAGGAGTAGTAAAATTACTATGGTAGTACAAGAAACGATAAATATCTATGATACAGCTTTGTTCAACTGAATAATCTGTATATCTGTATTAATGCACATTGTACGCTTTAATACATTTATAAAATGTATTTTTTTTAAATCAACATTTAATGGTTTTCATTCGGTCAACACGATTGTAACCAATTGTAATGGGTGGTTCACTAATCCTGAAGAAACATTTACGTACATACAATAAATACATGTAAATAATTTTAGGATTAGTGAACCACCCATTACAATTGGGCCTACAATCATGTTGACCGACCGAAAAAAATTACATTTTGATTACCAAGGCAACACTGACAAATGGCTTCCAACACAATAGAACACTACTGTTTGTAGAAAGTGAAACACCAAGAACAAGCGATGTGACCACATTGCACTTTATACCACAGATTAGGGACATGACAATACATTACTGATTAGAAGGACATTCCGGTACATGCACGTTGACGATTGATCTTCAGTACGGCGTCGCGCCACCAAGTGCTGCACTCAGAGCCGCTAGACGTCGCGGCATGGAATCATACAGCGCTTTAATACGCTGCTGGGGAATACCGTCCCACGCGGTTTGTAGGCGCGTCCACAAAACATCGACAGTGGCGGTAGGTGGACCTGAACGAACAAGTAGCCGACCGACCATATCCCAGACATGTTCGATGGGCGACATGTCCGGTGAACGGGCAGACCAGGGAAGCAGAGGTATCCGTCGTTCTGCGAAGAAGGCTTGCACATTCCTCGCCACATGCGGGCGGGCATTAGCCTGCTGAAATATGGCTGTGGAAGGGCCTGCAAGAGGAGCAGTGCCGCGGGCTGTAAAACTTCCCTGATGTAGCGGTCACTGTTCAGATCGCCCGCAAGACGTACGAGGCGCGATCGCCTGTTGTAGGCAATTTCGCCCCAAACCATTACACCTGGTGTTTGTCCCGCTATGCCGCTCAACAATACAGTCTGCCTGATTTCGTTCTCCACGGCGGCGTTGAACGCGTATGCGACCATCACTGTAGGACAGGTTGAAGTGGGACTCGTCCGAAAACACTACATTTCGCCACTCAGCCTACCAGTGTCGGCGTGCACGCGCCCATTGTAGTCGGAGGCGTCGGTGGTTCCCAGTCAATGGAAGCCGACGCAGTGGCATGCGTGCTACCAGTCTAGCCCTCAAAAGACGGCGCCGCACCGTTGACGCAGACATGTCCATCCCCGTTGCAGTGCTCCAACGTCGAGCCAACACCAAGGACGACGCTGTTCTGTCCGATACGGCCATGCGGAAAAGATGTCGGTCGTCCCGCGCTGTGGTCACATTGCGTCGTCCTGTACCCTGTCGTCGCAGTGTACGGCCCTCCTCTCTCCACTGATCCACATACGCCTTACTGTTGACGCAGCGTGCCCTGTACGAGCCGCAATGTCCCGGAACGACAGACCCGCCTGCCTGAGCCCAAGCATTCTGCCCCGTTCAACCGCACTCACATGCTGATAGTCCACCCTGTGATGTCGGCGAGGCATCGTTGCACTTGCTTACACGTTTCCACTTGGTATGTAGGCACTACGCCGACAGAGCTGTGCGGAACACTGACCTGTCCGGTCCCACGACAGAGGGCACAGGTGGGCCAATGTGCACGCCATCTCTCTGCGATTTCAATCACTTAGTATGGCACCGCAGGCCTACACGACCCCGTTCTGGGAGTATCTCCGACCATTTCATCTGGGTGTTTCACTTTCTACAAACAGTACTGTATTATATTTTATTTATAGCATTTAGGGCTATTAGTTTACTTAACTTAAAATATTATATTAAATTACATTAGGCGAATATTATATTATACTAGCGACCCGCCCCGGCTTCACCCGGAAACTGAAGCATCATTTGTATAAAGTATGGAGGAGTCATAATTCATAGCATAATTCTCTTTATGGGACCACAAACCATGAACATATCTTCCCTGTGTCATCGGAACTTTGGGGATGACTCCCTTTGTCTTTGTGAATTCCTTCTTTCTCTTTCTTGTGACAATCAAGAAATTACTTGTTGCTCAGTTTCATTGTTACATGATAAGCGCATTTTTTCGATTTCAATGATCTACAACCTATAGGCTATCATTTTTCCGTCTCGGCATAATGGGTTAAAATCACTGACTGGACTATAAATTATATTATCATGGAGATAACAAGTGCAACGAATTCTTGTCAGACGTAATTTAAGAATTTGCGAGGGGCATGAATCACAATTCCCCCTTCTGACCAATCTAAACTTGACTGTGTATTCTGCGGAACGAAAAGTTCACAGGCGAAGTACAGAAGCGCCAAGTTGCACTTCCAGGGAAACTCCAAACACATCAGGGAAGGTAAAGAGAACGAAATTAAATCAAGAAGGAGTGAAATTAGATGGTTTAAACACACAAAAGGCCGGGATGAAATTATATGTGAAGATGAATTAAAATAAAAGTAATTTAATTGGAACAGTATTGAAAGGAACGACATTAAACGCGATTCGTAGAACTCTATTAAAGAGAAAATGGTTTAGTGAATGGAATTCGAAGAGGAATTAAATTAGGAATAGAATGTGAGGAATGAAATGCAAGTAGTGAAATATAAGGAGCGAAATGTGTAAACGAAACCATTTCGTGAATTAAAAGGAATGAAATTCGGAATTAAATTATATCTGGAATTAAACTTTTTCATGAAACTCTGAGTGAAATTAAATTGTGAGTAAAATTAAGGAATAAAATGTGAGGAGTGAAATGTGAATAATAAAACTCCATTCATAACAAAAAAGAATGAATCGCAAGGAGTTAAACTTTAAGTGAATTAAATCTGGAATGAAAATAATTCTTGGACTCTGAATAATATTATATGTGGTATGAAAACGAAATTATACCATGAGGCTGGAATTAAAGTAAATGCGGAATAAAATTAAATCTTGAGGTTGGAGTGAAATTAAATGTGGAACTGAATAAAATTCGCAGGTTGATTGGAATTAAGGGAATTAAATTAAATGTTGGGGTCGGAATGGAATTAAATACGGAATGAAACTAAATCCTCATGTCGGAATGAAATTAAATGTGGAGTAAAATGAAACCTTGGAGTCGGAATGAAATTGAATCTCAGACTTGGAGTAAAACTAAATGTGGAATAAAATTAAATCCTCAGGACGGAATGAAATTGAATGTGGAATAAAATTAAATCTTGACGTAGGAATGAAATTAAATCTTCGACTCGGAGTGAAATTAAATGTGGAATGAAATTAAATCTTGAGGTCAGAGTAAAGTTAAATGTGGAGTGAAATTTAATCTTGAGGTCGGAGTGAAATTAAATCTTGATATCCCGCCAAGGGGCTCACATCTGGTGGGACGTGGGTTGGCGACCACGGGACCCCAGCTGAGTCCGGCATTGCTTCCACTTACCTGTGCCGGGCTCCTCTCCGTCTTCTTTCCTGTCGACCTGCCTTGGTCAACTCTTGTTCTTTTCCGACCCCGACGGCATTAGGGTATCCGAGGCCTAGGGAGTCTTTCACTTTCCCGCCTTAATTGGCCCTTGTCGCATCTTTCCTGATCCCCCCTCCTTCGAGGGGTCAAACCTCTTGTTTTCTTTTCATTATATTTCCTTTCTCTTTAAGATTCCCGCACTGTTTTTGTTAATTGGCTCTCCGTGTATCTAAATTCCCTTTAGCGATTTTTTTAAAATCTACACTCCATTTTGTAGGTATTTTCAATCTACGTTGCATTTTGTAAGTTTTTTCGATCTAAATTGCATTTAGCGTGTGTTTTCAACCTCAATTGCATTTTGTAAAGATTGACAGTGCATATTGCTTTTTAGTAAGTCTTTCAATACAGGGCATGGGATTTTTGTGAGTCGGAATTTCAATTGTATTTTGTAAGTATTTTGACTCTACATTGCACTTGGTACGTATTTTGAACCTAGCCTACATTTTGAGCGTATTTTTCAATCTATTCCTTTTGTGAGTATTCTCGTTCTAAATTCCCTTTTGCAAGTATTTTCCGTCTCACTTAATTTTCGTTCTGGTTTCCATTTCATTGTCATTTTCGCTATCACCCAGACCATTAGGGGCTGATAACCTAGATGTTAGGCCCCATACAACAACAATTATTATCATCATCATCATCATCATCATCATCATCATCATCAAATCTTGAGCGGAGTGAAATTACATGTCGTGGTCGGAATGATATTAAATCGTCGATTGGGAGTGAAATTAAATTTGGAATGATATTAATTCTTGAGGTCGGAGTGAAATTAAATGTGTACCTAAATTATATCTTGAGGTCGGAGTGAAATGAAATGTGGGACTAATTAATTCTAGAGGTCGGAGTGAAATGAAATGTGGAACTAAATTAAATCTTGAGGTCGGAGTGAAATTAAATTCATACAATTTAATTCTATTCTGGGCGGAGTGAAATTAAATTCATACAATGTAACTCAATTCCTACTGGAATGAAACTATGAACAAGCATTTAATTCTATTCCGGCCAGAGATAAATTAAACCCAAACAATTTAATTCTACTCCGGCCGGAGTGAAATTAAATCCATACAATTTAATTATATTCCTGTTGGAATAAAACTGTGAACGAACATTTATTTCTATTCCGGCTGGAGTGAAATTAATTCCATGCTTGTATGCCTCTCACCTCTCGATTCCCGGTCAATGCATGTGAGATTTTCGAAGTGAAATGCCATGTCCTGTGGTTCGGATTCCACGTAAAAAGGAGGTCCCGTGGCACATGATCTCAAGATTAGCGGTCAGGTTAAACTACAAGCTTCCTTTCCTTTTTAATTTCATGCAATATAATTCTATACTTGTCGGAATGAAACTTTGAATGAACATTTAGTTCTATTCCGGCCGGAGTGAAAATAAATTCATACACATTCATTCCAACGAGCATTTCATTCTATTCCGACGTGAATAAAATAAATCCATAGAATTTAATGATGTGTAAAATATGAAGCGAAATTTAATCACTAGAATTACGGTTTATTCACCGCGGAATGGCACTCTTAATGGAGAGTTTCTCTTATTCAATCCAATGAATGAATGATAATGATCGTTTGGCCTCCTGAGAGGCCGAGTGCAGGTATTTCTAGTTGACGCCCATGGGCGACCTGTGTGCCGTAATGAGGATGAAGTGATGATGAAGAGGTCACATTCACCCACTCCCCGAGCCATGGGAATTAACCCCAGGAAAATAAAATCTTTGATGGCCCGGCCGGGAATCGAACCCGGGATACGTCGTGCCAAAGCCTAGCGCGCCAACTATTTAGCCACGGAGCCATTCACTCTAATGTAATCCTGGAATACAATGTTAATATTTGAGGCATTTTTCTCAATTTTATTTCATACAATATTAATTTGAGCCTACTTTCATCTTACGAAATATAGACTTGTGAGATCACCTTATATCCGTGTGTGTGTGTATGTGTGTACGTGTCTGTGTCCTCATAAACGCTAAATGGCTAGAACGATTACAATAAAACTTGGTGAGGTCGTAGTTCTATCTCATCCAATCACGACTGTGCATTTCAAATTTTAATACGTTTTACCAATCCAACATGACGACTGCGCCTATAATTACACCAGCATTCAATATCTCCGACAGCATTTGTTATTAGGAATGTGTTCAAATAGACCGACAGCGGCAGCTACGCTCTCTAACACGCAGTGCTAGGCCATGGGGCCACGCTCTCTGCGGACTCTATTTCCGATTTTCAACTCCATGCAAACGCTGGGACGGTAGCTTCTGACAGGCCACGGCCGCTTCCTTCCCCAGTTTCATTCATATTCATTCATTTCACCTCTCATTAGCTCCTCTCCCGAGGTTGGCGTCCTGAAGTGCATCGGTATGTAAATATCACGCGCCACATAGACTTTCATCGCATCTCATCCCCAACCCCGTTGAATTATAAGGAAGAACAAAAGGAAATTTGTAGCTTTACGTGACCGTTAATCTCGCGATCATGAGTCACGGGGCCTCCATTTTACGTGGAAACCGAACCCCAGGGCATGGCATTTCACTTCGAAAATCTCACATGTATTGACCGGGAATCGAACCCAGTCCGCCGTGGTGTGAGGCCAAGAGTTTGACCGCTGCGCCACCACGCCTCTGAATAATAAGGGATAGACATATATTTGTGTACCAAATCCTGCCCATATCAGTTCCACTTTCATTCACCTACTGCGCTCTGGGTACCAAGTGGCTTTATTCATAATTTGCCCACCCGAGTTTGGCAGCAA
Source organism: Meconema thalassinum (assembly GCA_946902985.2). Classification (NCBI taxonomy): domain Eukaryota; kingdom Metazoa; phylum Arthropoda; class Insecta; order Orthoptera; family Tettigoniidae; genus Meconema; species Meconema thalassinum. The sequence goes on along the minus strand of OX336389.2, from coordinate 944,766,179 downwards.
ATTCCATTAAAACATCGAACTGAGTATACACATAAATTCTGAAATGCTCTTGTCCGAGTCTCAACCTGCCTATTGTATGTAGAAAAATATGTTTTGCTTTGTACTCAATTTCTAATAAATACAATTCTAACAACAACGTGCTGTTTTTCTTTTTAATGAGATTTCTGCGTACGTTTCACAGGTCTTACGGTAAAATGCGAAAGATAAGTGGGGCGTGGTGGTGAAATGGCAAACTGCTTGCCTCTCGCCAATTCGGACCAGGTTCGATTCTCAGTCAATGCACTTGAGATTCTTGAAGTGAAATACCATGTCCTGTGGTTCGGATGGTGGTCTCGTAGCTTATAATCACGAGATTTACAGTCACGTAAAACTACAGGCTGCCTTCCTTTTAAAGTGTCCACCTCCTGCTGTAGCGGCTAGCATTCTTGGCTGTCGCCCTGGAGTTCCAGGTTCGATCCCCGGCTCTGTCACGAAATTAAATTTGGTCTGACAGCTGGAACGGGGTACACACAGCCTCATGAGACACAACTGAGAGGAGGGGGGTTCGATTCCCATCTTAGCCATCCTTGAAGTGGTTTTCCATGGTTTCCCACTTCTACTCCAGGCAAATGCCAGGATGGTTCGTAACGTACGGCCACGGCAGTCTCCTTCCCTCTTCCTAGCCTCTCCCTCCCAATCTTCCCATCCCTTCCCATCCCTCATAAGGCCCCTGTTCGCTTTGCAGGCGAGGCTGCCTAGGCGTAGTGCTTGTCCAACCTCCCCAGTTGTATCTCACAATCCGATGGTTCAAGCCCAAGGCCACCGCCCTGGAGGCGGTAATGGTGGGACCCCTCGCTGAGTCTGAGGGAAAAGCCAACCTGGAATGTAAACCGACTTAAGAAAAAAAATCAGAAGACCGGTTGAGACTTGGACAAGAGCTTTTCACAATTAAGTGTATACTAAGTTCGACGTTATAATGGAATTTGCTGGCAAAATCGGGTGGGTAATTATGAATAAGGCCATTTGATACCCGGAGCGCAGTTGGTGGATGAAAGAGGAACTCGTAGCCTATGGCAATGATTTGGTACACAAATGTAGCCTATGTCCATCCTTTATTATTCAACGGCGTCGGGGATGAGATGCGATGAAAGTATATGTGGCGGGTGATTTTTACACCCGGATGCATTTCCTGACGCCAACCTCAGGAGAGGAGTTGATGAGAGGTGAAATGAATAAATATGAATGAAACTGGGCAAGGATGTGGAAGGAAGCGGCCGTAGCCTGTCAGAAGGTACCGTCCCAGCGTTTGCATGGCGTTGAAAATCTGAAATCCAGGATAACCATTTCACGTCTACCCAGTTCGCAGACAGCTTGGTCCCATGGCCTAGCGCTGCGCGTTAGCGAGCGTAGCTACCGCTGTCGGTCTATTTGGTATACAAATGATTCCTAATAACAAATCCTGTCGGATATATTGAATGCTGGTGTAATTATTCACGCGGTCGTCCTGTTGAATTGGTAAAACGTATTAAAATTTGAAAGACAGAGTCGTGGTTGGACGAGATAGTACTAGACTACGACCTCGCCAGGTTTCATTGTAATTGTTAGTTCTTGTTGTTTTAAGGGCGGAACTACGAGGTCATCTGCCCTTTCATTGTGATCGCTCTAGCCGTTTACCGTTATGAGGACACACACACGTATACACGTACACACACGGATACAAGGTGATCTCACAAGTCGATATTTCATAAGATGAAAGTAGGCTCAAATTAATATTGTATGAAATAAAATTGAGAAAAATGGCTCAGATATTAACATTGTATTCCAGGATTTCATTGGAGTGAATGGCTCCGTGGCTAAACAGTTAGCGCGCTAGGCTCTGGCCTGACGTGTCCCGGGTTCGATTCCCGGCCGAGCCATCAAGGATTTTATTCTCCTGGGGTTAATTCCCATGGCTCGGGAACTGGGTGAATGTGACGTCTTCATCATCACTTCGTCCTCATTACGGCGCACAGGTCGCCCACGGGCGTCAGCTAGAATGACCTGCACTCTGCCTCTCAGGAGGCCATACGATCATTATCATTCATTGGATTGAACAAGACAAACTATTCTTTAAGAGTGCCATTCCGCAGTGAATAAATCGTAATTCTAGTGATTACATTTCGCTTCATATTTACACATCGTTAAATTCTATGGATTTATTTTATTCACGTCGGAATAGAATGAAATGCTCGTTGGAATGAATGTGTAAGAATTTAATTTCCCTCCGGCCGGAATAGAACGAAATGTTCATTCACAGTTTCATTCTCACAAGAATAGGATTTTATTATATTGCATGGATTTAATTTCACTCCAGCCGGAGTAGAATTAAATTGTATGAATTTAATTTCACTCAGGCCGGAATAGAATTAAATGTTCGTTCACAGGTTTATTCCAACAGGAATAGAATTAAATTGTATGAATTTAATTTCACTCCGGCCGGAGTGGAATTAAATTGTTTGGGTTAAATTTCACTCTGGCCGGAATAGAATTAAATGTTTGTTCACAGTTTCATTCCATCAGGAATAGAATTAAATTTTATGAATTTAATTTCACTCTGGCGGGAATTAAATGGTATGAATTTAATTTCACTCCGGCCGGAATAGAATTAAATTGTATGGGTTTAATTTCACTCCGGCCGGAATAGAATTAAATGTTCGTTCACAGTTTCATTCCAACAGGAATAGAATTAAATTGTATGAATTTAATTTCACTCCATCTGGAATAGAATTAAGGCTAAATGTCCCGACACTTTGGTAAGAAAATATTTCCATAGATGGCAGCACAAGCGAAGCTGAATTTACTTATTTATCGAAGGGGAGCTCCGATATGCGATCTGAAAACTGCTATGTACTCTGTCTAGTAGTAGAATTGATATTAATTCATTGCTTACTTTCTAATTTCAAAAACAGAAAAGTTACTGTTTGTTTTTCAAATATCTGATTAAAATTCGAAAAAAAAGCGGGTAATACGAAAGATGAGTTTTTCTCACTGATTCCAAAGCCGTATCGAAAACCTAAATCGGTTGAATAGAATCGTCGGGATCACTTTGGGAAGTTTGTGAATAAAAGTGTTACTCTATTTGTAATAAAAGGCGCGGCAGTAGAACAAGGTCATGTAGAGCGTGGTGGGGGAGGGGAGGGGAGTGGAGCTCTAGTGATTTGAGAGAGCGATGACCTTGCCAGACGGTATGGAATTCCGGAGCATCTAGTGCAATATTGCGATTGACTGTGCTGGTTAGTTCTGAATTATTGTCAAGGTCTGAATATTTCTGAGTGATCCTTTGATATTTTACCAGTTCCTAGTTACGACGTCTTGTTTTTAGTTCATGGATCTCTTTATTTTTTTTTTAATTTATGTTACCTGCAACAGTTATTGTTTTAATGCCCGTTAGGTGTGCTATTTTCGGCACTTTATTTTTTGGACAGTATTTCTGGTAGAATAGATACATGTACATATAGGTAGACTACGACTGGTGGAGAGCATTACGGTCTTCACGTGGTTATTTTTTCGTTTTTGTTGAAAAATGGAGCCACCACCAAAACCGATTCAAGGGCGTACCACTAAATCCCAGGGGAGATTGTGACTAAGTACCAAGAAAAGGAAGCCAGTCCTAAAAAAAAAACTCTACACACCCGTAAGTTTCTTTTCCTAGTTTATATTTGAAATTATATATTTCTTTACGCTTGCATTAAAGAATCTGTAATGCACTGAGTAGTTATGATTTCACATATATTTTACCTGTAGCCTACAAGTTTTATGACTAAACGTCACCCCGCAATCTGCAGGCTACATGGCTAAACAGCGCAGCGGTTGCTTGGTAGGCCTAGGCCCTTCATGGGCTGTCGCGCCACGGGTGGAGTTTGTTTTTTTACTTCTCATACATAAGAGTAGGAGTACAAGATCACGAAATATTCAGTGTCCACTTTTTTCAGAGAAGCAAGTTCGACTTCAAATGAAAACAATGCGTTGTGTGGAATAATAAAGGCGTAGCGATTGTGAAAATGGAAAATTGGTTTCCGGAAATACTGGATTGGGATCCATCAAGACTGCAAACAGTACTTTTGAACTACCAGCGGGCAAGGTGAAGACAAACAGCTAACTGCAACCAAATTAATGCGTTCTTGCTTGCAGCCCCTAATTGCAAAAAGTTCCTAGCTAGCATCAAACACTACCGGCAATGCTGCCGAAAATTATATGTCCCTTGTTGCAAAATTCACGGGGGGGTAATCAGATCAATCGTGGGAAACGAGGTTCCTTCACTCATTGAACAAAAGCTGCCAGGCTGGACTTTCAGTTTGGGCCATGTAAAGCAATGGAATCAGTTTAGAAAAAAACCTACCACAATCGTGAAGGGCACTGCACTCAGCCGATGAGAAGAAGAGCAGCTTGCGTCGTGAGAAGGGAATAGAATGTCTCGACAACAGTCTAATGAAATGAAACGTACTGTCTCACGTGATTATGGAAACCGATCAATGCAGTTGGATTTCGATCAGGTACTGTTGAGAGAGTTTAGTGATGAGAAGATCAAGCAACTAACGCTTATTGATGGCCATATACAAAAACTTGAAAGGTAAACAAGGGGTCAAAGGGGAAACGAAAAGTGGCACACAGCTAGAAATGACCGACTTACGGCATCCAATTTTAGATATGTATACAAGAGGAAACCTACCTCGAAATGGGCTCCAGTAGCAAAAGACATTCTGCACGGCGAATTTCACTCAAAAGCAATGCAGTATGACTGTGATAATGAGCGAATTGCAAAACGAAATTTAGAGGAGAAATCGGTAGAAAAGTCGAAGAATGTGGTATTTTCGTACATAAAACTTATGGGTTCTTAGGTGCCTCCCCAGACGGATTAATAGGAGACGACGCTATCGTCCGAAGTCTACTGTCCTTATTCTGCACGGAATATGACCATATTGGAAGCCTGCAAAAAGCTAAAGGGATTTTGTTTGGCAGAAAGTAAACGGAAAAGATAGCATAGAGAATATCAAGAACAGTGCCATTCAGAACAGAACAGATTGATAACTCTCTAACACTCACATGATTTTTATTTCCAAATACAGGGCCAGTTGGAAATAACACAGCGGGAAATATGTTATTTTGTGGTATGGATGCCTAAGGACATTCACATAGAAACAATAAAGAGGGACGAAAAGTTCTCGAGACAAAACATGCGTATGTAACTCACATTCTGCTACGAGAAAATCTTGTTTCCAGGGATCATTGATCCCAAGATGACCAGATCAATGGATATAAGAGAACCTGAGGTGAATTAAAATACTGAGTGTGTGTGTAAATCATGAAACGTTATCTTTGATATGGACAAAATTGAAGCATTGATTTCAAGAACAGGAAATAATTAGGTATAATACTCTTTTTTGTTTCTGGTACGCAGTACTAGTGCCTGTGCTAATAATCGGCAGATGAGAATATCTTAGGAACTTGAAATCTATATATGCACAATTGTACATAATAATTTTGCTCTTGGTATGCATTTTCATAATTAGTTTATTGTATTAAAATAGCCTACATAAATGAACTTGTATTATTACTTCCATGAAAATTGAAGTAAGATATAGTGATTGGCCTCACGGAGTCGTTTCAGATCTCATGAAAAAAAAGGGGGAATTAGAGTCAAAAGAAACAAAGACCCATACGAATCACCAAAATGAATGTATGTATGTAGGTCTATGTGCGTGAGCTCTTTCCCTCTTATAAATCGATGCTCCATTGATTTGAATTTTTTACGGTTTGTGGTCTTGTTTGTTATGTCTAGAAGACGATACCTAAAGTTGGACGTCCGCATCGGATGGTTTTCAGAATGGATATTCCCAATAAACCTGAACACGAAAATATCTTGTCCATCTTTTTTTTTCTTCTAAAATATCAAGAACGTGCTAACTAAAAACCAGTCATATCATTCTATACATTATTCAATTTTGCATCGAGTGAAACCAGTCGCTGCTCTGTGCGGTAAGAATTATTCCATACAAAGCATTACTAATTCGGGAGTTCATCCTCAAATAACAGTTACCTAAATGGGCATCCAGCGCTGTCAGCATCTATCCTGACAATGAGTGTGTTTTCACCGGTTATTGCACACTCACTCCAGGTAAATGACGAGATAGTACAGTACGTGAAGTCTCAGGGCACGTGCCCCATCCCTGACTAATACAGTTACACACATGATCAACTACACATGACTGATGATAATAATAATAATAATAATAATAACGTTATTGGTTTTACGTCCCTTTTAACTACTGCGCCTTTTAGAGACGCCGCGGTGCCGGAATTTAAGGGGATCTTTAACGTGCCAGTAAATCTAGTGACACGGCTCCCTCGCATTCGCGCACCCTCAAATGCCAACTGGCTGCACCAGGATTTGATCCTGCAACCTTGGGCATAGCACGCGAGAACGTTATCCCTGAGCCACGCAGCCAGCCAAAGGTACTGATGACCAAGATGTCCCAAACCCCTACAATGTATTATTATCATCAAGAACGACAACAAGAATGTTTGGGGAAGTAAGAAATGTATCTGTACAAACACATTGCGTCAACGTTAAGCGTGACACTACTACATATAATTTTAATGCTCAGAAATTGTTCCACGCCTAGGCACTTGTACATGTAACTAGCCGAACTATAATATGTATGACAAGAGGAAGACAACTCCTGCCTGTCGTCAAATCGTCCCATTCTCACTCGGCCCTGTCTGCGTGTTCATCATTTTCCTTGCGCAAGAGATCTTGTGAAGCCGCGCCGCTACCCCCCACCCTTTTCTAAACAATAATTCCCAAACTAATGCAGTCGATTCCATTCACCCGATTTTAATTCTGAAAAATGTATTGGAATCAGGAAATGAATCTCCGTTTTCGTATTACCAGTTTTTTTTTCATATTTTAAGCAGAAATATAAAAAAACTGTTAGTAACTCTTTTGTTTTTCACTTTTTGGAAAATTCATAGAATTAACATCAATTCAATTGCAGTCTAGTATACATAGTCGTTTTCAAATCTCAAATACGAGCTTTCGTTCAAGAGAAAACTGAAAAAAGAAATTGTCTCACTTTGGTGCTGCTACGTGGTGTCAGAATTACAAACTAAAAAACGGGACATTTAGCCTTAAATTATATGAATATAATTTCACTCCGGCTGGAATAGAATTTAACTATATGAATTTAATTTCACTCCGGCTGGAATAGAATTACATTGTTTGAATTTAATTTCACTCTGGCTGGAATAGAATTTAATACTCGTTCGAATTTAAGTGTATGGATTTGATTTCACTCCGGCTGGAATAGAATTAAATGTTCGTTCAGAGTTTCATTCTGAGCGGCGTAGAATAAAATTGTATGAATGTAATTTCACTCCGACCGGAATAGAATTAAATTGTATGGATGTAATTTCACTCCGGCCGGAATAAAAGTAAATGTTCGTTCTAATTTAAGTGTATGGATTTAATTTCACTCCGGCTGGAATATAATTAAATGTTTATTTCACAGTCTCATTCCAATGGAATAGAATTAAATTGTATGAATTTAATTTCACTTTGGCCGGAGTAGAATGAAATGCTCCTTCGAGTCAAACTGTACTGATTTAATTACACACCGGCTGGAATAGAATTAAATGTTCGTTCAGAGTTTCATTCCGAGCGGAATAGAGATAAATTGTATGGATTTAATATCACTCCGGCCTGAATAGAATTAAATTGTTTTGATGTAATTTTACTCCGCTCGGAATAGAATTAAATGTTCGTTTGTATAACATTCCATGGATTTAATTTTTTTCCGGCTGGAATAAAATTAAATGTTCGTCCAGAGTTTCGTTCCGAGAAGAATAGAATTGAATTGTATGGATGGCATTTCACTCCGGCCGGAATAGACCGAAATATTTTGTTCAGAGTTTCATTTCGAGATGGATAGAATTAAATTCCATGCATTTAATTTAATTCCTGTCGGAATATAATTAAATGATTTATTCATAATTTAATTCCGAGAGGAATAGAATCAAAGCGTATGGATTTAATTTCATTCCCACTGGAGTGGAATTCAATGTTTCCTTCAGAGTTCACTCCGAGGAGAATTATTAAATTAATTTCTTGGGATTTAATTTTATTCCCTTCGGAACGAAATCCAGTGTTTCATTTAACATTTCATTTGGAGAGGAATAAAATGCAATGCAATGGATTTAATTTCACTCCCAGTGGAATTGAATTGAATTTCATTCCGAGATTTATCCTGAGAGGAATAGAACTCAATATTTCATTCCCAATTTATTTCCTTGTCGGAGTGAAATTATATCTTTCACTCCATGTTTAACTCGACGCCGGAATAGTATTGAATTGGCTGGCTGAATTTAATTCCACTCCTTCTCCGGAGTGAAATATAAAATTTCGTTCACTTTACCATCCCTGAAACACTTCCACTCTTCTGTGAAGTCTTTGACTCAACACGGCTCGACAGTGTCTGAGGTGAAAGGCCCGCTCGCCAGCCAGCTAGCTCGTAAACTGTCTCGAAGCTAGTAATTTAATGGAGATTGTTGGAAGAGATGAAAACCTAAAAACACTTAAAGTGGGCGATTTATTGAAGATAGAGATATGCTGCCGGGGACTTTTTTGTAGCACTTTTCATGCTGAACAATTCTTACACTCATAGTATATTGATATTTTTAACGGTTTGCCCAGCGTAAGCTTAAAAAGCGCACGGACGCCAGTTTTTTTTTTACTTTCTTACTGATATCGTTACTGCTTGATTTCCTTTGGTCATAAATAAATTATTTTCTACAGAATCCTTCCTCGAGATATTCTTTACAGAATGGTGAAAACCGTATCAAAATCCATTCAGTGGTTCTTGAGATTACCCGTAACATCTGGTATATTCTATGGAATATAGGTCTTGTTAGAGTTAGCAGTCACCGCCCTTTTCTTCTCTTTCTTTTCACGCTCTTTTATTTCCTTCTCGCAGACACCAACAGTGACCTTTCATGTACACACATCAAAAAAAGTTTTGCATCACCTCGGTTCCAAGAGTTCCGGAACCGTTAAATAAAAAGGGAATAGAGATCAACACAAACAACATTTCAGCTCGTTTTATTGCTCATGAGACCCACACATTGCATGTTGTACCATCATACAGCTAGACTTTCAGCATTTGTGGTCCAGATTGCAGTACACACCACTACCTCTAATACCCAGTAGCACGTCCTCTTGCATTGATGCATGCCTGTATTCGCCGTGGCATACTATCCACAAGTTCATCAAGACACTGTTGGTCCAAATTGTCCCACTCCTCAACGACAATTCGGCGTAAATCTCTCAGAGTGGTTGGTGGGTCAAGACGTCCATAAACAGCCCTTTTCAACATATCCCAGGCATGTTTGATAGGGTTCATGTCTGGCGAACATGCTGGCCACTGTAGTCGAGCGATGTCGTTATCTTGAAGGAACGCATTCACAAGATGTGCACGATGAGGTCGAGAATTGTCGTCCATGAAGACAAATGCCTCTCCAATATTCTGCCGATATGGTTGCACTATGGGTCGGAGGATGTCATTCAGGTATCGTAAAGCCGTTTCGGAGCCTTCCATGACCACCAGTGGCGTACGTCGGCCCCACATAATGCCACCCCAAAACATCAGGGAACCACCACCTTGCTGCACTCGCTGGACAGTGTGTCTAAGACGTTCAGCCTGACCAGGGTGCCTCCAAACACGTCTCCGACGATTGTCTGGTTGAAGGCATATGCGACACTCATCGGTGAAGAGAACGTGATGCCAATTCCGTGGGGTCCATTCAGCATGTTGTTGGGCCCATCTGTACCGCGCTGCATGGTGTCGGGGTTGCAAAGCTGGACCTCGCCATGGACGTCGGGAGTGAAGTTGCGCATCATGCAGCCTATTGCGCACAGTTTGAGTTGAAACACGACGTCCTGTGGCTGAACGAAACGCATTATTCAACATGGTGGCATTGCTGTCAGGGTTCCTCCGAGCGGCAATCCGTAAGTAGCGGTCATCCACTACAGTAGTAGCCCTTGGGCGGCCTGAGCGAGGCCTGTCATCGACAGTTCCTGTATCTCTGTACCTCCTCCATGTCCGAACAACATCGCTTTGGTTCACTCTGAGACGCCTGGAAACTTCCCTTGTTGAGAGCCCTTCTTGACACAAAGTAACAATGCGGACGCGATCGAACTGCGGTATTGACCTTCTAGGCATGGTAGAACTACAGACAACATGAGCAGCGTACCTTCGTCCTGGTGGAATGACTGGAACTGATCGGCTGTCGTACCCCCTCCGTCTAATAGGCCCTGCTCATGCATGGTTGTTTACATCTTTGAGCAGTTTTAGTGACATCTATGAACAGTCAAAGGGACTGTATCTTGGATACAATATACACAGTCAACGTCTATATGCCGGAGATCTGGGAACCGAGGTGATGCAAAACTTTTTTTGATGTGTGTATTTCCGTTTCATTGTACACTTGTTTATTCTGTTTGAAAGTTTGTTTCTGATGTGCATTTTCCTTGTAAAGCTTACCCTACAGCTCTACATGCGGCAATTCGTTGAACCCCTTGATTCCAGGCATCTCAAGAACTATGACTGCAAGTTCTAGAACTTTGAAGCAGATAGCGCCCTTGTCGTTATCTACATTCTCCATGAAGACTTTTATTCTACGCATCGAAATTGTATTACATATAATTTTTTATTTTTCTTGTGTTGCCTGCAGTGTATATCTTCTTTTCTTTCCCCCCTCCCTTCCTCGCTTTGCTCTAGCCCACCGTGTGTTTGGATATCTCCGTCACTTCTCTTCAAGTGAGTCAACGTGAAAGTTCAGTCCTCTCTTCAGGAGGCACACAACTCCTTTACCCATGAGGTAGTTTGAAATCGACGCCATGTCGTAAGATTTTATGTAACGGTTAGCTGAAAAGATCATCTGCTCTGCAATGAAAGATAAGAAACATTCTACGGTGATTTTAAACCACATTTTAAAGTTTTTTAAACTGATTTAAAGCTTTTAATAATGCTATCGGCAGTATTAGAATTCTCGCAATATTGTGCAATATTCTAACTGCATTCCGAAGGAATATCTTGTCTTTCTTAAGCTAACTTAGCTTGCCAGTTTGAAAGTCATGAAATCTAGTACTTCTTGTACGAAATAAGAGAGATACTTCTCTCCAGCGAGGGAATTTTGCTAAACTAATAGCTGTCTGAAAACATAACTTTGCTTTCTTCGTGGGATTTCTACTTGTCCTATTCGACTATGATTACAAATCTAGAAACTTCCATTTGCAATAGACTCTAACAGTGAAAAACTATACTCTACAACGTAAAATTTCTGCTAACTTGAAACTCAAATTGAACTATTAACTGCATTAGTGACATTTCACTCATGTTCTACAAACTGCCTGTGCTACGAAAAGTGTCCGTTTAACGATCTTCCGCGACGCGTATCTAGATGAGAGCAATATAATTTGCCAGACTTTAAATCCCATACTCCCCGCATCCCCATTTTTCCTTTACTAACAATTAAGTGTAATTCAAGCAAAATTCTTGCAACTCAATGAGGCTTAGCCTATAAATAGGCTCTCTCCCATTCTTTCATGTATTTCATCTTGTAATTACTGCATAAATACTCCATGTGGTTATAAATCCATTTTTATTACGCCCTTGCGTTTTCCTGCTGCATTCAGGAATTTTGAATTCGTTATTTCTCAATTGTTAAAATCTTTGTATCTATTCTTATGTAATCAAGGCTTCACTCATGTGACCTTTCTAATTTGAATTTAACATCTCTTAATTACTGCTTCAATAATCTAAGTGGTTATAAATCCACCTTTTAATCTTTTCTTTTCTCTCCTACTGTGCCCAGGAATTTAAAATTACTTGTTTAAGGATCTTTTTCGCTTTAACTCAAAGGCATCCTAAAAGATTATTGGTACTCTACCTAACCAATCTATCAAAATATTTGTACCATTTGTAAACCTTGTTATGTTAAAGCTAGGAAGCTTGTAGTTTAACGTGACCATTAATCTCGCGATCATAAGCCATGAGACCTCCGTTTTACGTTGAATCCGAACCACGGGACATGGCATTTCACTTCGAAAATCTCACATGCATTGACCGGGAATCGAACCCGGTCCACCTTGGTGAGAGGCATACAGCTTGACCGCTGCGCCACCACGCCCCCCTCCTTGTTATGTTTTCTATTGACTGCTTAAGTCAAAAAATTACTTCTTTAAAACCAAAGAAATAGGTCTGAGACCTGTACTATTGTGCGTTAAATGAAATGAAAATCCACAGCCTGCTTCCAGTCTCCGACCGGGTCAGGAATGGAATGAATGAAGCCCCTATCTAGCGGCGAGGATATGAACGTGCCGGCTGCCGAGGCCTGACGCACTCCTCTGGGGCAATGATTAAATGAATGACAGATGCAATGAAATGATAGTGGAGAGTGTTGCTGGAATGAAATTGTGACAGGGAAAACCGGAGTACCCGGAGAAAAACCTGTCTGCCTCCGTTTTGTCCAGCACAAATCTCACATGGAGTGACCGGGATTTGAACCACGGACCCAGCGGTGAGAGGCCGGCGTGCTGCCGCCTGAGCCACGGAGGCTTTGTGCGTTAAATACTTGATTCAATTGAATAAATAATTTTGTTACTTGCCCTCTCTTCTATTGCTCGAAGAGCTGTTAAGTATGGCTTACCTTTCCCTATTTTTTTTCTCTAGAATCACTTTCTGTATTCAAAGAAATAATTTCGAATCCTGAATGCTAAGTTTAAAACAAATTCAATCATTTGTGTGTTTATAGAAAAACTTCTGCTAACATTGCTCATAAAGCTTACTTTAGCTATTTCTGGTAAATCATTAAAGGCAAGTATAGCTCACTTCCTACTTGAAGCGATTTTCGCTTTGTCCTATGATTTCCTACTTTGAATTGTGGTTTTGTCTAAGTTAGGTCTGGGTTTCTTAACCCGTTCTAAACATTTAGTCGGTACTCTGCTGGATAAAAGTTTAGCCTACTTTAAACTCAACAATTGTTTAAGTCTAGTAATTTTTACAAATAACAATAATCTTACTCAAAGCTCAGAAAGTGCCTTATCTCTGTCCACTCTGGGGGCATTAGGTTTCTCGCTTAGGGATCCATCCTTGTTGTGGAATAAAATTATTCCTGTCAATTTCAATATCTCGAGTACATTAGAGTGCTCCCGAAAACATTTCCTTTCAGAAAGGAAAATAAATAATTCAACTTTCCCTTGTTTGTATTTCCTCGCCAACGACCTGTGTACCTACATAGTACCCGATTTCCTGTTCGGGAGGGACGGTACACTTAGCGTTTGCCTGCTGGCAACCTCAGCCAGCGTTGCTCGCACCATTACGCATGCTTACAAACATTCGCTTTCTCGCCTTGCACTCGCAAGCCTTAATCGAACCTTACTATTTTTTATTATCTAAACTATATATATTTCTTGGCTTGGATTCTTTCCTTTCTGCCCAAAGATCGTCTCCACTCCCAAACCCTTTCCTTTTTCATATCATCTTCCCTCCGGTAGTGTTTAAGCCTAGGCTTGACCTACCAACATCCAAGAATCGGGGACTTTGTTTTATATTACTGTAAGTAGAGATTAAACCTAGTAATTAAATAATAGTAAATGTTAGTATATGAGAATATAAAATTGATTGCTATAAAATTGTTTATAGTTTCATTTAATTATTGCACGAAATATTAACTTGAATGCGGTGAGTTGACCTTAGTTTTCTGTTGTGAAGCAAAGTGAAAGTTGATTGGAAGTGAGATCCAATTGAGAGGAGCATGGTAGGTTAGGGACGGACAAGGATCAGTGACTGCCAAAGATTTGCTAAGAACGGGCTTGGGGCAGCGAGGTAATTATCCTCGTGTAGTGTGAATTGTAACAGGCTATGTACTAGCTTGATGCGTAGCTCTCAGCTGGTTGGGATGGGCGGGGCGATAAATAAGGGATGTGGTCGAGCCTTAATGGAACATACGAGGCAAGGAGCTTGATGTGGGGTAAATGTCAACCGCACTGCTGATCAACGCTGTTATTTTATTCCGTGTGGCATACATGGGCTCACAGTGTGCCAACCTTTTGTCATTATTTGCATTGCAGCACATAATACAGAGTAAATGAAATTATAAATAAAATAGTATCATTAAAAGTATACACTCATCTAATGAGTTTTATCTAGATACCATTTTGAATTATAGGTTTAATTCAAGCCCTTCTTTCTTTGCTACTTTTCCCCGTGAATCATCTTCCCCAGGCATCCGCATCTAGTGATGACCTTACTAAATATTGTGACGGGTTTCAGAGTTAGCTCGTGAATAATAAACACACGCAACTGGTAGTCGGTATGGCTCACTCGTCATACTACATTTATTCTATAGCTACTATGTTCACCAGTATTTTACTGGATGCAACTTCACACTTTACTCTGTAAGGTTGTTGTTGTTGATTCTTTAGGGGCTTTGCGACATCATGGCAATGTGTGTGGATTTTGTCTGATAGCCTGTGCCACTGTGATGTCTGTATTAGTGTGTGTATTTGTAATTGAGGTAGGATTTGGGTAGAAAGCGGCCGTGGCCTTAAGTTAGGTAAAAGTGGGAAACCACGGAAAACCAATTCCATGATGGTGATGTATGAATCGAACCCGCCTCTTCCTAGTTTTGCTTCACGAGGCTGAGTGTACCCCATTCCAGTCTTCAAACCAGTATTAAATTTCTTGGCAGAGCCGGAGGTCAAACCCGGGCCCTCGTGGTGGCAGCCAAGATTGCTAGCCACTACGCAACGAGGTGGACCACTCTGTAAGGAGATAACCACAATACACCTAACCTCAACTACAAATACACACAGTAGTTCAGCCTTCACAGTGACACAGGTTATCAGACAATTTCCAGGGCTGTATGACCATGATGTCGCAAAGCCCCTAAATGAAACAATAACATTGACAACTACCCTTTGCGGTCCATACAGTCTCTACAGCTCACTGCTTGCTGAACTGCTGCTTCAGAATTCTATCACCATGAGGTACCTTCTCATGCGTTTCTATCCATACCGCGTCGAACCTCGCACTCATCTCTCAGAACACTACTGCACCAAATATCACAGTACTCGACTGTCACTGGTCACTGACAGATATGCGCCCCGAACCGCTTGACGTAACTGAACTTTCTGACTACACTGTTAGTCATGGGTCGGAAGAGTAACTCTCTATACGCACTCATACACCAGAAATGAGGACGACGACTTTAAAATGCTCAGCTTATAAGAAAGGTGCCTCATTAGGAAATTTAATGTACATATATCATTTATTTATCCTTCAGAATCTGTAGTCATTGGTACAGTATAATTATTTTCACTGCTCGTGTAGAAGCAGAGGGAAATGTTGCAAAAATATTGGTTTAAACTATTTTATCACTGCTGCTGCAGGGATGGTGTTGCAAATATTCAACTTTGGCCAGTTTGTATTACCTACTATATATATGAATGTTTCTGCCGGAAGTGTGAATGGGTCAGTTTATTATTTGTTTTAATGTTGGCAACGTTCTTTCCTCCATCGTGATTTAAGTTAATAGGTAGACACCTTGCATTACATTTAAATTGGACTTCGGTGGATATACAAACGCATTACTAGTGCAGTGGCATTTTGCCTCAGACGCTTGATATGGAATTCAATTTAGTTGACTTACAGAGGTTCGTTTGGCTTATGCATTATATAATATTGTCCTCCTTCCCCTCCCAGTGTTTGTGTTAGTATCGTAAACCCAGTTACTTAAAAACAATCCTTTACAATGTATTGTGTGACACACACAAATACAGTGCTGATGGCCAACAAGTCCCTAGCCATTATAAGAAGCAGTTTTACATGTGTACCTACAGTATATGTATCTTTGTTCCTAACAAAGACACCTTGCAATTCATTATTAATTGTGCTGCTTTTCCTTCTTGCAGGTAAGTTCGCAGTCCCTTTGTGAAGGAGCCCCGGGTGCGACTCGAGACTCCACAATTCACTGGGTGTTAGGTCCTAGATGGCTGACATTACAGTAAGGTAGAAATTAGAGCTTGCGTGGTAGCATAGATTATTTATTGAGACTGAGTATCTACAGTACGTCATGCTTCCATACTGATGAAGTCCCTGTGAAGAAGAATGCCACCAAAGTAATGTCGGGCGGTAGGTTAAGAGAAGTAACGGTACAATTTCGTATTGATTACCTTGTGAAAACAGGCTGACTCGCTCCCACTCATTTTTATTAAATATCCGCTGATCTTTACACTCATTTCGTGTGTTACCATTGAACTGGTCTTCGTCAAGCTGCACATAGTTATGGCTGACCAGTTAACTCTCACGCGTCATGGTGCGCCTCGCTCGGAAGTGATGGGCTCCATCTCAGCAACGCTGCTCAGCATTCCCCGGAGTGGCTAGCGGGTGAACCATGTCTTATTTCCCCGTACAAATACAAACCTATATAAAATAAGTGAATTAATTTACGTATTTCACAGTCATACAGCATACTGTTTTGATGTATAAGGATTACAACGCGACCAAGAACTACATTTTCCAGCCACCCCGAGCCGAGAAAAAGTTACCTTACAAAAATGATAACTTTGTTTCTAGGACACACAAAATTTTGAAATTAATAAAACAGTTATACAACTTTTCAATGTATATTGTGTTATAATTTGGATTCGATCTGATGACAGGTTTGTGAGATAATAATTCTTAAATGTGACGCATGGTTGAAACACGCTTAAAAACGGGCACTTTTTGTGTTCCAACTGCGATAAAAAATATTAAAATATAAATTATAAATTCCAAACCTACAGGAACTAGCGTAAAATAGAACGACGAAAATGATGATGTTATTAGATTTTATGTATGTCTATTGGTTATTTCACAAACAACCTTCAAAGTCGAGTGCACATAATATTTTGGTCGACAGTAGCTTGTGATCTCGACGGAGCGTGCACGGAGAAAGGAGAGATTAGAAGAGTAATTCTATTAAAAAAAAAAAACGGCAGCATAGCCGTGCTCGTTAGGTCGTGCAGCATGACTGCACGGGAGAGATGGAAGTTTCGAGATTGAAGGTTCGAATCCTGACGCTGTTAGTACACATCCTGGATGCTGTTTTCCCTCCCACCTTGATTTTCTCCACACTCCCACCGGGCAAATGCCGACATGCTACCTATTTTGAAGTCTCGGGGCACCCACCCCTAGTACACAAGTTGTTGTACAAATCCAACACATCCATGCACACGGGACTGATAATCAAGTCATCCCAAGCCCCTAAATTAAGTAATTAGTAATTAATAACAACATTAAAATACATTTCACAGATGTCTTGATAACGAGTAGGCCTGTCTCAAAATCATTGACCTATTATTATAACTTTATGTCGCTCATTCACAGTCGCTGATTAATGCGAGTGCACTGGCTGCCACTTGTCGCATGAGGTATCACAAGGTATACTCGTCCACCACTTTGTTTCTATGCTTTGCTAAATAGAAACAAAAATAACTCAATTCATTTCAGATTGCTTTGACTTTCAACGTCCAGTCTAGTCTGCAAGCCTCTGTTAGTGAATAAGTCGCTTCCGTGTTCCCCTATTAGTAGCTAGTACTGCGGCCTCTTCTGCTTCTAAGCCTCTCACTTTAAAACCACAACACTGAATCTAACCATCACCTCTTATGTCCACCTCTGCTTCTCACATCCTCTTTAGCGTAGTTCTTTAATTTATCTGTGGTAAAGCCTCCTCTCTCATTCTCATCACATGACCACACGATCTGAGTCGCTCATACGAACAGCTCCATCAAACTTGTTCTTTCTACGGGTACCCTCCTGCTATTGCTCCCTTCTGCTTGTACCAGCATTCATTTGTGCCACTCTCATATTAGTTACCTCCAGGTTATGTATGAGATATCTTGAATCCACCCAGTTCTCACTCTCATACAACATGGTCAGTCTAAAAAATGAGCGATGTAGAGAAAGTTGGTCGCTACACTAATTCTATATTTAGAATTTTTTAATTCAATCCTGCCTACTAATTTTACATTAAGGGCGTCCATCATGTTTAGCTTATCCCACTACAAAAATAACAGCAATGATTTCGTGGCTGATTATTGCTTTAAAAGTAAAAGATATTCGTAATTTCCTTTTCACAAAAGTAGTTTTGTCTATCGGCACTCAGTCTAGTCTGCAAGCTTCAGTGTGGGAACGAGTCGCTCCCTGCTGCTACACCTCTCACCTTGAAACAGGGCTTGCATGCGGTACGAAATGCATGGCTGTGGGGGCGAAAATATTTGAATTCCGCCGTGAGCGCGATACTTGGGTGTGAAATGATTGCCGGCGCAAAAATTAAATCGAAGCAAAACTTATTCGAAGCGAAATAACGTAGCGAAATTGACGCGAAACTAAATAGCGTCGCGAAATTACATTGTGCAATTGAATAAAATATTGCTCCCTGCGCGAAATAAAATTCTTTATAGACTTTTAATTTCGTTCCCGGCGCGAAATGAAATTCGCTACAGACTTTTAATTTCGCTCCCGGGGCGAAATAACATTCGTTATAGACTTTTAATTTCGCTCCTAGCGTGAAATAAAATTCGTTACAGACTTTTAATTTCCCTTCTGGTATGAAATAAAATTCCCAAACGGTATTTTGTTTCCCCACCCCGACGTGAATTTAAAATGCATGGAACATTTCATTTCGTTGTTGAAATTAAAATATATTCGTTTTGAGAGTTAACGTATGTTCGGTACGATATTCAAAGCCCCGACGCGATGTTGGCAACAGTATTAGCGTAGATAACCTGCGCAATCTGCTGGGCCGCAACAGCAACGTTAGCTAACAACTGTTTCCGTGAGTCATTTAATGGTCATCACATCAGTGTTCGAGATAGCGAGCGCAGTGCTATCATCATCATCATCATCAAAATAATCGTCGTCGACTGCACCTCGTACTCGGGGCCAGCCCCCTCCCTGACGTTCATAACACAGTTCTTTGTGTACAATGACCCCCAGGAGCTCACATCTAGTGGGACGTGGGTTGGCGACCACGGGGCCCCAGCTGAGTCCGGCATTGCTTCCACTTACTTGTGCCGGGCTCCTCTCCGTCTTCTTTCCTGTCGACCTCACTTAGTCAACTCTTGTTCTCTTCCGACCTCGACGGTGTAAGGGTATCCGAGGCCTAGGTAGTCTCTTCCTTTCCCGCCTTAATTGGCCCTTGTCTCATCTTTTCTGATACCCTCCTTCTGCGAGGGATCAGCCTTCTTTTTCTTTTCCTTTTACCTCCTGCCTTGTGCTCAAGGCCCTTAAGGAGGCAGGGTGTATGTAGCCCCACCACTTCTGGTGCACCCTAGATAATGCTACACCCTCAGGGGCTCACGGCTGGTGAGTTCGGGAGTTGGCAACCCCGAGGGATTCCTGAGCTGGGTCCGTTTTCTCCCTTTGCCCCTTACCTTTTTGGGCGGACCCTCTCCTCTCTCCCCTCCCCTCCTCTCTCCCCTCCCCCCCCCCTCTCTCCCCTCCCCTCCTCTCTCCTCTCCACTTTTCATTATATTTCCTGTTCTCTTTAAGATTCCCGCACTGTTTTTGTTACTTGGTTCGCCGTGTATCTACATTCCCTTTTAGCGATTTTTTTTGTAGGTATTTTTAATCTACGTTGCATTTTGTAAGTTTTTTCGATCTAAATTACATCTCGCGATTGTTTTCAACCTCAATTGCATTTTGTAAAGATTGACAATCTAAATTGCTTTTTAGTAAGTCTTTCAATGTATGTTTCAGGGCATTTTAGTGAAGTTTTTTTAAAATTTCAATTGTATTTTGTAAGTATTTTCAACCAAAACCGCATTTCGTAAGAATTTTAAATCTAAATTGCATTATTTTTTGGTGGGCATTTTGCAAATATTTTGATTCTCAATTGCATTTTGTGGGTATTTTGAATCTAAATTACATTTTGTCAAGTATTTTCAATCTAAATTGCATTTTGTAAGTATTGCCAGTCCACACGAGTCGCCTGAATCTACCGTACATTTTGTACGCATTTTCAATTTCAATTGCATTTTGTAAGTATTTTGAATTTCAATTGCACTTTGTGAATAATTTGGATTGGAACTGGTATCTTTCAATCTGAATTGCATTGTGTATTTTCAATGTCAATTGCATTTTGTAAGTATTTTGAACCTCAATTGCATTTTGTACGTTTTTTCGATCTCATTTGCATTTTATAAGTATTTTGAATTTCAGTTGTATTTTGTAAGTATTTCGACGCTACATTGCATTTTGTACGTATTTTGAACCTAGCCTACATTTTGTGGGTGTTTTTCAATATATTCCTTTTGTGAATCTTTTCGTTCAAAATTCCCTTTTGTAAGAACATTTTGTGAGTTGTTTCAATCTGAGTTCCTTTTTGTATGTATTTCCCGTCTCACTTAATTTTCGTTCTAGTTTCCATTTAATTATCATTTTTGCTATCACCCAGATCATTAGGGGCCGATAACCTAGATGTTAGGCCCCTTAAAAACAACAATTATCATCATCATCATCATCATCTTTGTGTACAATGGGGCAACACGTACCTCCACCTGTTCCACAGCGAAGAATAAGACTATTGCGGCGTGCGGGCAGACATTGAAGGTAATTAACTTAACGTGTTGAAAGCCATTTTTAGCCTATTTTCATTTATGGAACACACACAAGCACGCGCGCGCGCGTGGGCGTGTGTGTGTGTTTTTTAGATCAACTCGGTAAGTATATAATACAATCTCGTCCGACCTTGACCGTGCCTTTCAAATTGTAATGTTTATCACCAATCCAACATGGCGGCCAGGCGAAATATTTCACCGGCATTCTATATCTCTGCAACCGTTACAGATATCACCCTCATTTTTTACGGTGATAAAGGGCACTACTAAAAGTTCACATACGTAGCTTTCAAAAACATGCTAAGTACAAAACAAACATGGCGGCCAAGCCAAGTTGAAATAGTTAAATGAACTTTTCCCGCGATTTGACTATCCGAGCGCAGTGAAACTTGGTACGGTAAATGCTTATACACATTCTAATCTACTGGCATATAATTTAGTAAAATTGTTTTCATAATGTCAAGATGGCGGCTGTGCGAAATTATAAATTTAAGTTTGTATATCTTGTGTCCTAACTATGCGATAGAAGTGAATGTATGAATAATAAGCCTACTATGGCGTACATATATAAAAATCCAACATGGCGGTCGTGCGAAAATACTGTATTTCTCCGGCATTCGATATTCCGAAACTATTACTGATATCACGCTGAAATTTCGTATGGTGATAGAGAATAATACTATACGTTCACATATGTGACATTGACAATCATGTTATCAACAAAACCAACGTGGCGGCCAAGCGAATTTGAAATATGTAAATGGCATATTCTCGCGATTTAATCATCCGAGCACAGTGACACATGGTACGGCACACAATTATGCATATAACTACTACTACTACTACTACTACTACTACTAGGCGCTACAGTCCATGTAGGACCTTGGCCTCTCCAACAATCGTTGCCCAATCCTGACGATCTCCTGCACGTTTCCTCCATCTTCTTACTCCCATCTTGCGTAAGTCGTCCTCCAAGTCATCCAACCATCGTTTCCTAGGCCTACCTTTGCATCTTCTTCCACCTGGATTTCCTCTATAGGTCTTTTTAACCACTCTATCACCTGCCATTCTCTCCACATGTCCCAGCCATCTTAGCCTATTACTCTTTACTTCCGAAACTATATCAGGATGCCCATATAATTCCTCCAATTCTTTGTTTTCCCGTATTCTCCATCTTCCTACCTCATTCACTGCTCCATAAATCTTCCTCAGTATTTTCCTTTCCCATCTTCTCAAAAGCTCCTCTTCTGGCACAGTCATAGTCCATGTTTCCGAACCGTACATTACCACTGGTCTTATAACTGTTCGGTACACTGTCACCTTTGATCTTCTACTGAGGATGCGCGCTTTGAGGATTTTTATCAGTGCCCAATAAGCTCTATTATCGGCTGCAATTCTTGCTTTTATTTCTTCTCTTGTGCTATTATCTTCAGTAACCAGTACTCCCAAATACTTGAAACTTTCACATCTCTCAAAATTCACCCCATTTAGGTTTATAAATAAATTTATAGATTTATCTTTCTCCACAGTATTTCTCCTAGATAATAATAAATATTGAGTTTTGTTGTAGTTCACTCGTAATCCTACTTCTTCTGATTCTTTTTCTAACCGTCCCAACCCTTCTTCAAGATCTTTCAGTCTTCGTGACAGCATACCTACATCATCAGCATACGCTAGATTTTGGCTCACACGGTTTAACAGCGTGCCTCCTGGATTGCTTATATCTATCTTCCTCATTACTCTTTCTAGTACTATATTGAACAGCAGCGTGGACAGTACGTCTCCCTGTCGTAAGCCTTGGTTTACCTCAAAAACTTTTGAGAGTCTTCCTTCAACTTTAACTCGACATTTTGTGCCAGTAAGAGTCATTTGTACCAATCTGATTAGTTTGGGTGGGAATCCCATGTCCATCAAGGTCAGATACAGAGTTTTCCTTTTTACACTATCATAAGCCTGTTTGAAATCCACATATAGTTGGTGCACATCCACATTATATTCGTAACACTTTTCCATTATTTGCATTATTGTGAAGATATGGTCCGTCGTCGATCTACCCTGTCGGAATCCACACTGGTATTCTCCAAGTCTCTCTTCAACAAGAGATGTAAGTCTCATAGCCATTACCTTGGCTAGGATTTTATAGACCACACTAAGCAGTGCTATGCCACGATAATTTTCACACTTTGCTTTATCATTCTTCTTATGGATTGGGCAAATAATGGCCGTGTTCCACTGTTCTGGCATCACTTCCTTCTCCCATATCTCCACAATCAACTGGTGTACCAGCTTTGTCAAATGTTCCCCACCACACTTAATCATCTCTGCTGAAATATTATCACCTCCAGGGGCTTTGTTATTCCTCAAGCTTTTAATTGCCAAACTAACCTCCTCCAGCGTCGGCACGGGTACTGGCATTGCATCAGTATTATCCTTGCACCATGGTTGGTTATTCTCTTGACCCTCATGTTCTAGCAATACCGTCTCTGCAGTAGCATTGAGCAGCTCGCTGAAATATTCAGCCCATCGATCTAAAATCTGTTCTTCTCCTCCTATGAAATTTCCTTCTTTATCTCTGCAGAAAACTGCTCGGGGTTGAAAGCCCTTCTTCACTTCCTGTATTCGTTTATTTTACTTTCTTACTTCTTGATTATTGTATTCTTCTTCTAGCTCTTCAATCCATTTCTTCTCTGATTCCCGTTTCTTTCTTCTACAAATTCTATCTGCCTTTTTCCTTTTCTTTTTTTATGTTCTTCTGTATTGTTTCTCGTTGGTCTACTTATCATTTTCTCCCTTGCAGCATTCCTCTCCATTATAGCTATTTTACATTCTTCATCGAACCAGATTTGTCTTTTAATCCTTTCTTCTGTCCCCAGTACTTCTTCTGCAGCTTCGTGTAGTGCGTCCCTCATTATACTGCATTTTCCTTCTACTCCCTCTAAATCCCAGTTTTGTTTAGCCTCCAACTTCTTCCGTACATGTGTTTCGTATTGTTCGGCAGTTTCCTTTTCTTTTAGTTTTAAGACATTATACCTTGTAGGGTCTTTCCTCATCTTTCCAGATCTGTACACTGCTATATGCTGTCTATATTTTACCCTTACCATGAAATGGTCAGAGTCACAATCCGCTCCTCTACAACTATCAACTTCGAATATATCAGATGCGTGTCTTCTATCAATTACCACATGGTCAATTTGGTTGAATGTGGTTCCATCTGGTGAGCACCATGTTACTTTCCTTATATTCTTTCTCTGATGCCATGTACTTTTCACAATCATTTCATTTCCCATGGCAAAGTCGATGAGTCTCTGTCCATTATTATTTGATACCTCATGCAGACTTTCATTTCCTACCGTCTCTCTAAATGCTTCTTCTTTTCCCATCTTCGCATTGAAATCACCTAACACGATTTTTACATCTTGCCTTGCTATATCCTCGAGTTCCTCTTCAAGCTGACTGTAGAACGTGTCTTTCACCTAATCCTCATCCTCTTCTGTGGGGGCATATACACATATAAAGGTGATATTAAAGAATCGTGCCTTCATTCTCAAAGTACATATCCTTTCATTTACAGGCTTAAAATTCAGTACTGCTGTTTTATTTCTATTATCCACGAGACCTGTGCCACCTATTCTTCCACTGTCGCCTCCACTATACATTATTGTATGGTTATCACTTCTCAATATACCATCTCCTCTCCATTTGACTCTTGGATCGCTGCCACTCCTATACTATATTTCTCCATCTCTTCCTTAAGGCCCTTCAACGCTCCAGGTTTGTTCAATGTTCTCACATTCCAGGTTACTATGTACATATCATTTTACCGTTTACATTTTCCTTTTTCCTTGCATAGGTCGTTTATCATTATCATCAGTCCGGCTATTATCGTATTGGAGTTTCATGACAGGCTATTTTTTTTCGATATGGGGTTGTTAGCCCCATGATCAACCCCCAACCTGGAGGACCAGGGTATCCCTCTTTGTCTGACCCATCACCTTTGACCTGTCCGGCATGGGATGCCCTACCAGGAGCTCACGCTCCCGCCGGCATAGCTCGCAGGATCATTTGGGCTCTCAAGCCCCCACATCACGACAAGATGAGGATACCATCGTGAGGGATGGTGTATTCTTTGGAATACACGCTAAGACAGAGTAAGCTTTTGCTTCTTTTTGCTTTAGTTCATCCCTTCCTTTTTTCGCAAACACCAACAATGATCTCCTGATTTCTCTTTGTTGGTATATGTCTCTCACACTACCTGTAAGTCTGTTCTAGATATATATCTTCCATGACCCACCTAGCGTCATCTAGCAGCGAATCTCTGAAGTTCCTCAATTATTCCCTGTACAAGAGGACTTCTTTACCAATCTAGCCACCAGATCTCGTCGCTATCGCCAGCTATCATCTCCGTGATCAAGAGAACTTCGTCTACTTTTTCACCCTCCAGGCTGCGCTAGTGACGCCTACTATCAACTCTTTGAAGACCATTTCATCAGGAGAAATTAATATTTCAATGTCGGCTATTCTTATATGTATTCCTTTTGTCTCCTACCTCCACTCTTTTTCCCTTCCCTGGTCCCTCCGCGCTCCGTTGAGCGGGTCTCACTTGTACGTCGGAAGTCAATCCAGTCAGTTGGAGCTTAACTAAAGCTCGCCTCCTCTACTCATGAGGCAAACTTTTAAATTCGACGCCATGTTCGAGTTTTAGAATGAACCGTCAACAGCAACATCACCTTCTTCATGAAGCAAAGATAAGTACCGACTTCATGTTTTAACCACATTCTCATCGCTTTTAAAAGGCTCAATGCTTTTATTTGGATTTTATAGACAGTGAAAGTTGCTATGTGATAAAATAACTGCTTTCTAGAGATCTTCTTGATCAAACTCGAACTATCAAGTTTAACTTTCAAAATGAAAGATTTTCTGAGATGCTATCTCACATCGAGGGATATTTCTAAAATACCCACTGTCTATATAATCTAGTTTTCCGCCGAGGGATTCTCTACCCAATTCAAACAGCTCATCATTGCTCTGGAACCTTCCAGAACCTACACTCTATCTACCAGTTATACTGTCATGTATTTTCCACTTCATATGGGAATACTTTTTCAAACTAAGGTATCTTCCTTATGAACTGCTAATCAATATCTAATTTTTCTTCCTCCGTTGGGATTTTTCTGGTGCATTCAACTATAACCTACAAGTTTTTCAAGCAATAGACTCTCGCAAATCTAGTGTAACTAGTTATTTTCACCATTGCAATAACTTTCTTTGCCATCAACTGTTTGTGCTACTACAGTGAACTTTTCAACTATATCAACAGACTATAGTGAAAACAGTGCCTGTTCAACTTTTCATTCGCGTCGCGCTCGTCCGAGTACAATAAATACGGCCATGAACACTCTTCCACAATCCCATTTGATCTTTCCCCAACCCTTTACTAACAAACTAAAATAATAAAATTGTTACTTCAGGTCTTTTTTCAATGAGGTGTCACTCTCAATAAGTGCCCTCCCTTATTTGCTCCACGTACAACGAATTAATATCTGCAGAACTTCGTGTCTAGTACACGCCTTAAAGTATATTGTTTCTCTCTTCTAATTAGGGAATACAATTCTTTCTACTCAAAAGTGAGTTATCTCTAGGTTTCACGAAAGGGAATTTTGCCCCATTTTTCTCGTGATCCCTACTTAAACATAGGAGTTCTAGAAACTTCCTTTCAATTTTTCTCTTCAGGTTTCACAATAAATGACCTGCCCTATTTGTATAATCTTCTATGTATAATCTACCCACGTAGCTCTGTATCAATACAAGAACTTCTATTTCATTTCTTCCTGTTTTTTGTTGTTACTTTCGAAGTTGTTATTTGTTCATATTTCTAAGATACTTATCTAGAAATCCTTAAAGTACACATCTTGTACTTGATTTATTGTTTAACCTTAATTACTTTAATTATCTTAAAATTTTCCATTTATTCATCTTAGCAACATTTCAAAATCTTACGAAGATTTTAAAGCATATAAAAGGTTTAAAACCAAAAGAATTGTCAATTGCCTGGCGCAAGCTTTAGATGTTTTCGGAGGTCTGCGACCCCAATTGTTTATAAAAATCAAAATTATATATTTGTTACATAAACTACTTCCTTTTACATTGTTAAATAAATTAAGATTTGTTCTTTTGATTTATCATTTCTCAAACATAACTGTTAGGCAAGATCCTGTCTTCAATGACTCTTCCTAGGTTTATGCCCTCTTTAATAAAAATAAATCCATTGATAAGGTTTTCACCACTTGTTGCATTTGAGCAAGAACTCTTAGTTATCAACTTAGTAAAGTCTCTCTTAGCTTTAATAGCTAATTCTAACTGGCCAGTAAGGCAAGCATAGCTCGCTACGCCAGCTTCCTGCTTGTGGAGATTTTCTCTACCACTTATGGTTGGTTTTTCAAAATTTAAGTGTTTCTCATTGTCTAAACTTTTTGTCGGCTCCTTGCTGGGTAAAAGCTTAGTCATTTCTAAATGCAACTATTGGTACACTTACCAAAATTATTCTCAAGGGTATAATTGCTTTATTCCTATCCTTCTTGGAAGCATTCGGTCGCTCTTTACAAATTCTACAATTTCGAGACCTAAAATATCAAGGCTTATTCAAATTATTTGTACTCTTCAAGTTACTTGTTTAGAAACGAGCTCCTTTCAACAGATACACAATAAATCTGTTACTCTTTGTCTTGCCAGACCACCACCCTTCCCCATAGTAGGCATATTTATGCTTGAGAGGGAATGCGCTATAGCAGCTTTCTTGCGAATAGCCCAAGTTTCCCGTTAGCTTCGCCCAGGTCCCTACCCACTTTAGGTATCGGAAAGCGGATTTGCAGTGGCAGCTGCCTTTGAGTATACTTAAAGTTAAAATTATAACTCCTTTTGGACTCTCGTCCTATTTCTCCATCCTTTTTCTCCAGTCCGAAACCCACTTCTCTTTCTTCATCATCTTCCCTTGGGGGTTAGGTTATTCCCAAGCTAATAATCTACCCAAGGGATTATACATATAAGGTGCGTTCAAAAAGTAACGAGCCGGAGGCTGGAATGCGCAAACCGGTGACTACATCGGCTAATCGTAGCGTGTGTAACGAGGTGTGGTTCCGACCAGAGCGTGAAAGGTCACAGTCCGTCGCTAGAGGGCACGCGTGCACGTCACGTGACGATACAAAGCGAGCAACAGCATGCATCAATCGTTCAACGCTGCCAGTCGCATTGCAAACAGTGACATGGAGGCGTCAACCGAAGAGCAAAGAGGTGTTTTTCGGTTTCTGACAGCGGAAAGAGTAGGGGGAACGGACATTCATCGCCGAATGTCACAAGTGTACGGCGAACACTGCATGTTCCTTGCAAGGGTCAAGGCGTGGCACAAGCGCTTCAGGGAAGGACGGGTGTCGTTGGCCGATGATGCCCGGTCTGGGGCACCCCCCTGCATTACCAATGACTACGTCCAGCTGGTTGATGCACTTATTACCCAGGACCGCCGAGTGACAGTGAACGCCATAGCCGCCGTGGTCGCTCCACGACAATGCACGACCTTATACGGCCAACACAGTCAAGGCACTCCTGCAGAAATTCAAATGGGAGGTTCTCGGCCACCCTCCATACAGCCCAGACCTCTCAAATACAACCCTGTAGAATAGACCATAATAAAACATTTATTAAACATTTCAATGACACTGATAAGCTCTCTTTATCTCGATATTTATCTTTCTTTCTTTCTTTCTTTCTTACTTTTCACAATAACACGGCATTCTTACACTAGATATGACACACTTTGCACGTACTATAGGCCTGACATGCCGTTTTATATATTTATTATTGTTACCGACCCCAGATTATTATTATTATTATTTAACGTTGCCGTTACTTTCATCAATGTCTTACGCCTGAATGGTCGTAAGCTTGTCATCCTCAAAGCCATATTTTTACCAAAATACGAGGGATGTGATCTCGTACACAAATGACTGTTAATTCTTAATCGTTGAGGGAATGATTCGTTGTATGGTGAGCTATCAAATCATATCAACATATTAAATTTGTACTCACTTTCATTCTAGCTGGATTAGTCCAGCATGACAGCCATTCGCCCGCCATAATGCTTGCTTTAAGCCATCATGATATTTTTCACACGACACATTGCATAGAATTTACACATGGTAATTATATCTTTCACTACTGGCATTTTCACTTTAACACAATACACATTCTTTTACCACCGGGTGAGTTAGCCGAGGTCGTTGCGGCATGACTGTTGGCAGTCGCTCACATCCGGGAGGCGAGGAGGTTCGAATCCCCCCGCCGGCAACCTTGAAGATGGTCTTCTGTGGTTTCCCATCTTCCTTCCAGGCAAATGCCGGGGTTGGTCCCTAACTATAGGCCACAGCCGCTACCTTCCAACTCCTCCACCCTCCCATCCAACATTCCTCCCCAACGGTACTTGTAGCTCACCCATTGGGTGTCCGTCTCGAAGCAGCTACAAAACTGGCAAGCGGAACATGTCCTCGGACACTCCCGGCACTAAAAGCCATACGCTAAAAAAAAGTATAAAAAATATTTTACCATATAAACATACACTTTTAACGATCACTGTAATATAACTTTATACACAGTTTTTACACACGGATCCTTGATCGGATTCCCACTATCGCCTGACCTCAGAGATGCGATGCAGCTAGATCCTGACAATCGCTGGTCTCCTTGAAAGTCTATCTTGCGTGTGTGTGTTCGTCTCCCGTCACCTACAGTTTATGTCTCCTGCAAAGTTGTTCAATCCTAGATCACAACTACTTGTGATGCCTTCCAGGTTCCCGTAACTGTAGTGTTCATTACAATAGTATGTGTTATTTTACCCATTATAACACTTCCTGTGGTTATGTTCATTGTCTGTAAACATCATCCTAAAATATCTCTACGCTGTACTGATTCTATACTCGCGTATACTGTTGCTTATACGTCTGCTGTAGACTAATTGTTATATGATGCAGAATTACTGTTATCAAGCTGCATGGTGCGCCTTTCATTGTTCTCTGCTAATACACTTGAGCGTCAATACTTTATAAATTCCGCGCACTTTCTTGCGTGATCCGACAGCGTGTCACCACACGAGTTGAGTCAAGAAGAACTGACTCTCTGCTTCAGCTTCCCCCATATAAAGCTTCCTGATGAAAAGTAGTTCACTGGATTTCCAGGAGCGACTCTCTTCTTAAATGTGATCCTTATTCGTCTATTCATGGAGGTGCCAAATTCACTCGCGTGCAGGCAATTGCTTCGGCCAATAAATTATAATTAATTGCTTTCTTCCATGGCGTCATAATGCTACTCCGGTTCTTCCCCTACTGCTACATTACAAATCCTGACTCTGCCGCGGATTAGGTCTGTGCATAAGCTCCTTTATAGATGCAGGCTTTAATTTAGGCGTGTAGACACTCCTAAATTATCTTTCCTAGAATACATGCATCTGGGTTTAAGTCTCATCTCAATTCATTGCTCCATTTGGCCGTAATTAATTAATTTATGTGGGCAACCACCCCCACTCCGCTTCTCTGCCTTGTAAGACTGTGGTTCCCAAAGCCATTAATCTTTGGTTGCTCCCCCAGTGCAGACGAAAAATAGTTCCTTGGCGTCACCTAGTAACGCCCCCTTGCTAACCACGATTTGTCAACTGTCAAGTTGGCCCGATTTCTTGAGCTCTTAGCATCTTAAACGTACATAGGCTTGTATTTTCTGCAATAATCCACCTTTAATGCTATAATATTCCCGTTCTGGCCGTGAAATCATGCTGTTATAATTATATACAGTTATAACTCATTGTTCCTCGGGTTCACTGTGGCTGTTCCCCCTCAGAGATCAATGGTTCGATTCTTCGCAGAATCATGGGCCTGGTCTTCCTTTGATAAAGACCCCGGTTCGATGCTAGTCAGCCGTGCCCCATTGGGCACAATACGTTCAAAGATATATATGCAGGGCAGTGGAAGAATGTTTAAATCTTTAAACAGAGGTCTACATGATTCTCTAGTGTTCACATTTGCCATAATTCTAATCGCCCTCTTTTGTATCCTAAACGTGCTTAGTACATCTGGTGACATACCCCAAAATATGACCCCATATCTTAAGTATGAATGGAAATAAGCAATATAAGTATTTCTTAATGTGTGCATGCTAGTGCAGGTTTTCAAAATACGTAACGCAAAGCACATAGAGTTCAGTTTAGTATTCAGATATTGTATATGTTTATTCCATTTCAAGTCATGTTGTATCCATAGTCCTAAAAACTTTGTTTCTGTTTTATTTTCTATTTGATGACCATTTAATGTTATAATGGGCTTCGCAGGATTCCTATTTTGTATAGTGTGGATATTTAGAGATACTGTTTTTTTTAATCGTTGGTTAACTCTTCTGTAACGCAGTCAGCAGACTGCTGTAAGACCTGTTTAGTTTCACCTTTTATTGCGAGTGTTGTATCGTCCGCAAACCAAATTTCCTTATGTGAATGAACGTTCTGTGTTATCATTGATATATAGAAGAAAGAGTAGTGGGCCCAAAACCGATCCCTGGGGTAGGCTACTCCAAATTTAATAATTCCCTCATTGGACAATGTTTCATTAAGTAATTTGGTTCCATCATCCTTGTGCCTCAAGCTTACCATTTGTTTACGCATTGTTAAGTAAGACTATCAATTTATTAGCTAGACCTCTAATACCATATTGATTTAGTTTTGTAAGGAGGATTTTATGGTCAACAACAACATCAAATGCTTTCGATAAATCCAAGAACAGGCCACTTGCATGTTCCTTATTGTCAATTAATTTCAGTATACTATTATTACATTCATAAAGTGCTGTCTGTGTAGATCGTTCTGAACCCAAGTTGTGAGTTTGATAGTATTTTTTTCTTCTATAAAACTTATCAGTCTCTTATACATGATTTTTCCCACAATTTTTGCAATACCAGTTGGTAATGTAATAGGACTATAGTTATCTAATTCATATTTTGAACTATTTATTAAGTGCGTAAGTGGATTTATTATATTTCTGTACATTTCTTTTAATTGCATCAGGGATGCCATCTATGCCAGCACAGAATTTATTTTTTAGCTCTTTTATAACTATTTATAAATAAAGAATCACTGCATATATTTATTTTATTATTAGAATTTAGTATATTTACCTGTGATTTATTTAATAATGTTTGTGGAATTTACAGAAAATAGTCATTAAAAGTGTTTACTATTTCCTCTGGATTATTAATCACTTTATTATTGCTGGTCAGTGTAATGTTCCTTTGTATTTTAGTAGATTTTCCAGTTTCTTTATCACGGACCACATAGCCCTGTTTTTATTCGATGATTGGGAAATAAAATTATCATTATGCATTTTCTTTGCTAGTCTTATTACCTTATTTAATATGCTAGTGTATTTTTTGTAGTATAAATTGAATTCAGGTGTTGTGTGGTATTGTTTATATAATTTGTGTAGAAATTTCTTTCTTTGACATGAATTTTTAATCCCTGTTGTTATCCAATTGCTAGTTTTGTTATTTTGAATAGTTCTTTGTTTCAAGGGGGAATGCTGTTTCAAAATTGTGTTTTAGGGTATTGGCAAATGCATTAAATTTATCATTTACATTTTCTAGTTGATAAATTTCTGACCATGTTTCCTTATTTAATAAGTCATTGAAATATGTAACATTTGTTTCGGGTACTTCAAAACTCAGTATTTGTCCATAGTGGTCACTAAAACCCGGACAATAGACTTCTATTGAATGGTGATATTTATCTGTATTTATAAAAATTTGATCAGGAGTGGTTTTACTAAATTTTGTTATTCTTGTTGGGGTATTTACTGTAGGTTTCAGTCCATAGGAAATTAGCAACTGTGTTAATTATTCACAATTTCGATCACATTTTAAGAAATCCACATTTACATCCCCACAAATTATTATATCGAAATTTACTTTGCTCATGTTATTGAGTAACAATTCTAATTTATCTATAAAAAAACGAAACTTTCCTGACGGAGAACGGTATGTGCATACAATTATTAACTTAAACTGCTGTATTTTTACGGCAGAGAATTCAAAATCCTGTACCATAATTAGATAATCATAAGCTGTTAACTGTTCATGATCTAAATTATTTCTTAAGAAGATAAAAGTACCACCATGGCTAATATCAAATCTAGAGTATTTATCACATAGTATAAACCCTGGAAATTGAATTAATTCGAGTTGTTCCTCTTTCAGCCAATGTTTTGAAATACACAGTGCAGAGATGTCTTTAAGTTCATTTCTAAGCATTAGATTTATGTAATCAATTTTATTATAGAGAGACTGAACATTCTGGTGGTAAATTTTAAATTTGTTACTTTTGCAAGCTTGTGTTGGTGATTTATTTACATTATTATTATCATAATTGTTATTATTTTTGCTAGACAAATCCGAAATACCATTGTTGCACTCAGTTAAATTTGACATCAAACTATACTCATCTGAATGCCAAACCTGACGTTTGGCTTCTTTTTCCAGTTTCCTTGCTTCCTCTCTGAAGGTATTACTGTTGAACTATTCTTACCATTTGAATTTACAATTTTGCAGATTTCGTCACTAAGATACTCTTTTCCTAACCTATTTAAGTGTAGGCCATGCCGAGTGTGGAACTTCCTGTCTAATTTACTTACATCTATAATTTGGGCATTTGGAAAACTCGTACAAATTTTATGAATTTTTCCATTTGTAGCCTCTATTTCTACATTTACACATGATTTGGGAATAAAGTCATATCTTTGCGGAATGTTTACAATAATCAGATTTGTGTTATGCATGGAAGGCAATGCACCCTTTAAATCTTTGATTACCTTTTTACTCTCGTTTCTATAGACGTCGTTTGCTCCAGCGATAACTGCATAGTCCTTTGAAGTTAGGGACGCACACTCTCCTACCATCCGGTTCGTGACCGCTGCAATTGGATCTCCTTGTTTTACTGTCGAAGTGACCTCCATTTCTCCGCTTCTCTCCAATACGCTTGCTGCTACATCTCGCCCGTGACTATCTGCAAATATCCGCATCCTCCTGGATTTACTCTTTATCACTTTCTTCTTTTCTTCTTGAAGAAAGTCATCATTTTCTTCGACGAGCGCTCCAAATGAATTTGAGACAGAAATTTCAGTTACATGTACTCCATTTTTAGGCCTAGGCTTATTCAGTCTTACACTACCAGCAACCACTGTCGACCAAGATTCCTTGCTTTCTTCTCGGTTTCCTTTTAATTTATTCAACTCTTCCATTAACTTAGCAATATCTTCCTTTGGCAGCTTTATAATTTCATATTTTGAAGACAGTTCGTTTCTCAGGTTATGACATTCGCATGACGGTACCGGTAGACCTACATTACGTCAATCGGTTTCACTTTTCTCCTCACTCAATTTTACCTCAGATCTTGTGATTATTTTATTTGCATTTTTTACTTTTATTTTGGACGACGAGCATAAATCCGTAACGGTTACACTACCTGACGAGACACTAACACTGTTTACTGACGACATACTAGAGATCTAAGTTAGCCTAGATGCTTACATCAAATTACACTAAATTTATTTTAATTATTACTACCTAAAGTAATTAATCTAATTACCTACCAATAAAGAAGAATGTGAAATATGTATATCTTCCAATCGGGTGAAATCTCGTAAATGCACCACTGCTCTACTTTGTTCAAACTGAGATTGAAGAAGTCACCGAATCTTTGGATACACGTTCCCACAACTTAGTTTAAGTTTGTTAAATTATCAATAAGAATTGCTAAATACTATCAATATTCCGTATTTCACTTGACCTAAGGAAAGTAACTTTATAGATTTTAAACCTCTGTTATAATATTTTACCACTTTTATCAAATATTTACACTAGCTGCTATTTCACTACACTTTCACTGTGACTGGAGAGCACGTGTAATGCCCGAAAAATTAATTTTTCTTCGTCTGTGATATCAGTGACTTACAGAGAATTCTGCTTCGGAGGGGAGGTTGGCTCGAACAACTGGAATGGGGTTTCTTTTCTCTCTTTTTCCTTACACTTCCGGAAATTTTGAGGGAGGGGGAGGTTGACCTCCAACACACCTCCCCTATGTACGCCACTGGATAGAACTATTGCCGGTGAAATACATAACTCCCGGAAATACTGCCTGCTCCCTCGAAGTATCGGAGAAACTTGGCATTCCCTACTACTCCCTTCTTACCCTCAGCGCATTTTTACGGACCGTGGCACGGCACCCCTGTGCCACTTATTCGTTTCGCACTGCATTTAGTTTCGCGTCGCTTTTCGCTACGTTACTCTACTTTGAATTAAGTTTTGCTTCGATTTTTATTCTCGCGCCGACAATCAAATATCATGTCGCACCTGGATATTGCACTCATGGCGAAATTAAAATGTTTACGCGCCCACAGCCATGCTTTTAGTTTTGCATGCCAGCCCAGATTTAATTTCAGACACGAAATGGAACATTCCATGCATTTCAATTTCACGCCGGGGGCCAAACTAAATGCCGTTAGGGAATTTTATGTCACACCAAGAGTGAAATTAACAGTCGTTAACACAGTTTATTTCGTGCCGGGAGTGAAATGAAAAGTCTGTAACGATTTCTATTTCGCACCAGGAGCTAAATGAAAAGTTGGTAACGAATTTTATTTCGCGCCTGAAGTGAAGGAAGCTTGTAGTTTTACATGACCGTTAATCTCGCGATCATGAGTTACGGGACTTCCTTTTTACGTGGAATCCGAACCACAGGACATGCCATTCCACTTCGGTAGTCTCACAAGCATTTACCGGGAGTGAAATTGAATGTCTGCACCGAATGTTATTTCTCACCGGTAGTGAAATTAAAAGTCTGTAACGAATTATATTTCGCGCCAGGAGCGAAATTAACAGTCTGCAACGAATTTTATTTTGCGCCGGGAGCGAAATTAAAAGTCTGTAAAGAATTTTATTTCACACCGGAAGTGAAATTTAGAATCAGTAAAGAAATTTATTTCGCGCCGGGAGTAAAATTTAAAGTCAGTAAAGAAATTTATTTCGTGCCGGGAGCGAAATTATAAGTCTGTAACAAATTTTAATTCGCGCCAGGAGTGAAATGTTATTCCATTGAACAATTTCATTTCGCGACGCTAATTTAAATTGATAATACATTTCGTTTCACATACCAGCCCTGCCTTGAAATCGTTAAACAATGAATCTAAAAATGTAATTCACAGTGCTTGCGATGCAAGGTAGAGTATTTACAATAGATTTATGATGGACTGTCTGATATTCGATGCGCCCAGATTTGAGTAATAGGGCATGTTGACTACGTATGTCAGATTTTATAATCGTATCAAATTAACTATTAATTTAACGCCTATTTGACAGTATCCTGGCATGCTGACGCGTGGTTCATATACTCGAGATACCGGGATTGATATCCTCTTTTATCTAATTTTGTGGCATTGAATTTGTAATCAGCCTGTTTATCCCCATTATTCCTGTTGAAGCCAACGACCAGCCTCTACCCACATACGCACTCATTTGAGACAAGTGTATAATTTCCTTTGTCGGCTAATGATTTAGCGTTGTCTATGTAATGTTAGTCACTGTTCTTCACCAAAATATGAGCTGACAAGATTGTAACGGATGCTACATATTCAGTAGAATATGTTAAGCATTATGCTTAATTACTAGGTAATATAGGGGCAGATGACCGTGGTGTTCCGCCCCTTAAACAACAATCGCCATTGCCACTATGTAAATGGTAGCCTACTGCATCTTACTCTGCAAGGAAACTTGTTTCACTGATGGACTTGACGTATTGGAATTGATTGTTGTTATAGTTGTTGATTTAACTAGGGGCTATGCGACATCATGGTCATGTAGCCCCGTATACTTGGGAGTGTGTAAGATTTGTCTGATAACCTGTCTTATTGTGATGGTTGTATTAGTGTGTGTATTTTTAAGTTAAGTGAGGATTGGGAAGGAGACGGCCGTGGTCTTAAGTTAGGAACCATCCTGGCATTTGCCTGGAATAGAAGGTGGAAACCACGGAAAAACACTTCCGGGATGGCTGAGGTAGGAATCGAACCCGCCTCCCCTCACGGGGCTGAGTGTACCCAGTTCCAGCCCTCAGACCATAACTATATTTCTAGGCAGAGCCGAGAATCAAACTCGGGCCTCCGCGGTGACAGCCAAGAATGGTAACTGGATGGAATAAGTCGGAAGAGTGACCTCTTAAAATATTTCCCATACAAATCTAATAGATTGAGAGACTTATAGCCTACTTAGAAGTGGAGATAGTGTGCTTCCTTACTGCTGCCCTAGGTGAACTTATCTGCTTATCATCAAATAAGAGAAATATAAACATGGCCCCTATCAGATAGATGACTACTAGTCTGCCTTTTCCCTATCGAAGACAAGCAGTTGTCAACTTACGTGCTTTTAGTCAAGCCTTGTGCTGCTTTTGAAAATGGAGATGATTTCCTTTGAATTTTTCCAAAGGAGAGATTCTATTGTCATCTACTTTGACCATTTCTTGACTTACTAGCTTTTTCTGTTACCCTAGAATTATAAGCCGCTACGTAGAAGTTCCATTCATGTTTCTTTCGCCTCTGTTCTCATAGTACAGCTGTGTCACAAATTCAGGAATCACGCACATCATTAAACACTATTGATTCAATTTATGCAACACAGAAAATGGCTATTAAATTGAAGTTTATAGATAATTAAATATATAATTAAATACGGTACGCCAAATGCAATCAGTACTTTGACAACTCTGGGCGTCGGGTATCTCGCAGGTAAGATCTCAGCTTGTTAATCTGACTGGTGAGGCTCAAGTAACACTGTACACATTTTAAAATAAATCGAGCTTATTCTCCATCTTAAAAGTAGCTGTCCGCTCTGAGACTTCATGTTTTACTTATGATAAATGTGCCCCAGAAATAACTTTAAATTAGAAAAGTACCTAACCTATCGACTTCAATAATTTGTCACTCAACAGCGTAGCACGCTTGGATATCTTGAGCTTCGAATCCCGGCACTGACAGCAACCATTTTGAGTGTGATTATTTATATTATTTTCCATACTCTCTCCGGAAATGCCAACAAGGAACCTTATTTCAATTCCCGGGAGAACTATACCAGTCCTAGACGCAAATAAATTCATTTATAGCATTACAGTAGCCAACCTAGCCAACCACAGATTATCATACAAATTCCATCCACATACAAGTGCTGATGTCCAAATTGCCCCATGTCCGTAATTTGAATTTTCTGAAGTAGGCCTAATCCTTGTTAAAAGCAACCTCCTCCCAAGCATGAACATGAACTCCTTCAGGACCTTGGAGGATAATGAAACTAATTATTCACTTCGCTTATGCAAATTGATTGGGATGTGGGTCTGGAACACGAGGAACCATGTGTTCTGTTCAGAACATCACGCATGTACTTGATCGCTAGTGTGGATGGTCTTGTAATACTTGAATCACCTCATCCGAATAGTAGTCTATTACACCATTAAATGCTATACCATGAGCAAATATTGGTCCAATATGAGGTGGCTAAAAGATCGGATCAGTGAGCACTTCTCGGGCTCATACAGAAGAGAGCTGATCGATCAATCGGGTGCCGCGTTACAGACAAGATCACTGGCATTGTAGTTAAACGAGATCATACATTCCTGTATTCATATCACAACATTGAAAGGGATGGATTGTCAACGATTTT
Organism: Meconema thalassinum; assembly: GCA_946902985.2. Lineage (NCBI taxonomy): Eukaryota > Metazoa > Arthropoda > Insecta > Orthoptera > Tettigoniidae > Meconema > Meconema thalassinum. The sequence goes on along the minus strand of OX336389.2, from coordinate 944,727,730 downwards.
AACGTTGCAACTTGATTATTCCTAATGAATAATGATACCCATTTGCCCGTACAAACTACAAACCCGTACAAACCTTCGATTCCGAGAGGAATTTCATTATTATATGGGTAGTATTCACAACTGGCTGCAAGGCACTCAACAACCTTGAACTACCTGGCTGAAGGTGCCGTGCCCCTCATTTGGCAGTGCTGATCTAACCTATCAAGCATTCTATCCACCTCAGACGGCATCCATTCTTAACACGCAAAAGGATTCTGCCACTGCATAAACACTACGTATTTCTGCTTGTACCGGGCAGTCCGTGGACTGTGAACAAGAGCCGCCTCATTACTTCGTGAACAGAAAAAAGGCTCGCTAGAGAAATAAGCATGATCCCAATAATTGTGATCTTAATTCACCTTGACAAATTCTTGCTGTTCAATCTTGTGCTGAACGGACAGTAACTTTTTGACAGCAGTGTTCAGTCTTTCGTAGTCGCCAGTGGTCCGTGTACCAACACCCGAGAAAATTGGCGACATGCTTCAGATTAATCGAACTTTAAAACTGATTTCACCAAGATTTCAGTTGAAGTCACATTCCTCGTGAACAGATACACGCAATAAGCCAGAATCCAAATGCCGTCCAATTTCCTCTTATCGTCCATTTCTGGTCAGACCGACGGCGAACGCCACGGAACGCGACGGTAAGCTGCCTCACTGACGCTGAATTCATCCTGGTCCGAACTAGAGTTGGCACGTGCTCCCTTACAGTATGAGTATGCAATATCAGCATAGAATAGTTAATTGACGATACTTGACGTGGTTTCCTGGTGCTATGCACAGGCAATCCTATGTCAATATAGCCTACCTTGTGTCGAATATCACTATAAACAAATGCCTCTGTGAACATCCGGCCCCATTTGGACGAGATGTGTACACTTTCGGGAGAATCTGGAGAAACTGAATGAATACTTCAGTGTTTTAACTTTACAATTAGGCTATGCTATATAAGTTCAAGTTCTCTTATATACTTTTCATTTCATCATATTCCCATGTAAGCAGTTTTATTGATGTTGACCACCCAGTATAATTGGGCACCGTTTGAAGATTTGGCTATCTAAAGAGCAACTTTCCAGAAGGATTTAGCTTGGCAACACAATATATATATATATATATACAGTATATATATCTGCGGTCTCAGTTTTTATTGATACTTCCCTAATTCTTTATGCACATTTATTATTAATGTACAGGAATGGAATGTTTCTACAAATGGATATTTTTGAATCATTTTACGTCAAAATTCTTAAGTTCGAAATTGCGAGAGGTCCCATTGACCCATTGATCATGCTCACGAATAATCCCGAGGCTCCGGCACCAGACGAAGGAAAACCGATCATCCTGTCCCTCTTATGTATAGCTGATTGAAAATCAGGGCAGTTAAAGGGAAGATTCTGCAACGCCATTGTCTGCGCGTTCGTTTGTGTATCGACTCTAGTGGCACTTGGTATATTGAGTTCTTGTATTAAATCGTGAATTTCGTACTGTTTGGGACTGTATCTGGCACTCCGTTGCCTGTGAACAAGATTGAGCTCTTGGAACTAGAATAGTGTACATGTCGTGCAGAGTGCAAACTACTGTCGACCAAAGTATTATGTGTACTCGAGTTTGAAGGTTGTTTGTTAAGTAACCAATAGAGCTACATAAAATCCAATACCATCAACATTTTCGTCGTTCTATTTTACGTTAGTTCATGTAGGTTTGGATTTTTTAATTTATATTTTAATAATTTTTATCGCAGTTGGAACACAAAAAGTGCACGTTTTTAAGCGTGTTTCAACCATGCGTCACATTTAACAATTATTATCTTAAAACCCCGTCATCAGATCGAATCCAAATTTTAACACAATATACGTTGGAATGTTTTATAATTGGTTTATTAATTTCAAAATTGTGTGTGTCCAAGAAACAAAGTTGTTATCATTTTTGTAAAGTAACTTTTTCTCGGCTCGGGGTGGTTGGAAAATGTAGTTCTTGGTTGCGTTGTAATCGTTATACATCAAAAGGTTATGCTGTATGACTGTGAAATACGTAAACTAATTCCCTTATTTTATATCGGTTTGTATTTGTACGAGGAAATAACACATGGCTCACCAGCTCGCCGCTCCGCGAACAGCTGTACAGCGTTGCCGAAATGGTGCCCACACGCATCATGGCGCGTCTCGCTCGGAGGTGATGGACTCCATCTCAGCAATGCTGTACAGCTTTTGCTGGAGCGGCTAGCTGTTGAACCATGTGTTATTTCCTCGTACAAATACAAACCGATATAAAATAAGGGAATTAGTTTACGTATTTCACAGTCATACAGCATAACTTTTTGATGTATAACGATTACCACGCAACCAAGAACTACATTTTCCAACCACCCCGAGCCGAGAAAAAGTTACCTTACAAAAATGATAACAACTTTGTTTCTTGAACACACACAATTTTGAAATTAATAAACCAGTTATACAACATTCCAATGTATATTGTGTTAAAATTTGGATTCGATATGATGACGGGTTTTTTAGATAATAATTCTTAAATGTGACGCATGGTTGAAACACGCTTAAAAACATGCACTTTTTGTGTTCGAACTGCGATAAAAAATATTAAAATATAAATTAAAAATTCCAAACCTACATGAACAAACGCAAAATAGAACGACGAAAATGATGGTGTTATTGGATTTTAAGTAGGTCTATTGGTTACTTCACAAACTACCTTCAAACTCGAGTGCACATAATTCTTTGGTCGACAGTAGGGTAAAGGTCGTGATGGGCGCAAAATGGCGACTCTTGGAAGTAGGCTAATTGTTATGATGGGTGCGAAATGGCGCCTCTGGACAAGTTCATTGTCTTATAGAGGTTAATACGTAGACTGACTCTGGGTTCAGCCACTGATTGAGTGCGTTAGCTATCTGTAAGCGGGTGTTCAAAGTTAACCGCCTCTGATTCGGAGAGTAGCCTACTGAAATGTTCATCTCCAGTATGATCCATAGGGACTGTTGATGTGGCTGCTAAGTGTTTTAGCTCTATACAACAGCTCTTCTTATAGTGTTTTAATATACTGAGCATTTTCCTAGCCAGTACACGTGTCATCTTTACCGCTCCACTCATGGCTGTCACCTCTGGGATCCGGGTTCGATTCCCGGCTTTGCCAAGGAATTTAACTCTGTTTGAGGGCTGGCACGGGGTTCACTCAGCCTCTTGAGTCAAAACTGAGAAGAGGTGGGTTCGATTCCTACTTCAGTCATCCTGGAAGTGGTTTTCCGTGGTTTCCCCACTTCTACTCCAGGCAAATGCCAGGATGGTTGCTAACTTATGGCCACGGCCGCCTTCTTCCCAATCCGCACCTGAATTACAAATACACACACTGATACAGCCATAATACAGGTTATCATACTAGATTATACACATACCCAAGTACAAGGGGGCTAAATGACCACGATGTCAAAGTCGCTCAAATGCAACAACTTTAAGAAAAATTACTTGCAGTTGTGGATTGGATCAGCTTGTGCGTAAAATGATATCCTTGTGATTTCTTTACCTGTGCTTAAAATACTACTACCACTACCACCACTACCACTACCACTACTACTACTACTACTACTACTACTAATAATAATAATAATAATAATAATGCGGCAGTGCTCTACACAGCTGGTGAGTGGTGTTCACACTGCGTAAGAGTTGAATGTTTTATATGCTTATATCTTAAGGTGAATAAGTATTATGAGGTCGTCATAAGCCACTATGCTGAGCAGCGAATTGACTTCATCTACAAGGAAGTCAATCAAGATAGGCCCATTTATTACAACATTCTCCCTATAATTCAGAGTTCGTGTGTTGCCGAGAACGATAGATGTAATAATAATAATAATAATAATAATAATAATAATAATGTGTTCAATTTGTACCGTAAATTCACGCTATATTAGTGATTAATGTTAAACATCATAAAGGAGTATTTTAAACATATTTAAACCTCTAAGATGTGTAATTAATGGAAATGAAACCATGAATGTGCATCGGGAAGTAAATTTTCCGAATTTTCATCTGTCAGCTCGAATACTAACATTGATTGATACTTGTACTTGTATATTTCCTCTTTTTTATCATTTAAGACAAAAAGAAACAATCATGTTTTATGCCGAATTCAAGTGATAGTCCAATGTCCATATTTTAGCAGTCAACGCTTTACTCTGAAGTACTCTGAAGACTCGTGTTTTGTGTGTTTATTGGTTCACTGAAGTCACATCTTATCGTCAGCCTAAAAGAAATGCCACGTTTCATACATTCACCAGGTGCAAGGGATGTTCCATTCTTGATGAACTCGATGGTATTGACTCGCTAGCAGTAACTCTGTAAGGGTAGCTGATCAACCAGTAAATGACCGTAGTAATCCATCAGTGTCTCGGGATTGCTGACCAGTCGATAAATGACCTCAGTAGGTCACCATTGTCTGGGGGTAGGGGCCAGCCGATAATTAAACTCAGTAGCTCGTCAGTTTCTGGGGATAGCTGGCCAGTTGATTAATGGCTGTAGTAATCCACCAGTGACTGGGGTCAGCTGACCAGCCGATAAATAATGGCCTCAGCAGCTCACCAGTGTCTGGGGCTAGCTGACTAGTCAGTAGGCGTCAGCAGTAGTTCACCAGTGTCTGGGGGTAGCTGATCAGTCAGTAGACGACAGCAATAGTTCACCAGTGCCTGGGGGTAGCTGAACGGTCAGTAGACGACAGCAACCCGTCTTGTCTCATTCGTCCTTCCACTACAGTGGGTCAGGTCGTTGCCCCACATCATTGACGTCACGCATATTGCGTGATGCGACGCCCTCCCTCCTTTTATCCAATAGGGACCATTTGGCTCTTTTAAGTGACATCTATTAATGCATTATTAATGGCTCCCACTGAAGAGCGAGGCCATTTTCTCAATCACTTCAACAGAACAGAATTTAGGACATGGTATCAAGGATTTTTATTGCGTGTTTCAAAGGTTATGTATCTGTTTAACGGTTCTCTTCCTTTCCCAGTTAGGCTTAGGTCAAATTTATGGTTTTATGGACTCAAGATTCTTATATCGAAGTATATTACTACAATTGAAGGACCTTGGAAACTTATTTATTGTGAGTTAATTCAGTGGATTGGAATGTCGTGGATATCAGCCCCATGCACTTATGTGTGTACTGTACTTGTAATAGAAAAGGATGTGGTAGAGGTTTTCCATTAGCTTTTATTTACAGTTGAATTGGGAAGACACTTCCAGGATGCAAAGAGTGGGATTCAAATAATTCTATCAAGAGCCTTCGTGCGAAGCTTTGAAGACTATTTAAATCCTATATCATGATTCAAATACTCCTTCGCAAAGCAGGTCACCTGGACAAGAAGCCACTTGACTTACCCCTACTCCATGTTGGTGGAGCTGTTCCATTTATTGAAAATAAAGAATGACCATACTTGCCATTGTAATTTGGATCTATGCTGGCTACACGGACATGGTATCTCCCTCCCAATAAGATGTCCAAATGTCAAACGAGACCCTTGAAATTATTCAAATGAAAGCATTCCTCAACTTTTAATTATTTTTCTTATCCTTTGTTTCACCCTGGTGGTCTGGGGATGAAGAATTTTATAACATACCCAGTCCTCCCCTACCCCTTCCCCCCAGAAAATATCATATACTCCTCATCACATCTGTTCCCCCTGAAAAAGAACATGGGCATCCTTGCAGGCCACATGGAAAATAAGCAGTTAACAGTACTACACACTGGGTAAATCGGTTTGAAATGGGTAAATCTAGAGCTTTAACCGAGAATTCTGGATGTGGTGATTGGTTTAAGGGCCCTGGAGTCCAAAACTATGCCCGTATCTTCAAGAACACTAGCAAATTGCAAGTAATCCTCATCCAAGGACACAGTAATGCTTACACTTAATTATAATAAGCACACACAAAATGTATTACAGACATTTATTTTATTTAGGACATTGGTTATAAATATAAACATCCTAAGCACATTAACACATTGTCTGGAAGACATAGATACATTACACTACAATATTCCCCTAGACACAAAATGGCATCATCCATGACAACATGAACAACACTTAGGGTTTAAACGATGCATATATGTTAAATTCTATGTGTTATACTCTAATTTACCAAAGATGAACGGTGAAAGCTGTCATCCGCTTGAATGGTGAGGTGAGGAGTGGAGACGAGAGGGGTAACTCTCTCCATAGCAACAGCGAGCAGTGTTGCAATGTATGCTGACACAGCAGTGAGCACATGGTTTGACGCAATGTTCTACTGTGCATTGACTCGTCACTGCCATTAGTATTATCCCGTGTATCTATTGAAGTGCATTTGCTTATTCTTTCATAGGCTACAGTAAGCGTTATAGTTCTGTGTTTGTTGGAGACGTGTGTATATACAGATTTTGAGTTTATTTCTTTTATTTGCATCATCGTGTCTATTTTCGATGTGTAATAATGGCATCGGTACATGCTCGCGGAAGGCCCAGAATCCATTCCCTGCGACAGAACAACTTCAGGCCGTGGTGTGACTCTCCATAGCCAAGTAAGGGAGATGGTATGTGCTGTGAGGAATTTTATGGAGGAAGAAGAGGAAAGTATGCGCTTACGGGAGGAATCTCTGATTCCATTTGTTCAGGTGAGGAAAAGAACTGCAAAGACTCTTGGTGTGAGTGAAATCACTGTGTACCGGGTGACGGAAGAGAAGTTCCCGTCTGATGATGCTGACCTGTCTAAACTATCAACTCCAGGGAAGAAGAGGCAGAGAAAAAGGGTGGTCACTAATTTAGATGGCTTTTAACAAGATGCTGTTAGATGGCATATATATAGCTATTATTTTAGGAAAGAAATTCCAACATGTCGCAAACTCCTTGTTTTGCTCAGAGAGGCACTATTATATCAAGGAAGCCTTTCTTCACTGAATAAAGTGTTGCATGATCTGGGATTTAAATATAAGAAAATTAATGGCGGGAAGGTGATCATGGAGAGGCCAGATATTGCGGCTTTGAGGTGTCAGTTCCTGCGTGAAATGGGGAGACCCTACTGAGCTGTCGGCCAAAAATTACAAACAAGAAAACAATCTGGTTTCTTGCCCTATAAGTTACCCCATCCCTTGGGGCACATTTGTTTTTTATGTACGGCCATTTTTAAATACCTTACGGGGGCTTTTAAAGAACACGTGCTTAGTTCTTGAAATGGGCAACGCCCACTTCCTAGAACCAAAAATCCCTTAATTTTGTAGTAATTTCGTACTCTTGGTCCAGATTATCATGCCAATCATCTGAATACAAGCTTATGCTGCCATCTGTTGGTAAATTTATCAGTTATGAGTAGCCTAGGCAATGTTTGTCAAGTGTGAAACTTTTCTTACATGTTATTTTCTTATCCCATATAATTTTTAGCTGTATGGCATTCACTAAAAGAATATCATTACTATACACATGCACATATTTAACATCGAACAGAAGTATTTTGGTTTTGGTAGTATAGTAATGGCTATTTTGGATAAATGGTGGAACAAGGATATACCAATTAAGGCTAAAGAAGATATGTACAAAGCATATTATGTTCCTATAATGACATATGCAGCAGAAACTTGGACAATGACTAAGAGGGATGAGAGCAGAGTACAAGCAGCTGAGATGAGATTCCTGAGAAGTATGGTCCAGAAAACGAGGAGGGACAGAGTGAGAAATGAAGATATACGGAAAGAACTGGGAGTACAGAAACTAAATGACAAACTGGAGCGAAACAGATTGAGATGGTTTGGACATGTCAAACGGATGAATTAAGTAAGGCTACCAAGACGAGCACTGGAACGACGGATGGCAGGGAAGAGAGGACGAGGAAGACCAAGAATGCGTTGGATGGACTCGGTGGAGAATAGTATTAGAAAACAGAACCTGGATTGGAACACTGTGTCGGAAGAGGAATGGTGGAACGACAGAACAAAGTGGAGAGGAACCATATTTGGCCCCCACCCAGTGTTAACTGGAAAAGAGGAAATGAAGATGATGATGATGCTGATGGAACCATGCGTCTTTGTTTATGTTGTGGCTCTAGTAAATTTTATTCGCAAGAATTATATTTTTATTGGTTTCCTGTGAGTGGTGGAACTTGTGTAAGTTAATGGTATTTTAGAGATTTGTGTGCAGTTTATTAGATGTATTCTGTATCTAGTCGATGGCGTAAACCGAAAGTCTGTGAAACAAAGTAAAGGAATAGTGCTATTTTGAATGTTGACAAACAGTGGGGTGAGAGATCAAACCCAAGTGATATTACATGTGTAGTTAAATCTCCTCCAGGACCTTGTTGTAGTAATGCATGTTCAATAGCTGCAACTACTTCTTCTGCCAGTGTCAGAAAACTGGAATAGGCCTATTGTAGTGAGGAGAATACTGTTAGGCCTAGTGTTAATGATGAGCACATTCTCATGGGTGTCCTCCAAAATTTGTTTACAGACCTGTGTGGTGAATGTGGCAGTAAATCTTCGTGTGAAGATCAGGGAGAAACATGGGTTTAGAGAGAAGCTACCTCTGAAGTGTGGAAAAAGTGATTTTGTAAACTCAGGGAAGTTTTGATGCAGGTAATTCCACTGAAATACTGTTTTTTTTATAAAGTTAGCTTTTTCTCAATACTATATTTTTCATCATTTTAAATGTTCCAGCTGCACGAGTTTTGATCCCATTACCTTCAAACTTGGTTTGCACATACAACTTTGTGGTCTTAATAATATGTGATATCCATTTTGAAAAATATTAATAAATTTCAGAAATATTTAGGTTCAAATTTGAAAAAATGACATTTTAACAGAACAACAAGTCATTCTAAGGAGAAAAAAAATAAACCATTTGCACTGATTTTAAAAGTAATAACTTACCAATTATTTTTTTGTATAGCATTGATGATCATTCCATATAAGTTTTAGATTGATAACTTTACAGTTGATGTGCCTGGGACATTTTCAAAATTTGCATATTTATTACATAAAATATGTTATAATTTCTAAATGACTGAACCAAATACTGTAGCGAATAAGCTCCAACAACTTCAAGTACGAAGCCGCGAATGTTGGAATGGCTCGACCGCCATAGTGTAGCCTACCATGCGACAGCTCTCTGACAAAAGGAATCCTTCTCGGTAGCGCTGAATGAACATAGAACGAGCGATAACATTCTATACAATACATGAATTAGCCAAAATACCTTATGAAACGATGAGAAATAAATCGGGGAGCAATGTTTTAATAGATGATTCCTCCTCTGCCATCTGTGGCCCACCCAGCCATCCCAAATATAGTGAAAATTACTGCTGTGAGTGCCATTGTTCAAATCAATCTTCAAAACAGTACCATAACAATACTGCCAACCTCGCCCTTACGATACTAGAATATGTGAAACAAAAAGTGCCCAGTTCAGTCTCTAGTGGGCATCATTCGTGCGCAGCACTCAGTTCACGACTCTAATTAGGCTAGTGTGTGCAATATTTTGCATCTCTGTAATGATTTTCTTTTTCCACGGCTGAAATGAGTGTATTTTGTTATCTGCTCTGTAATTACTATGCAGTATGTCGCTCTCCTGTAATAAGTATGCGTATTTTTTTCCGCACAACTGTGGTTTTGACAAAGGTTACAGCCTAACGCGCCCTGATCAATGGTTTTGTGTCAACCATGCCTCATTAGCTGCGCGCGGCCTTAAGGCCGCACCTACACCCGACCATTCTAACCTTCCGTTTTGTCCAATCCAATGTTTTTTGACAATTGTTACAGCCTAAAGCGCCCAGATCAATGAGTTTTGGCAATGGTTACTGCCTAACGCCTCCCGATGATTCTTTTTTCATCTTTTTCTTTTTTGCATCCCACTTCTTTTTATCAACAGTGATCTCACATGTTGGCAGCAATGTGTGTGCTGCTAGAGTGAGCCTTGATGACAGTTGAACGAGATGCAAGTGCTGTCGAAGCATGGCAGCCGTTTTCAAAATAGCAATAAATAAAAACACATATAATTTACGTACTTTAGCACATTATATGAGGTTCAGTAGTAATTAGGGTTCTTAATTTCAATACGTAATATCGCCCAGACTATGAAACAAAGACACAAGGTATGTAAAAGTACATTCATGTCTGCTGCAAGTGTATAAGCCGCGTTCCACTTACATTCAGAATTAATATCCTTCTCAACCTTATACAGCAGCGCAAGCCTAAACCCATGTAGGCTACCACATGGATGAACTGGCGAGAAAGCATGGCCATGAGATCATCACGCTGCCCCATATCATTGCCACTTCAATCCTATAGAAATGATATGGGGTCAAGTGAAGGGCTATGTAGCATGGCATAATAAAAATTTCACACTCCATGAGGTTGAGAAGCTTACCGTCTAGGCTACCGTATTAGGGAAGTGACTAGAGAAAACTGGAAGCGTGGAGTGTTAATAGTGCAACGAGAACTGGATAAGGCTACGAAACGTGAATGTATACTCGATGATGGGGTAGATTAGTTCATCGTTTCCCTGGAAAGTAATTCCGGATCCAATTCAGACACAAGTGACGAAGAGGGGGCTATGGAAGGAATAGAACCCATACAGTAATTAAGTTAGTAGCAGCTAGAGCGATTAGGTATGTATGTATGTCTACCCCTTATTATTCCCGTTTTCCAACTGGGTCGGGGATGATATGCGATGGAAGTCTTTGTGGCGATGGTTTTTACGGCCGGATGCCCTTCCTGACGTCAACCTCATGAGAGGAGTTAATGAGAGATGAAATGAATGATGGTGAATGAAACTGGGCAAGGATGTGGAAGGAAGCGGCCGTGGCCTGTCAGAAGGTACCGTCCCAGCATTTGCCTGGTGTTGAAAATGGGGAAACCACGGAAAACCATTTCAAGGACGGCCGACGGTGGGGCTCGAACCCACGCGTCTACCGAGTCAGCAGAGAGCTTGGTCCCATGACCTAATGCTGCGCGTTAGCCAGCGTAGCCACTACTGTCGGTAGCTAGAGCGATTAGGTAACTTTCATTATTTATTATTATTTATTTTTATTATTATTTATTTTATTAAGATTATTAGCCTATTATCATTGTGTTCTCATTCTGTTGCATCGATTGTGCCCTTTCACACGAATACGGCTGACACACCACAGATTCCTGTATTTGTGTCTTCATGGAAGCCTCTTGGAATGATATGAGTCATGATCTGCCTCAGTGGCAACGCAGCATTTCCCCACGTGTTAGCTTTGACAGTCAGCGCTCATTATTGGTAATACAGAGTATAGTAAGGCTTTACATACAAACACAAACCTAACCCCAGACCCCCTTGCTTGTACTACTAACAATAATTTTCGTCCAGATAGTCGCCTAACCAAGTAGCGACCAATGGCTTTGTCTCGCCATGGCTTTAGAAGAGTACAATTCAACTTTTCCATTAAAATGAACTAAAAGTAATTTATGAACATTCATGATCTTTCAAGTAAGTTACTTCTTCTTTAGACTGAGATAGGCTGCTCAATAGGCTACTCCCATTAATGTCAAAAGTACTCAAATCAAACTTACCAAGGAACTTTTGTAGATTTGATGGATGAGGCAGATAAATATGACCACTCCGATGTAACTTTTTGTACGCTGATTTACAAGTGAACATATATGGAAGCTGCCAAGTGTAACGTGTCTCCACTGTACCTACAATTGTTTGCTTTAACATCTAAAAACTTAATTTGCTCTATCAAAAAATGTAATGGTGTACACTAATCACTCGAAAAACTTCTATGTAGGATGTTCACAGGAGCATTCACTGCTGACAACTTTCTTCCATTTTCATCGCTCACAGAATTTTCAACGAACTGAAGTGGTTCATCAAATGAATTTTTGTTAGTAATGCAAAGAAAGTGTTGTGGCACTTAATATTTGGGAATCTGCAACCCATTGACAGCCAGCTCAATGCTGAGGTTATTTAGAATACACACAGAACCTGTAATTATGGACACTGCATCACTCACATTCTTCAAGCACTTAACCAACTTGTCTTCTGTCTGATATATGTCCATTCCTGCTTAAATGTATTCCTGTTGGAGGAGAAGTGTTCAGATATATCTGATAGACTGTGCACAGAATTCTCTTCTTCGTAGTGTCTGAAGTCTTCCAAGCTCGCTTCTATGGCTTTATCAGAGATTTTCTACCTCTGCATCATACAGTCTTCTAGAAGAAGGCCCAGGAGTGGATAGATATCCTGGCAAATTCGGAAATATTGAAGGTACTGCATCAGGTTTCAACTTCGGAAACTCCTAGCAAATGTCTTTATTTTCCCATCAACTTGCTCTGTCCTGATAACAGAGCTATCAGGAAAATGTTTTACACAAATTATAAGCTTGCTCACTTTATACAAGTCAGTGGGAATTTTTCTAGGCCATATATTTCTTAATTTTTCGTCCTTTGGGAGAGAAAATGTAGAAACATTTTCGTGCTGAGATCTGTAATTGTTCTTACAGCCAGCCATATTACAGCATCTCGGCATTTTGATTTCCTGTAAAAAGGATACATTCATTAAATTTCTTACTTTAACTCAGATAATTAACTTAGCATGCCTTCCAATAGTCCTTAACATCCACAATATTAGGCTAACGTAAGTTCGTACATAACCTGCACCACACGTGCGTTTGATTAATCTGTAGCATTAATGAGAAATAAAGTATCGCAGGTGTTAACACTTACCCTGTAGGCTACGTAATTATTGCAGCTACATGATGCACCCCAACACAAGTTGGATGTAAAGTTGGAAAACACTAACTATTCTCACACTGCTATTCACAAGAAATTCACAAACAAGTCGCCTCAACCGGGGTCACTACTTCGCCTACGTCACAGACAAGATGGCTGCTCGCACTGGGGCCAGTATCTTTCGTAGGCCACGTACATAACAGTCGCGCTCCACGTCTACTGGTAACAATTCCTTTGTAGGGTAGTATAGGCTACTGTATATATTAGAGAAAATTTAACTGTTTATTTCACTACAAGCTGCCAATCGTGTAGACAATATAGCAATCTTAAACAAAGAAATAGTATCTCGAGGAAGGGAAATAAGGTTTGCCTGAGGCCAGACCAATTTGGAAACTGTGATAAAAATGAGTCCTCTGTGCGGTCCAAATGAAATTACATCTAATGACATTTCTAACATTAAAATAAGTGAACAGGAAAACGTTCAAAATAATTAAATAAAGAGGATAAAATCAAACACCAAGCATAAGAAAATAATAAATTAGCAAGTAAATATGTCGCCTCCTTAGCGTAGCGATCAGCATGGTTAGCTGCCGACCCGGAGGTCCTGGGTTCAATTCCCGGCTCTGCCACGAAATTTGAAAAGTGGTATGTGGACTGGAACGGGGTCTACTCAACCTCGGGTGGTCCAAATGAGTAGAGGGGGTTCGATTCCCACCTCAGCCATCCTCGAAGTGGTTTTCCGTGGTTTCCCACTTCGTCTTCGGGCAAATGTCAGAATGGTACTGTACCCGATAATCCGGAAAGGATCCCGTTGGAATATCCATTGCCCCCACTGGATTGCCTATTTCTAATTGCTCCGGCAAATACAACATTAGAAATCGCTTCCAACATGGTCTTTAGGGATTTACAGACAGCAGTTACAAGAATATTGTGGATCAACAACTAACTACACGGGGCACTCACCTTTACTTACCTCGGGGACTGGGACTTCAGCTTCGCCTACACTATATCCACAATACTCTGCTCCTTATATTTAAAATGAATCACTCCAACAACAATGGAAAACAATCTGAACAAATTTATTAACTAATCTACTATAAACAAAATAACAATAAATGAATTTAACAATAGACATTAAAAACACACGCAATCATTCACACCTCCTTTCAATTCTACATCTTACTACAATGCTGTATTAAAATTATGAGTATAAATCTTGGCTTGATATAGGCCTGCACTGCGTAAAATAAAAACGATTAGTGAAGCCTCTTAATGGCATTCCAGACACCTGATTTCATTCACAAACCTGCGTTGTAGAACGCACGTGCCGTGGCTTTGTTTCATCAATGAAATATTGGCACCACGCCGAACTCAAAACTGGTTTATACAATAAATAGACGGCAGTTGGTCTACACCTGCTTAAATATTATGTCATCGCTCTCCACTACTAACGGTGACTCATGCTTGCTAGCCCACAGAGACTGCATGTGTGCATTTATAAAACACGTAAAAATTAACATTTAGTTCTTACAATAGTTCATATAACTACTCTGTTTCTTAACCAATCATTCTAAAAATTTTATACACTCTTTCATTCGCACTCCGTTATTGTTCTAGACCAATACGGTTCCACATTTGCTGTTAACAATGAATAATCATTCTCACCAAAAAACATCCGCTCATAAACACACGCTGTTCCAAAACAATTGTTTAATAAATCCTATTAAATTGTTTAACTAATTAAATCATTTCCACAAAAATTATTTACATGTAATATGTTTATAATAATATCCATTATCTAGTGTTGCTAACGCGACACTTTCGAGATTCTAACTTCTCGATTACAATAAAAATCTTAACTAAATATATATACACTGTTCTTTTACATAACAACTCTTTAACGTTCTGTAGTTTTATATACTGCATACACCTCGTCTTATATAGGTTTCATTTCATTATAGGTATAATACAGTCGACTGATTAAGGTGAACTGTACTTAATTACATAAATTCGGGTTTAATAAAATTTAATAATTGTATTATAGACGTGAGTAGACAATCTTTCTCAGGTTGCTTTTCCGCTGAAACCCTCCTGTTAACACAGCTAAATCGTTAATTCACAAAAACTGGACTACTTGTATACAACGGCTCTTATCATGATACATGCCTTTTATCAAAGAACAACAATACTTTGACTTCCTTAAAATGCGGAATTCTCTCGCCTGAGCACTCCATAGCTCTACAAAACCTCATATAACAGTATATATGGCATAAACAATTATCATCTAATATGTTAAACAATAACCAAAAGGGATTAATTGTTATTAACATATCTTATGTAGGAACTTCTCTCAAATACTGGCATGACCCTCAGTATCATTGCACACGATTACTGGACTACAATTATACATACGTAAGTTCTTCAAACGAAACTTCCAATTGTAATGAACGATATTAGACAGTCGTGATTAACCTCCTAAAGTTTACTCCACAACAAGATAATTAACTGTTAACTCGTCTGTCGCAAATACATGTAATAAAAACAATACTACTGTTTCATCTCACTTGTCTAGCTATAAATTGTTTATCGTTGTAATATCATGTCCACAAATGACTTGATGTTACACAAATAGGATAAAATAACACACATGTTATTTATAGTGTCGGATAGAATTCAATCCTGACCGAGATAAATTAGCTTTGAATTCCTAGCCAAAGATTTGAATAATCTTCTATCAAAAGGTATTTCCTCTAACATATTAAATGAACAAAGCTCTTAGCTTTACAGATAATAAGAAAGGTTTGTCAATGTCGTAATGTTTTTCCACTCTACACAAAGAATGTTCATAGGAATTAAGACTTCGGTCTTATCAAACGACTAGTATTTCTTAGATCGTCGATAGTTTATGTACAATAATGATATAACAATATCATTCGATGTTTCTTTTTTCTTGACGTTATATGTCGTTACATTAAAGTGCTCAAATTAAATTTAATAAGAATTTAATTTGAAGCTATGACACAATGTCAGAATACTTGGTTTAAATGAAATTATTTAAATTCGAGAGTTGAAACGACTAGTCTCCTATGAGGCAATATGATTCCTCAAACAAAACTTTAATGTCAGTTCCACAACTGATCTGTAGAATAAAATTGAAAAATAGATGAAATGCAATCATCTTCTAAATAATCTTGCAGCATAAAAATCTCAACACACATCTGAAGTGTAAACTACATAAAAGCACTGAAATACATGAAGTGTGAAAACATAGAAATATGGAATAAGATCACCGAAAATATGGAATAAGATTGCTGCTCAGAATGTCACTAATCAAGCTCTATATAACAATTGAGATACACTAATACCTTATTCAGACGAAAACTTGAAGATCAATCTAAGTATTGCCACAATAGATGTTTCCTCAGTACAAGACACTGAGATGGATCTGCATTCGAACCTCGGATCTGCGACCTCAGAGATAAGAAACGTCTCTCTCTGGAATTCACCAACCATTCGCTTGGGCTCGAACGACATCCTTCTGGCAAATTCTTCTGGGTTGCTGGGCTACCTTCCCTAGCATCTCGACAAATCTCTTCTGTAAACTGACCATTCTCCGTCGTAAATATGTATCGGCTTCATCATTGGAATATAATTATGGAAATATTCATATAAATGGTGAATGAAATGTTTCCATTGCTAATTGATGTTATATTAGTGTTCGTAGACTGACGAAAATGCACAAGATGGACCGTACACTAAGTCTGTATTCAAGAATACGTTGTCTAACGAAGCTCCATTGTTGTATCTTAACTCCTGTTATCGAATATGTCTCTGGCGCATGACTGTTTAGTTCATCATGTCAACAATATAAATTAAGTTGAATGATAATGTTTGAAGAATAATAATAGTCATTCTGTTAATGTTTATGTGTTGCGCCAATACTAAAAGTCCTCCGCCACTGTTCACTTGAACTGCGTTCGTCAACTTCACGTTGCAATTTATAATGATATTCAGCTCTATTTCCAACACATTTGGAAATGTAACTAGACAGGCTGATATTGTCGAAACGGTGAATATTTAAGCGCTTGACTTTTCACAACATATAGTAGGCGACCTGTTCTTAATATATATTCGCTTATTTCACTTCAAATCTCAATTATATAAGAGATATAATCAATACTATGTTCCTCGCAACTTCACACAGAATGGAAGTACGGTGATCTCTAACGCTCCACCTAGCTACCCTCGCGTCTCCACAAGTCGACAGTCGTCGCACTCGGACTAAGCTTTGGGATCTCCGTTAACCCAGTAAAAACACTTCCTCACTCTTCAAAGTCTGCTGGAATAAGAACCTCGATCCTTGGATCTCCCTCTCCAAGTCGTATTTTTGGCGGCCATATCAATCTCCCACCATAATTTTAGCGCGTAGATTACCAATTCTATTACTGCGTAGATTAACCTATCTGTGGTTTTTAAAGTATCAGACATAATTTCTCTTAATATTCTCTTCATTACCAAATAAGAAAATTTTCTTCTAAGGGCCTAAATGTATAATTTCATCATGTTGTGTAATTAAAGTTGATCCCGTCTTCAATAAGACCTCTTCTCATTGGCTGTGGACTGGGATCCAATAGCATAATTTATAACAATATTTATAATATTATTCTCCAAACTCGCTGTTGCTATGCTAAGAATAGCCTTCTAGAAGCGTCCATTGTGCAATCTATCACGTGATCGGGCTCTCCCACTGTCTCGAGCTTGTAACACGACACTCGTGTCACACTTCCAGAAATTATATTTGCTAGTTACATTTTATCATGGGGACGGAAAATACTCTCATTTTGTCCCTAAATAATTCAATTTACGGGGGCAGTACTGCACCCGAAATTTGGATGATTTATGATGAAAATTATGTTATTATCCGAGCCCATGATTCAGTTTAACATTGGAATATAAATCTTGGAAGTTGGCTCAAGGCGAGATTTGTCAGCGAACGCAAGCTATGGGAGAAACCCATCACGTGATCATAGACGCCCAGAATATTCTAGATCATAGGAAAGTGCATAGCAACAAGGAAATAGCGCGAAATATTACCTGTTAATTGTTATAAAATATATCATTGGATATATGCTTTCAGCCAATGAGAGGAGGGTTTATGGAAGCAGGCATGGATTTTTACCTAGTTAATGTGATTAACTATGTCATTTAAGCCCTATGAAACAATTCTGTTCCATTGAAAACATTTAAAAAATTAAAAGAAGATATTACTACTACTACTTTGAATGACGTTAAACGGAAGAATTTCACTGTAATAAGCATTATTACAAGTACGCGCCACTAACTGCGCGGGATCAGCAATGGCGCGAACTTCAGACGAGTTGAAGGGGGAACGACAGCCAAGAGTGTTCTTCTCTCGACTGACTTCATAGCGACAAGACGTATCGTCCGGAGGTAGTTCATTCCCGTAGACGTGATACAGAGTGAGGTCCGATGTGACACAAGAGGCAGCGGTGTTACCGGCCAATAGTTTCGAGAGCCCCGCATCAAACTAAGTGAAGTTGAGCGGTGGATATTTAGCTTAATAGTGGACAAGTGTTCGACTTTGTCGAGATATAAGAGTTTTCATTTTATTTATCCAGTGATAAGGCTTCACCACAAGAAGATTCATTAAAATCCATCGAGTATTTTCAGAGATATTAGAGACTTTGTGTTATCAAACAAAGTTACTCAACTCCGAGCGGAGAATATCATTTTCGTGCAGTGCGACTTCAACCCAAGCAATCCACGTTGCAGCACGTCGTAAGTGCATTGATATTGTATGAACATTGTGACTTTATTGTGCATGAACATTATGATGGCTACTGACAATTATGAAGTGGAATTGGTTTATGACTTTTTAAGTATGTGTGTGATGTTGAATTAAACTATTACGCGTTTGGGATGTATCAAGAACAGGTTGTGATCGCAGCGATGGAACAACGTTAAGAAACAATGAGAAGATCTATAACAGCTAGATAGATATAATGCCGAGACAACATGGTGCATTATGTACACTTCCATCCGGTACATTTAATGCATTTTCATGTACATTCATTCTCGACTGTGAGCAGATATAATCTTTCATTGACCAACCAAATGAACTTTAACATCTACGATAGTGAATCGACATTCAACTTACGAATTTATTTTGCAACGATGATCCTATCCAGAATATATTGCTCAATAATGATGGAGGAACTTCTAGAGATGTCGGCTATTGAAGAGGCATCAACGGAAGACAGAAGATATCAGCCCGATGATTGTTCGAGATGGAATTTAAGTCCGAGGAACGAAGTTCGATGCCAGGAGGAGACGAATATGCCGAGAAGGAATCCTTTCCATTATCGAGGTTGCAGCTCGTATCCGATGGAGGGGACTGGGTTTCATTTCAACAAATCATACCTGGATGACGATCCAGTTGGGTATTTTCTGATACCCGACAATGAACTTCAATTTTCTACAAGACCAAGGTAGAGATGTTTTCCATTATTATTATTGTTTGAGTGTGTTTGATGGCATTTGGAAACAACAATTCTCCATATTTGTTTCAAGTATTTTCACTTCGATGTTTAGTAAATTTTATTCTTCGAGTCTGTATAAGATGAAAGTCAGTTTATCATCTTTACTTGTTAAATATTTTATGATTCAGTTTCTGAACTGAAGTCAGCTGTTTGAGAAATTTATTTTCCATTGGGAAAATCTTTAAGGAAGTTATTATTCAACGATTTCGATTTGTAATCAAGACTTCAGACATTTAGTCTAGAACATTCATTAAATTCATTTTGTTTAAAATGAACTTGGGTGCCTTTTTGTAAGAAGAACTTATAATAAGGAGAAGAAATCTACGAGTGATATAATGTGAAATATCACCTAATATTATAAACAATTCGGCGATCTAGCAAGCTACATTCGTTATGAATACGACGTGAAAGTGAATAGTTATGAACATTCTTTGTGTTGAATGAAGATACATTCAGCTAATGACAAATCAATATTGAATTGAAGGAAAGCTTTGCTCTTCATTAAATGTAAATGATTTGAGACATATATTTTGAAAGATAATTTATTCGATGTTAGGAAAGTTCAGTTAAAATCTTTTCCGGTTTTGATCGATCCTAATTGAGCGATAAGATAACACGAGGTGTTATCCAGGCACACGTGTAACACTACGTTATGTGTCAACGTAGTATTGCAACCGTGCACCTTTCAGAAATGACCAGTAAGAGGAAACATGTATATTTTTATTAAATATTTGGAGACATGGTGTTTTATGTCCGAGTAATTTTGATTAGTAAACCATGAAAGATCAATTAATACCATCGTTTGAGAACGATCAATGTAATTGTAGAACAGATATCGCTGTTCATTGATAAGTTGTGGAGTTGTAACAACAATAAGATCTAAGCTAGGATAAAGCTATACCAGTACAGTGGAACTATTGTTGAGAACAAGTGAGTTAATGACATGTGAGTTTTATAGTGGAGATATATGGAGGTTTTTGCCATAAATAGTTGTTAGGAATACGAAGAAGATTACCGTCTTCATTGTCATGAAGTACTGAGGATTGTATAAAAGTAGCATTGTTGTATTTTAAGGAGAGTCAGTGAAGACTTCTCATGTGATCAGATCTGCGACACGAATGTCGTTTATTGGCGGAAATTCATTGGGAAAAGATATAATGTCCCTGTTCTCTAAATTATTATTAACTATATTAAACTGGATTTGAAACAACAATGAACTCATCTTGAATGATCAGTCATTGGTATACCGATAATGTCTATTAACTTGATATAACAGAAAGTGGTCAAGCATTGTGTAAATAGAAGGCTATAGTAAATGATACTATGAGAAAGGAGCGTTGATAATTTAACTAACGCGGTCGTATCGCTCAAGAATAAATCTTAGAAGCGATAGACACTTGTATATAGTGTATAAACATTTCTATTTGTTAATGTTAAGGGTTTTTAATTTTGCTAATAATAATAATTTTTAAATGTTTTTGTCTTAGGTTATAGCTAGAGGGCGTAAATGTTTTTAAAATGAGTGTTTGCATTTTTATTGTTAATACAGTGTGGAACGTTGGTCATGAACAACGATAGCAAATGTAAGAATGATTGTTTTAAGTATGACTGAGTTTCAACTAGAATTAGCTGAGATAGAACAGTTTTTGTAAGCTTTATTTTATGAAACGCGAGAACTGCGTCCATGCCAGCTGAGAAACGAGCAGATCCCGTTTCTGTTAGGGCGAGGCAAAACAAATGAATGAAGTTCTCACACCTGCGTTGTGAAGGACGGACAAGAAGGTTATGACATGACCAGTCCAGTTTTGTTCACAGACACGCGACTGAAATATGCCAGTAATTTAATTGGAATGCTCGCTTTGAAGGAGCAGCAGTAAAATGTATATAGTTCTTTTTAACACTTGCCTTCGGCAGAGCGTCTTTAAATTTCAACAGTTTACGCTTGTATGAATGTGAGGAGTTTTTATTTTAGTGTCAGTGGCGTAAATGAATGTTTAATTTTTGGGTTATGTAGATTATTGATTGTTATTTAGTTATATTAATAAATTTATATTTTTCTACACGTTTGTTCGGTGTTCCTTTATTACTCTATAAATGAAGACATGTTATGGAACGGCCTATAATAGATGGGATGTATTTTCCCCTTCCGACAAAGCCCCGAGAAAAGCAGGTAAGTTTGCACACTTGCGCATAAAAGATAGTTTATTATATCCATACCATGTTTCAAGCTTGCTGTGTATAATCTTGGAGAGCTCACTGGCGGGACTGTGATATGATATTTAGCCGGGACTTTCACTTTTCAAAAATCCAGCTTCGCTTTGGATGACCAGCGAGTACCTCCTTGATTTTTACGGGTACAGTACCTACTGCAAGGCCACGGCCGCCTCCATCCCAACCTTCCCTTCCCTTCCCATCCCTCATGAGGCCCCTGTTCGCTTTGCAGGTGAGGCCGCCTGGGCGAAGTGCTGATCACACCTCACCAGTTGTATCCAGTCCAACCAAGTGTTCCCAGCTCTAGGACACTGCCTGGAAAGGCGGTAGTGGTGAGTTCCCTCGCTGAGTCTGTGGGAATCACCAACCTGGAGGGTAAAATTGACTAACAAAAAATAAGCAAGTAAAAATTGAAGTGTATGGTCAGATTTGAACCACCAATAATTAGTAGCCTCTCGCTAAAAGCAAGTACGCTATCCATTAGACCAGGAACATCGCAGTTAAATGTTGCATGTAGCGTTTTAGATCTACAGTACTTCATGTGTTTCACGACAAAATGTCGCCAAGCTTCTACCTTTCTAATTCCGTGCTGCTGAATATGTCCGTAATAGCTATTGTATGCCATAAGGTTATTACACCTACGTAATTCACGATCAGATGAAACTCATAATATATATTCAAATGATAATTTTGAGCCCGCTGTTTATATTTTCGAGCCATTCTTATCAGTATCGGGTAAAAAAAAAGGAGTCCGTTCGAGTAGTGCTATACTTAGTTTCAGTACAATATACTTCCTAGTATTTATACGACTCTCGTCTGTTTCCAAAGAAGTGAGAATATAGTAACCGAAATAAAATCTTGTACAATTTACCTTTGTTGGTTTACCAAGACAGATGGTAGCCGAGGTATAGCTTTTCCGATGGATATCCCGAGTTAATACAACTGGCCCTAAGCGGGATGTAGCCTACGGCTATAACTACAGGATATTTGTAAAATATTGGCCAGTGTCATCGTCCCTGCTCAGTCATGTTTTTTCCGGTTTTGGTGTTTTGTCATGTTAAAATGCGGAATATGAAATTATTCTAGCCGATTTGAGAGGAAACTTGTTTGGTTTGTCAATACTTGAATGTGATGTAATAATGTGTGGATCCGTTGAGGTTTAAAGATATAATAAAGTTCCTTTATTTTTCACTCGATGGATGACCAGAGCCGCTGTTTGACTGGCAGCGTGGCTCAGCGGTAATGTTCCCGCTTGCTGGGCCCAAGGTTGCAGGTTCGTATCCTGGAGCAGTCAGCTGGCATTTGTGGGAGCGCAAATGCGAGGGAGCCGTGTCAGTAGATTTACTGGCACGTTAGAAATCTCCTTCGGGGCAAAATTCTTGCACCCCGGCGTCTTTAAAAGCCAGAGTAGTTAAATGGGACGTAATACCAATAACATTATTAAGAGCCGCTGTTTTTGGTTAGGCAGAATATTGTTAAATCATTTAGAGGCTTGCCGTATCGTGATCAGTAGTGTGTGCTGATTTTTTTTCTGTTAACTTGTATTTTAGTGGTGACTGTAATTATTAGGGTCTATAATTACGGTATGTGCTCTGAGACTTGAAATAAGATGCGATCCCAGCATTTGCCGGGGGCGGGGGGAGAATTCCTGGAGGAATCCGCACTCAGGATGGCCTCATTAACTGCCGGGATTCGAACGCACCATCTCTGGACTTCCAGCTCCTTCTGGCAGCCATGGTGTATGATTTGACGCGCACGGCTACAATGAGGAGTATGTTTTGTCCTCTTTAATCTTTCGTTGATCAGCACCGGCTTCGTTTCTTTCGACCTAGTTTTCAACCCACGGTGACAGCCGTGGGCCTCGGTGCTAGGGGTATTTCGGGCTCCTGCCATTTATGCATTTTTGTGCAACCAAAATTCACTAATCATAGCTTGAAAAAGATTTTTGAGAATAATCCAAAAATGTTTGTTTTTATTATTCTAGGCTATAGATTATTTATTAAAGTTTATGAACAACTAAATTGCCTTTTGTGCAATTCACTTTTAAAACCTAATAAACGTGTCAACTGATTACCAACAGACTTCATCTTATTAGGGTGGGTGGTAGTTAGCAGGTGGTAGCACTGCGCGCTCTCACTCATCAACTGGTCTAATGTTGATTCGGTGTGATTGAATATAACAGGTTTACTCCATTGGCGCGGGGTTGAGGGGATGGGCGATGACTCATCGTCTACGTAGTCACAATAGTGATTACAGTACAGCTCCGTCAAACAAAACTGGTGCACTCGCACTGCCATTTTACCGATTTAAGGGACATTAACTGAGTAGTAAATGTTACAACAACAAAAAATAAAAACAACTAAACCCAGTCCGGGTTACGCAGACGGGCGTGTTAAGGAGGGCCGACTTAAGGAGGTTCTACTGTAGTTAGTATTTTTGTGACACGTGTTACTTTTTTATGATTTTTATGTGGCTTTAAATATCTTTGTATGTCAGAGAAATACTATTTTACCGGGAAAATAGATAATATTTTTCTTTGGTAGTTAAGACCATTTATCCCGCAGGTAGTTTTGACAAGCGTAGCTACACGCCTCTTTTCTAAACGAATATATGGTATATAATGAATAATAAATACAGTATATATAATATATATGATGTATTCTTACCTTGAACCAAATAGACGCAAGAAGAAGGCAGTTGAAGGTTTTGAAATACTTTTTCAATCCCTCAAGGTCTCGACGACATTTCAGAAGTTAGGCTTAGTTCAGTCCATGCCTCCAGTGCTTCTATTATCCCTGGAAGGTGAACTGCGACTGGTTTAACGCTGTCTACTCTAGCAGACCAGTGAGTCTTTGACATCGTGTGAAGGGAGACAGGTATCTTTCCTTCCAAAATTTCCCATCTTTAGGGGCTGGAGCTAAATATGTTCAACAACTTTTGAACAGCTCCAAAGAATGTTACTGCAGCCACACACTTCTCCGCTGCTTGTTCTCCACACGGATTCAAGGAAAGACAAGTCCAAGCAGAGTAAACTGCTTCACTGTTAGCAGACAGAATTCTTGCCTGAGCTCCTTTGTACGCTCCTTTCATGTTACTCCCATTGTCGTAGCCTTGACCCCTATAGTCTTTTAAGGTGAGAACCACCTCCCTATCTTGCCCATGTTAAAATTTCAATGTTTTGGTACAGATTACTCAAAACCTATTTGGGTTATAACAATGACATTTTCAGAGATATGCATCTTTCTCTGTAATAATAGGAAGGATTATTTACGGAAATTGGATAGTTTTTCAGAATGAAGTTTTTAAAAATACATTAGTTTTTTACAAATATTTTCTTTAAAATATTCATATCTTTATTCTTAGGTAACATACTGAAAAATCCCTTCTTATTACCATTCGCAGAGGACTTATTAAGCCACAGAAAACGTTTCAGTGGCCTAGCATAAGAACTTTCCTCAAAAATGGTACTCAAGTACAAAAAAATATACAACTGAGAAAATTGAAGCTAAAGTTTTTCAGTGTAATTTCTTACGTGTGAAGGTTCTCAAGACTTCCCTGCCCCATAATCTGGATTATTTGCATCCTCCTCAGTCCTTTAAAGATTACTCTCTATTCTCCTTCCCTTTTAGTCATGTTTAGGGGCCGATAACCTACATGTTAGGCCCCTTAAAACAACAATTATCATCATCATCATTTTAGTCATGTGTTCAACCACTAATTCTATAGCCTGGTGAGCACAAATCCAACATGGCGGCGATGCGATTTTTTTTATATATTTAAATTGACTTTTCTTGTAATTTAACCATCCGAGCGCAAGTGTGTTAGTTTCTTCGATGAACTTTGTTACAACAAAGTCTACTGATCATGGTTATGAAGTCAATATCAGGTACGTTTATGCCATGAGATGTATAGTGTGACCGTTTGACCGAAGTCCCACGTGCACACGAGTATGAATTTCAACATCCGCCGAGCCTAAGACTCGAAAAACAATCTCGGGTCAAACTGAGTATAGCAAAACAAAATTTTTAATCAAAAGTCAGCCGGACGGATATCGAAATTCACACTCCATAAAGGATGGAAGGCAGTGCAAATAATTTGTGAATAACACCAATTTCTTAAAATACCTCAGTTTAATTTAACTGTCTGCTGGTCCTATTAGAATACAATGATCCCCAAGGGAGAAATCAAAAATTCCAGACCTGAAAATAAAGACATCCTACGCTCCCCCTTGGGTCCCTTATCTACATACAAATTTTAGAACGCATAAAATAAAGTATTTCCAGCCTCTATCCAAAAGTAAATTCACTATTTTCAAAATATTAACTTGATGTCTGAGAAAATCATTAGTCCACCTCAGCATCTGCTTCAATTAATTATTTAAACTGTACAATTATCACTGATGTGCAGGAAAATATCAGTCCATCCTGACACCATGATTTTAATATTTACAAAAGTATCACTTGAATCAAATTTTCCAGAATGGTTTCAACCTCTGCGGGGAGATTCACACGTCTTAAACTTATTTCAGGGAAGTCACATTCCCAAAACGGTGTGAAATCAAAAACATAAACCCCATGACGGCATTTATCAAATTTAAACATTGAACTTCCGACATTTTTCCACGATGTCACCAAAAATAAATTTTATTCACCAATTCACATATAATTTAAATCCTCTGATTTAATCGCTTCGATTTAACTTCTTTGATAATATTCATTTAATTCAATTTATTTATGTTAATCCTTTCAATTTAATTCATTGTAAAAAAAATATTATTTCGAATAATCCACACTGGCACTTTATGAAGATTAATGGATCCACCAATTCAAACAGCTATCAGCTTAAAATGTTTAATACATCAACCAATCACTAGACAAAATGCCTCTCATGCTGTCAATACGTTAAATAGGACTCGGTAAGGCCTTAAGCAAAAACTAGGACGAGACATCAACTGATTCATATATAAACGACTACACCATGCGGGCGACTATACAACAGTCTAGGATTGTAGAATTTCACAAACGATCGGCCACTAGTTTCCCATATGAGCGACTACATTGTCCTCATTTTTAATCATATTTGAGCATGGAGCAATTATTTAACCCTCAAAACTCAACTTTATAAACATCCATTATTAATTCATATTTTATTTTCACTTAACATTTGACCATTATAATCTTATTTTTATAATGACCCCTCAGCTACGCAGGCTGGGTTCAATGGCTTCTAAGCAACCAACACATGGGATCATGCTCTCTCTCACAAAATTTAAATATCTCGGCCTTTCGCATAGGTGTAATAAACTTTTAATGTCTGCCCCAACACACTTCGGTTAAACTGTCGCATAATTCCAATACATAGTTCCTCATTTTATACAAAATTCGTATATGAATGACCTTCCGCTCCCAATATCAAAGATCACGCTTTCGGCATGTCCCTCCATTCAAAATCAACTCCCATATTATCAACTACGATCCATTATTCCTCCAATTATTAACCGCTATTTTTACCAGGAATTATTATTATTATTGGAAAATGTTCCGAACAATATAATCATTTTCATATTATTATTATCATTATGGCTTGACTATCAGTCATACAGCCTTCCGATATCATATCTCAACTTCATTTACAACGAGAAAATATTTTACATTTATTTTAAATTCAAATATAAAAATTTAAAAATTCACAGAAAATTTCGAACTATTATTCCCAATGAATAATATTTAAACGTAATGTGGCTATCCACATTCCTCATCTATCAACATATTCAAAAGAGAAACTACCAACAAAGTCGAGAAAATATTATAAACAAATTAATTTAATTATAAACCATTTAATTTTGAACAAATCCAAATATTATTTCTAAGTTCCCTAACATAAGGATTAGGCGTGGAATGGTGTAAAATATCTTCCACACAATAGTCTATTACTATATCGAAGCTTATCAGGTTGACATCCCAAACGCACTAGATTTCCATCAACGAGATCCATTCGAAATAAATTGGCTGATAAATCTTCAAATGTGCGATAACGTCTTGAAATAAAAATCCATAAGCATAAACCTACTTAGCAGACAGTATAGTCGAAATTTAGAATGCAATACACTAGCTACTTAATAATAAAGTTGGCTTACATCGTGAAGATCTTGTATGAAGAGTCCTTCTGACGTAGATTCCATGTAGGCCGCATGGCACTCGTTCTTTCCAGTGAACAGATGTTCCGAGTCCCTACTCGCCTATACTCAATTATTCCGGAAGATGTTCCCAAAAATCCCATGACATCTTACCTCCAGCTCTTTTAATACTTCATGGAGACGGTCCTATCTACCATTTTCAAACCACTATGATGCATGTCTGGCAACATAATGTAATAAATATTCGAGTC
Organism: Meconema thalassinum; assembly: GCA_946902985.2. Lineage (NCBI taxonomy): Eukaryota > Metazoa > Arthropoda > Insecta > Orthoptera > Tettigoniidae > Meconema > Meconema thalassinum. Next base: position 944,699,813 of record OX336389.2, on the reverse strand, counting down.
CCAAACTAACACTTGCAGCTTTGTGCCACAGAAAACTTCCTAACTCGACTGGTTCACTTCCCGTTCTAAAATATCAACACCGGGTCCGAAATCATTTTTCAACCAATACTGTTTTTTTCGATCCTCACGTACTGTATTTGCTTATGGCCTTGATGTTTGAAACGATACACTGACAATCTTAAGAGTGGTTTACGTAGCATGCTAGTACCATTTCTAGTTTCTAGGCTAGATTCCCTAGATGAGTAAGGAATTCCCAACACTTTGCACACACCAAAGCAATGCCTTGCCCACCTAGCCTATTTATGATATATGGATTTTAAGGCCCACATCATATACGTTGATTGCCTTCCAACTCTTTTTAGACTGGTATCTTGAAACACAAATATCTGCCAAGCACGTAGACCTTGAGCTCGCGGTGTTAGTAGACATACAGTACAGCCTCATCTGTTGCGTGCGGCCTACTTCCGTCAGCCACTCCGATGCGAAACATAAACCTTGCGCCTTGGCTTCTTCAACTCCAATATTTTCTGATCCAAACGACGGATTCTCTTGATCTCTTCGGTATTTTTCCCAGTAATGAGTACTGCATATTCCCCCGATGTTTTGGTGGTTCAACATCTTCACATAGAAACTCGTAAATATACCATATGAGATCTCTCATATCGAAGCTCTCTCCATCTAGTGTAAACTTGATGAAACGAAATACCTCAGCTCCGCGCGTTCTTCAAACAGGTGGTTCCTCTAAGAAAAACAATCAGTGGCCCTCATCTAAATGGTCACAATAGGGAAGGAGAAAGCTGCTGGGACAAATGTTAAAAATTGAGATGGAATACAACACAGTGAATATTTTTAATGCTGTTTCACGGCTACCAAATTGAAAATTGATCATTACCAAGCAAAATGGTAGTGCATTCAAACATTTACCTCCAGTAGTTCAGAAATTATCCGCAAAAGAATGAGCCGAGGTAAACGTGTGCGTGTCTTTTCAAAGAGTAACATCATTACAAAAAGTATCATAACTAGGGCTCGGATTCGAGCATATTTTTTCCTGAATAGTACACATTGAAAGAAGCCTTTCGGTGGTATTTTCACCTCTTTGGGACCAACAGAATTGAAATTTATCGAACATATAAATGCATAAAACCGCGGTTTTCAGAATAGAAGCATATAAATGCATATTCTTGTGGTTTTCGTCTAAATAGTTTGTTTTTCTTCGAATTCTCCCCCGAATTCGGGCCCTGACCATCCTTAAGGTTCGAAAACAGAAATAATTATTGAAAAGCCTATCTGGTGTGAGTAATACAACCTCAGGTTTTAACCTTTAGTGAGGTCGTTATCGTCATTGAAACTTTTATTGACTGATTTAAGAAAATCATTCAAAACTGAAAACATAGAAAATTTCTTGTTGTACCGACCAATGCAGATCTACTTCATTGACTCGCCTAATTCTGAACATTTTGTAAATGAACTTTTAAACTGTAACTTTTATAAGAGCACTTCTCTTCCTATATATACTTGAAAAACTTGAATGCGAGTATATTGCAGTGTATCATACATACAATTAGAAAATAAAGCTCGTATATAAAGGTATGTTATTGGTTTTATCGTTTCACTTTCCTTTCTATGGTGTTTAACGGTATTTTTCGAGCATATTCTGCATATTTAACCGCATATAATGGGGGTTTCGAGCATATCTATCGAGCATATAATGGTTTTTTCGAGCATATAATGGGTTTTTCGAGCATATCTATCGAGCATAATACACATGGTTTTCGAGCATATCTGGAGATTTTATCGAGCATATCGATCCGAGCCCTAATCATAACATACACATTTTTACGACTTTTTAAATTTTTCGACGTATTTGAGTTACCCACATACTAATTATTCAAAAACTATAAAAAAAATCGGTTGTTTTCACCCCCAAACCCGATGTTTCTCACCTTAATGGGATGTCAAACTCCTTTAGCTTATCTAAAATAAGCTCTGCAATGGCTTCTCCACCCTTTTTGGTACAGTCGGTAAAGCAAAGTAGCCTTTCTTCGACTTGGTAAGGCTGAGTTTCATTTTCAGTCAAATAAACGCAGTCTGTTCAACATGTGCAGAATCTGGTGTTGTATCAACTATTATGGCATAGTAATTTGCTATTTCTCTTTCTTCTAAAATTTTCTTCGTAACTTGGGCAGCGCAAAGAGTAATAAACTTATTTTTAATATCATGAGACAGATAATTCACTTGCATTCTTTCTCCCTTTTCTTGAAACGAGCGGACTCAATTTAAATGATCATTCAGAACTGGGTAATAATTGGCCAGCAGTTCTAAAATTTAAAAAAATGCCGTTTGAGGGGTTCCCGATGTTATCAATACTACCCCGGAAAGCAAGTCCTCTTTCAGCTCGGAATAAGGTGACATTAAGAAGTCGCTTTAAAAGATCACGCCACTTGACCTTTTCTTGTTGAACGGAGTGAAATATTAAGTCCGTTAGCGATTTATAATTTTTTGATTTGATCACCTCTGACTCCACTCAACATAGCAGCTTTTAAGACAGGAACTACTCTCATGTTCTGGCACTTTATTGAAGAGTTTTTTCCAGCATTTTTCCACAGAATATCCTTCAGAAAGCGCGAACGAAGATCGTTTTGGCTGGGGCAACGTACTGAATATTCTGCAAGGTAAACAGTAAAACGCTTTCTTACCCTTGCTCCAAACAAGCCAATCACCAGTAATCAGTTCACAATTTGTAAGTTTCTTTTGGAAGGCCGACACGGGAACGGAATAGCCTACCGAATCCACAGGAAATTGTTCAGACAAAGGAACATGAGGGTATTTTAAGTCTCGGCTGCTGTCGAAAGCAGGGTCACCTACATCAACATATTTGTCTGGTAAAGGTAAAGGCGGTTTGTGGCCTTTGATAGATTCAATATTCGTAGGCGACACAGATTGAATAGGACTCCCTGTTTCAGTGATGGGAACTGATTCTTCCTTGTTTGATTGGATTTCATTTTGTTGTTAATTTGTAGGTAAAACATCTACTTTATAACTATTACTATCGGAGGGCCTATTAGTAATATTACATTTTTCTATAACTGACGATGATGAAGGAGGCCATTTTAAAAACTTTCGAAGCGATAGCTGGCCTTTCTTCGATGCTCTTTCCTTCCACTCCCTGTCTTCTCTTTCCTTCCTTTCTTGAGCACGTGATTTGTGTTTGTAATTGCAAATCATAGTAAGTTTCACTAAAAACACACTATACGCATTCTAAATTGTAATCCGTAATCGAACAATATTACGCACCGACACCATTAAAACTGACGTATACAAATCACACAAACCGTGGCGAATCACTAACACAACGTATTACTATTGGATTAGACAATCGACTGACAGTGGATGACAAAGCATTATTTACGCAGCACATTGCGGCCAGTGCGGGGACAGCGGGGAAAACCCTTCCTCAGTGAAGGAATCCTCGCGCACAAGCTTCATACTGTAGTTTGTTGTGCAGCATTGACAACATCAATTTTTCAAACAGTAAGCTTGCAACTTAAGTTTCTTTTGTGATTTGTATGGTGTGAATAAAAAAAATCAAGTTAATTTAATATCCACACACATTTCCAGTTTCCCGGATGGAACTGGATGAGGTAGGCCTAGAATTCTGTACCAACCAAAAATATTGTTACGGCTGTGAGTTTGTTTCATCGCTCGCCGCATGAGTCACAACTACCCCAGGGCTGGGCTGTGCTCTGCCTCAGTGTATTGCGTGCGCCTTATGCAACAGGTCTACTAGGACAAAGGGATGTGCCAGAATATTCGTGACCCAGCCAGCGATGGAAGCCTCGAGAAGCCGTGAACCCTGGATGGGTCTAGAATCATTTATTGAGTCCCCGGCCTGCTATATAAGAGCGACTTGTCAAGCAGTGAGGGTGTGTTTTTCGAGCTAGTGCGGGCGTTTATCCTGAGCGACAGAAGTGTGGTGACGTAACTTGCGAGACCCCTAGTGAAGCTGATTCTCTTGACAGCGAGGGAGTGAGAAGCATACAGGGGACTGCTTGTGTTTTGAGCGAGTGTGATTTCACTGAGCGACAGAGGTATTGTGGGGAAGTGCCGTGCGAGTTACGAAATCCAGTGACATTGTTTCCCAGCTCGTGAACAGCGAAGCAGCGTGTAGCAGGTTATCGTAAGTTACTGTAGTTTGTGTACATAAGGGAGAGGTGCAGGTAGTTTCTGTCAATGCCACCGAACTCATTAGCACGGATTATCTTCTGTGGTTTGTTGACAAGTGAAAGGGGGCAAGAGCTCTCCATAAGGAAGAGACTTGAGGAAACTGGAGTAAGGATCTAATTGCTTGTATTTGCTGATGAGTAGTGTATCTTTCTGGCCGCAATAAAGTTAATTATTTCTTAAAGGATCAATCTGTGTTGTGCTTCAACCAACCGTAATCCAGTTAACATAAGTGTCACTAGTGGCACGTAACAACTGGTGTCAGAAGCCGGATTACGAACTCAAACACAAGCACAACACCTGACGGTCCTGGTTTCAAACCAGAGCAGGTCATTTTTTAAATTTTCTTGTGAGTGCATGCCCCTTACAAGACAAACATCTAAAATGGAAGCGCAATTTGCAGCATTGCTAGAAAAGTTAAGTGGCATGGAAGCCAAGATGGAAGACGGCCAGAAGAAGATGGAGGACGGCCAGAAGAAGTTAGCCGAGGACCTAACTGCCAAACTAGAAGACGGCCAGAAGAAGTTAGCCGAGGACCTAACTGCCAAACTAGAAGACGCTCAAAATAAGCTAGCGGAGGACCTGAAGAAATTAGAACTGGGTCTGCGTGAGGAAGTCACGGCAGTGGAAAAGAAGTTCGACGCCTTACAAGTGGAAGTTGCCGAGCTGCACCAACGCCCGCTGATGGGGGTGGAGGAGAAATTCAACGCCTTACAAAAGGAAGTTGCCGAGCTGCGCCAACGCTCACTGACGGGGGTGGAAGAGAAATTCAACGCTCTACAAGAGGAAGTTGCCGAGCTGCGACAACGCCCGCCCACCGTTACACCGGGAATATCAGGAACGGAACATAGCAGAGTGACGCCCCCAACCTTCGACGGAAAGGTCCCGTGGAGCACCTACTTACGTCAGTTCGAGGCGGCCTGTTCCATAAATAACTGGAACAACACAGAAAAGGCTACAGCTCTCATTGTAGCGCTGAGAGGTGACGCCCTTAACGTCCTTCAGGCCATCCCGACTGGATCCCAGGACTACGCTTCACTGATCGCCCATATGGAGTCCCGATATGGAGATAGCCATCTTCAGCTGGCCTACCAGATGCAGCTCCGGACCCGGGTACAGAAGAATGCGGAAACCCTGCAGGAGTTCGAGATGGACATCGCACGCCTCGTAAGACTCGCCTATCCAACAGCGCCGGCCGACTTTCTGGAACAGATTGCGACACAGACCTTCACCGACGGGCTACGGGACTCGGACACTCAACAGGCGCTGCGACTCGCGCGCAATAAGACCCTGGCAGATGCGCTGAGCCACGCACTTGAGTTCGAGACGGCAAAACAGGCATCTAGAATGCACGCGCGGGTGCGTCAAGTGGACGTCGACGAACCAGCAAAAACCAACGAGACCAAGCCCCTGGCCGACGAATTGATGGAGGCGCTAAGCCGTTTCTTCGATAGTCGCGGCACTACCGGCAACGACACAGCCGGAAGACAACCGGAGAGGCGGCCCGGAAGAGGACTACCGACCTGCTGGGCCTGCGGTAAGAAAGGCCACCTGAGCAAGGACTGCGGTGATCGCCGCCGCCGAGGGCATCCGACGGGAAATCAGTCGTCTGAAAACCGCGCGGCCCAGGGAAACGAGTGTTAGCCAGCCTTGGGGGGCAAAGGTTGGCTTGTGACAGTCGTCAAGCCCCGGCAGTCCAAGTGCGTGTGACGAAGTTACGGAGGGACAATAGCAGCCTGATGGTCGACGGAGTCGTCAACGGAGTGAGCTGGCCCATGCTGATCGACACGGGAGCGTCGAGGACCATCGTCAATCCCACCGTGATCCCGAAGAGGAGAGTGCAACCCACACAAAGGAACCTCCAGCTAATAACCGCGACCGGAGAGACCGCACCGGTACATGGCGAAGCATCACTGGAGTTCGTCATTGGTCGACGGGCGATAAAGCATCCAGTGCTTGTGGCTGACGTATCAAACGAAGTGATCATCGGACTGGACTTCCTGGACCAGAACAACATTATCTTGGACCTGAGTACCAACACTCTGCACTACGGGGGTGAGGAACTTGCTTTGCAACCAGCACACGAGGCCGTCACCGCACGACGAGTAAGGCTGAGAGAGGACGTCATCGTTCCCGCCAGGACAGAGGTCAGCGCCGCCGTAATTGTCGACGGAACTGCTGAGGGAGTGGCGGCTGTCATCGAGCCAAAATATGAGGACATCCAGACAAAAGGATTGCTAGTTGCCAAGACCCTCATCAACACGACGTCTCGTCCGTACGTCCGCCTGTCCAACCTGAACGACTACGACATTACGGTTCACCGGGACACCAACCTAGGAGTCTGCGAGCCCGTTACCTGGATTGCCCGCATCACAGATACGACGGACGGACACCTGCATACGGACAACCGAAGAAGACGCGCACTGCCAGAAGAACTACAGAAGCTGTACCAAGGATCCCAGGACCATTTAGACGAGGAACAATCACGCCAACTTCAGGACCTGCTACGCGAATTCCAGGACATCTCCTCCGTGGGGAGCAAAGACTTCGGCAGGACAAGCTTGGTCCAGCACAGACTCGACGTTGGGGACAGCGCACCGATTGGGGCCCCATCCCGACGTGTCCCGCTCGCCAAGCAAGCGCAAGTCGACCGGATGGTAGCAGAGATGAAGGAGCAAGGGGTGATCGAGCCATCACATAGTCCTTGGAGTTCTCCGGTCGTGCTTGTGAAGAAGAAGGACGGTTCCACCAGGTTCTGCGTGTACTACAGGCGGGTGAACGACGTCACGAAGAAGGACAACTACCCCTGATCGACGACACGCTGGACACCATATCAGGATCAAGATGGTTTTCCACCTTGGATTTGAAGAGTGGCTACTGGCAGGTGGAGGTCCACCCTAAGGACCGCGAGAAAACGGCGTTCTCTGTGGGAAGCGGGCTCTGGCAGTTCACCGTCATGCCATTCGGTCTGTGCAACGCCCCTGCGACCTTCGAAAGGCTAATGGAGTCCATTCTGAGGGGACTACACTGGAAGACCTGCCTGGTCTACCTAGATGACGTCGTCGTTCTGGGAAAAAGCTTCGAGGAGCACTACAGCAACCTGAAGGAGATCTTGATGAAGCTACGGGCTGCCCAGCTGAAGTTGAGCCCCAAGAAGTGTCAGCTCTTCCAGAAGCAGGTCCAGTACCTTGGGCATATTCTCTCCGAGGAAGGGGTGCGCACCGACCCAGGAAAGACCGCAGCTGTTAGGGAGTGGCCAGTTCCGAAGGACAAGTCCCAACTACGAAGCTTCCTGGGACTCTGCACTTATTACCGTCGCTTCGTGAGAGGATTCGCCGATATCGCCAAACCACTGCATCGACTGACTGAGAAGGACCAACTCTTCACATGGACAGCAGAATGCCACAGTGCCGTCGAACAACTCAAGCAGGCTCTGTGTACCGTGCCTATTCTGGCCTACCCCAGACCTTGAACAAGGTTCGTCGTCGATACCGATGCCAGCGAATTTGGTATAGGGGGAATCCTGTCGCAAATAGTGGACGGCGAGGAGAGAGTAGTGGCCTACTTCAGCAAAGCCTTGTCAAAGCCAGAGAGGAACTACTGCGTCACCAGGAAGGAATTGCTCGCCATCGTGAAGACAATCGAACACTTCCACAAGTACCTGTACGGGGAAGAATTTCTCATCAGGACCGACCATGCATCCCTGTGGTGGCTCCTGTACTTCAAACAGCCCGAGGGTCAACTCGCGCGGTGGTTAGAGAGGCTTCAACAGTACAACTTCGAGATCCAGCACAGGAAAGGCCAACTGCATTCGAATGCTGACGCCCTGTCACGAAGACCGTGCCCCGAAGACTGCACCTTCTGTACTAGGAGGGAGGAGGACACCGGGATACAGTTCCGACGGACTACTGTGGAACTTCAAGGGAACTGGAGCCGCGAATCTTTCACGCGGGCACAAGCAGAAGATGATGACCTGGGACTGATAGCCGAATGGAAGAGGGCCTGTGTCCCCAGTCCAGGGTGGAACATTGTGAGTGACTGCAGCCCAAAGTTTAAGTCGTACTGGGCGCAGTGTGACTCGCTGATTGTAAAGGATGGCCTCATCTGCCGCTCCTGGGAGAGCACCGACGGGAAGACATCTCTGGAACAAGTCGTCGTTCCAAAGGCTATGACGGAGGAAGTCCTGAAGGAAGTCCATGGCGGATCATCTGGTGGACACCTAGGGATAAAGAAGACCCTGGAGAAGCTGAGAGAGCGGTTCTACTGGATCGGATGCCGAACTGACGTGGAGAACCACTGCGCGAGGTGCCACGATTGCGCAGCCAGCAAGGGCCCAGGACGAAGACGACGGGGTCCACTGAAGACCTACAACGTGGGCGGCCCCATGGAGAGAGTGGCCATCGACGTTGCTGGGCCATTCCCGTTAAGTGAGGCAGGGAACCGCTACATATTGGTCGTCAGTGACTATTTTTCCAAATGGCCGGAGGCGTATGCGCTCCCTAACCAAGAAGCCGCGACGATGGCAGAGACCCTGGTGAAGGAATTCGTCAGCCGGTACGGAGTACCCCTGGAGCTGCACTCCGACCAAGTGAGGAACTTCGAGTCGCAGGTGTTCCAGAACCTAAGCCAGCTGCTGGGAATCCGGAAGACAAGGACAACGCCGCTACACCCTCAGTCCGACGGGATGGTAGAGCGATTCAATCGCACCATCGAGAACCATCTCCGAATAGTCGTCAGCGAGCACCAGAGGGATTGGGACAAACATCTTCCACTATTTCTCCTGGCCTACCGCGCCGCCGTGCACGAAGCCACCGGATGCACACCAGCCCGGGCCATGTTTGGGAGGGAGCTCCGTCTACCTGTCGATCTTGCCTTCGGCTGACCTGGGAATGATCCGGTCCCGGTAAGCCAGTATTGTCAAGAACTGGTCGACCAACTGGAGGACGTGCACGCGTTTGCGAGGAGGAAACTACTGATCGAAAGCGACCGAATGAAGACCCGATACGACCAACAGACGGATGCCGGCGGATTCTACGAGGACGACCTGGTCTGGCTCTTCAACCCATTACGGAAGAATGGCCTGTCACCCAAACTGCAGAAGTCCTGGGAGGGCCCGTACCGAGTCGTGAAACGGATCAACGATGTCGTCTACAGGATCCAGCGGAGCCCGAGTGCGAAGATGAAGATCGTGTCCTGAGATCGCCTGGCAGCCTACGGAGGGACACAGACGGACCAATGATTGATCGGGACGATCAGCCTTTTAGGAAGGGGGTGGTGTTACGGCTGTGAGTTTGTTTCATCGCTCGCGGCATGAGTCACAACTGCCCCAGGGCTGGGCTGTGCTCTGCCTCAGTGTATTGCGTGCGCCTTATGCAACATGTCTACTAGGACAAAGGGATGGTCCAGAATATTCGTGACCCAGCCAGCGATGGAAACCTCGAGAAGCCGTGAACCCTGGATGGGTCTAGAAGCATTTATTGAGTCACCGGCCTGCTATATAAGAGCGACCTGTCAAGCAGTGAGGGTGTGTTTTTCGAGCTAGTGCGAGCGTTTATCCTGAGCGACAGAAGTGTGGTGACGTAACTTGCGAGACCCCTAGTGAAGCTGATTCTCTTGACAGCGAGGGAGTGAGAAGCATACAGGGGACAGCCTGTGTTTTGAGCGAGTGTGATTTCACTGAGCGACAGAGGTATTGTGGGGAAGTGCCGTGCGAGTTACGAAATCCAGTGACATTGTTTCCCAGCTCGTGAACAGCGAAGCAGCGTGTATCAGGCTATCGTAAGTTACTGTAGTTTGTGTATATAAGGGAGAGGTGCAGGTAGTTTCTGTCAAGGCCACCGGACTCATTAGCACGGATTAACTTCTGTGGTTTGTTGACAAGTGAAAGGGGGCAAGAGCTCTCCATAAGGAAGAGACTTCAGGAAACTGGAGTAAGGTTCTAATTGCTTGTATTTGCTGATGAGTAGTGTATCTTTCTGGCCGCAATAAAGTTAATTATTTCTTAAAGGAACAATCTGTGTTGTGCTTCAACCCACCGTAATCCAGTTAACATAAGTGTCACTAGTGGCACGTAACAATATGTACAATACATCATTGGGCCCGGGCCGGGCCCCGGTGCTGTAGCACCCAATTCGGTCCGATGATGGACAAAACTATCGCATGCTACTGTTGAACTACAGTCATTGGCAAATACATGGGTTGGTTTTTTAGTTTTGACACCTTAGTTATAACTGGATTAATAACTCACTTAGATGGTTCCAAGTTTCACAGGCCCTCGATGTAGCCCCCTCCGTTGCGTACAACGTGTTCCCAGCGATGCAGAAGTCGTTGGATCCCGTTGGCACTGCCCAATCTATTGATGGTACGAAGAGAGCGCTCGGCAGCCTGCTTAACGTCTTCAATGGTACATTGGCGCATTGCCATCTTCATCTTCGGGATGAGATCATAGTCGCAGGGACTGATGTCGGGAGAATATGGGGGGTGATAGAGGACCTCCCAACCCCAGCGATCCAACAATGCCGACACAACGCCTGCTGTGTGTGCCCTAGCATTGTCATGCAGAACGATGGGCGGTGTAACCATGTGGTGGCGCCGTTTCCTTCTCAGAGCTCCTCGGAGATGCTCTTGCAGAAACGAACAATAGTACGCCGCATTAACGGTTTGCCCTCGGGGAACAGTATGGTGAATGATCACACCATCCCAATCATAGGCAAGAATCTACATTACCTTCACATTGGTGGGGGTTGGTCGAACTGTTTGTTTCCGTGGTGATCCATGGTGCCGCCACTCGTTCGATTGGGGTTTTAACTGTGGCTCATAAGATCTGGCCGACGTCTCGTCAATGGTTATGATTAGGGCTCGGATTTTTAGGTAAATAAATATTTTTTATGTAAATACATATTTTATGCATTTTTCCTATAAATACATAAATTCCTGCTTTTCACTTATTAGCACATAAAAGGGCATTATATTTACGTTTTTTAAAAATCAGTATCCTATATCTTTCAGTTTATTGCATTTTTGTTCTGTGTTACTTCAACGGGGAAGAACCTGTGCGCATCTAATCGTCATGCAGAGCGTATGCCAGCTTGCAACAGTGTTATTCTTAATTGTCGCCCCGTTCCACTCACTGTGGAGGCCGGAGATTTCCTTGTCCATATCCTCAGTTCATTTCTGGCACTGTGAAATGTGCCTAAAGTGAAAACAACTACAATTTATCGTCTGTTGCAGAATTTAAAGATAATTTTACTTCTGATGGGGCGTTCTGTTCTGCCAACCATGCGGGAAAGCAATAAAGGCTGAACAGCGATCTCAAGTTACACAACACCTCAAGGGCAAAAAACATATTGCCGCATTTTCGCGCCTTCAGAAGAAGTGTTTCGCGATAATCGTCGGTCATTTGTGATGGACAACCTGAAGATGTACCTCGTTGTGTATTGTAATGCTTCAGCAGTCAGTGAGACATAGAATAAATTGCATTCGTGAGTACTGCATATTGTTTATATTCACATTAATCAACTATATTATAATTGAATATTTTTACTTTTTTGTCACATATTCCAGGTATTTTTAATAAAAATAAAAAATAAAATATTTACCCGATTTTTAGCACCTAAAAATCTGAGCCCTAGTTATGATACGCCGTAAGAAGGTCTCTCCTTCGCGCTCATAACGCTGCAAGTGCATACGACAAGCGTCATATCGCAGCCATTTGTGCATGTCGGTTAAGTCATGCGGAACCCATTTGGACGCAATCTTCATTTTCAGTAAGTCCTTCAGGATGTGGAGGACAGTTGAATGCGCCAGTCCGGTATCTTGCTCTAATTGACGAATCGTTACGTTCCGATCCACCTCTGCTAACGCGGACACCATCTGTACATTGTCGTCACTTACTGGTGGGTGACCAGATCGAGGCATGTGCTCCACACGTTCGCGCCCATCTCGAAAGGCTGCAACCCATCTTGCTACCGTTCTGAACGGTAACGCAGCTGCACCGCACGCTTCCTGCAATCCTCTGTGACACTGTTTAGCACTGCGACCCCTAGCACACTGAATTTTTATCCACGTTCTTTGCTCCTGCTTGGAAAACATTGCGACTGTCTTTCGCGAGCGCTGGTCTTACACTACTCATCTAACAGGCACGACTGCGCACGAGCGGTGGTGAGGACGGGCGAGGTCATGTGCTCTGAGGGAGGGGATGCTGGGCAGCAACCGTCGGTAAAAGTGGCAGCGCCCAACATTGTTGCATCTTGGCACTGAAGCATTGGTGCCAAAACTAAAAAAACAACCCATGTATAATGTTGTTCTGTTCGTAACTATGTAACGTGTACTTCCGCGTCACACAATACTTCGACGTGGACTGTACTTTTCAGCACGGTGATGTCGTCACATGCTCAAGTCTGGAATTTCATTACATCTGACCGGTGGTGATAAGTGTGGAGCGAGAGAGCGATAGAGTGACTGTGTACAGCTCACCCGCAAGGTCAAGGGCAATCGTCTAAATCAAACGTCCGACTTTTAATTGGCTAAGCCACAAAGGTGTTAATCAATTTCCTAACTGCAGTTGCTGTGGCTACGGTTTTCGTTCCCATACTTTATCTAAGCCAGTACCGGGTGAGTTAGCCGTGGTGGTTACGGCATGACTGCTGGCAGTCGCTCACATCCGGGAGGCGAGGAGGTTCGAATCCCCCCGCCGGCAACCTTGAAGATGGTCTTCTGTGGTTTCCCATCTTCCTTCCAGGCAAATGCCGGGGTTGGTCCCTAACTATAGGCCACAGCCGCTACCTTCCAACTCCTCGTCCTTACATCCCGACTTTCCTCCCCAACGTTACTTGTAGCTCACCCATTGGGTGTCCGTCTCGAAGCAGCTACAAAAACTGGCGAGCCGAACATGTCCTCGGACACTCCCGGCACTAAAAGCCATACGCTAAAAAAATCTAAGCCAGTGGTCAGCACTCAGCAGGACCATAGCTACCTTTAAGCAGTCCTTGGCCACAATGAATATTACAACACCACCTTGCCAACTTCATACGTCTGGTTGAGCACCTATCTAGGACGGAAAAGAGCTTGCTCTGTTTTCTAAAAATCTAATTTTACTTAATCCGATTATCGGAAAGAAGTCCATTGATATGTTGGGACTGATGTGTATAGACGTCAAAAGCTTATGTCGAAGTACGTTATTAATTATTTAAGCAAATACGAATTGAGTTATTAAAAGAAGAATACAACAAATGACAAATAAAATAACTCTTGCTAGTGTTAATAATTTAAGTTTCTTAATTTCATTTGATGTATACAAAGAGTCTTGGCATCATTTTAGGCTAGTTATTGAGTGAGAAGAATATTACAGTAGATGCAATTGCAATTATTAGTAAACAGCATCATAAACATCCTGGGAAACAGACGTAAAGCACCTTTGCGCATGTAATAATAATAATAATAATAATAATAATAATAATAATAATAATAATTTATTTTTGAGACATCTATTATAACTTCATTTTATACCTTGCCTTATTTCATTCATCTTCCTTCATTTCACCCCTCATTAACTCCTCTGATGAGGTTGGCATCAGGGAGGGCATCTGGCCGTAAAAACCATTGCCAGACAGAAAACTCGTCTCACCTCATCCCCGACCCCGTGGGCAATGGAGCAATAAGAATAATGACAGTAATAATAATGCACTAGTAGACTTTCGAAACCCACTATGCCAGTTGAGCGGCCTCTCCACGCAGTGCAATTACAGTATAAGTTATTCAACTGTCATTTCCGCAGACATACTCGTACTTATGACATACGAATTAGAAATAGGAGAATGTCACGGTAATATGAGTATAAGTTACATTTAATAAGGTCCACTTCCTGATACAGCGGCTAGCATTCTTGGGTGTTGTCCCGGAGGTCCGGGTTCGATTCCCGGCTCTGCCAAGACATTTAATTCTGGTTTAAGGGTTGGCACGGAGTACACTCAGCCTCGTGAGGCAAACCTGAGAAGTAAGGTGGATTTGATTCCCACCTTAGCTGTCCTGGAAGTGGTTTTCCGTGGTTTCCCACTTCTACTCCAGACAAATGCCGGGATGGTTGTTAACTGAAGACCACGGCCGCCTCCTTCCCAATCCTCACCTGAATTAAAAATACACACACTAGTACAAACACCACAATAACAGACAATACACCCAAGTACGCGGAGCTAAATGACCACGATGTCCAAACCCCTCAAATGAAACAACAACAACAAAACATTTAATAAGACTGCGCTTTTTTTATTGCGCGTTTAACTCACTCATGCAGCAAATTGCTATCTATGTTTTATTAACTAATCAGTATGCCACCGTAGATGTAAGCAAAGTAGGTATTGTACGCTGTGAAAAAAAAAATATTGACAACTAATGTCAGAATCCACCGCGTGTTGTTCCGGGTTTTTAAGATACGAGGTATAATAGAGAATGCGTTTAATTATAAATATGTGTGAAAAAACATTCACGCGGAAAAGTAACGATATATAAGCATCATAAGTTATATTACTGTATAATACAAAAGGCTAAGGTGTATGTTCACTAAGATGAATAGGTTATACACTACGCCTTGTATGTGTGTGAACAAACCAAATGTATTTTTATGTTTTATTTGGGGAGAGGTGATGTTTTGAGTTGACATGTGTGTTGAATATGCGTGAATAACCTGAGTTTCTGAAATAGAAGATACAGTTGTAGTCCATTGAAAATGCACTACTTGATCTTCTCTAAGCTGAGACGTAGACATTTGTCGCACAAATAGACAAATGCTGGACCACCTTCCTGAAGTACAGAGTGAGCCAATTAACTCCGGACCGGCTGCACCATAGTGTAGATAGTCCACATCTTGAAATAGGGGAACTTACAATTAGTGAAAGTCACCCATGTTATAAACGTGAAAGAAAGACAATATTCATTCAGTACTTTAATAATACCAAATGCTTTTCGGCAAACGTCCGTGCACTGTTACGCTCTAGGATCTAGGTGATGTCAGTAACCTAATGAAAATCCACAGCCTGCTTCCAGTCCCCGACCGGGTCAGGAATGGAATGAATGAAGCCCCCATCTAGCGGCGAGGATATGAACTGTGCCGGCTGCCGAGGCCTGACGCACTTCTCTGGGGCAATGATTAAATGAATGACAGATGAAATGAAATGATAGTGGAGAGTGTTGCTGGAATGAAATTGTTGACAGGGAAAACCGGAGTACCCGGAGAAAAACCTGTCTGCCTCCGTTTTGTCCAGCACAGATCTCACATGGAGTGACCGGTATTTGAACCACGGACCCAGCGGTGAGAGGCCGGCGTGCTGCCGCCTAAGCCACGGAGGCGAGCAGTAACCTAATACAGTTCCAATATAATGTTTGGTTAACAGCCATTTCGCAATGAACGTGAATAGACCTCGTTCGAATGGCGATATTTTAGCTGATGGTGCCCCTAGCGGCAACTCGCTTACTGAGTCCACAGGCTCGTACTGGAGAACCGAGTAGGACAGTAAAATAAGTTATCTAATGGTGAAATGTCGTCATCCATGGAAATTTATCAGGGTTTATGGAATATTCGGATGGATATGTCGTATTTCACAGCCTCTCAGCTTCAGAAAGGTGGAGAGCTCATTGTCAAATAAGAGTTGGGAGAAGATATAATTATACAGTTTGTGTTTGCGAGAAACTAGCATTAATCAACCATCTCATGCTGTTAAATTTGAGTTGCAGTGCCTTACCTTTTGCACTGTTAATCATATATATTAATTTAGAATACTATTACTATACTATTACTATTGCATCAACGCACAACTTTACTTTTCACTTTCCCATGTCTTAAAATATGTGTTTAACAGATCAATTGCAATAAGAAACCTCAATCCCCTGAGAGTGGATGTAAACCATGTCTTTCAAAATTTAATCCTTTGTAGGTTTCAAAATGTTTTAAACAAATTACGAGAGAGATTATTATTTTGTTGTCTTCCTTCCTGCAACAATAGGAAAAACCTGAGAACGTTGCCGTGGAATATTGTAAACGAGAGGGTCTGAGGGTTAAAACACGGTGCACTCAGACTTGTGAGGCTACATGTATGGCCGTTTGACTGCAATACAACTAAATAAAAAATATAGCTAAGAGGAGGATGGTTCAATTCCCACCTCAGGTATCCTATAGGACAAGATGTTTTTCTTGGTTTCTTGGTTTTCCCAGGAAAATGCCGGGATGATTTCCTAGCAACATAGGCTTTAAACAATTTCTACAGACCCGCAAGTACATGGCCACAAATAATGAGCAGGGAACTTCAGGAGTTGTTTTTTGCACGAATACTGCGTAGGTGAACTGGATTTCTAAAAGAACAACCTTGATGCTACTGCAACTCGGACAGGATATTGCTAGGTCAGGACTGTCTCACTCTTACGTAGATTGGGTGCCCTTATTCATGTTGTGATTGATGACAACAAGTGCAATGTTAGCTGTGGTGGTGACATCAAGCTCACCTCAGCCTTATCACTGTTTATGGTCATGATATCTGTCGATATACTTGCGTTACATAATAATCAATATTTAAACACACTTCCTTCACATCCCTCATTTTCATGAAACAGTGAATCTTTCCCAGTGGCCCACACATACTGCTAGAGTCTAAGCTGCGTGGACCTGAGAAGAATGTGCATCGCAGACTATTAGTAGTGGTGGTGACGAGTGATGCGGCTTCTCGGTCCTTGTGTGGTAACAGAAGCAAATACATTAGTCGGTGACTCAGTCACTCATTCCCAACGCCACACTGGTTTCAGAAAAGACCCATGTTAGTAGTATTGGAATAGACTAGAATGTCAGGTAACACGGCGGGCTGTCGAGAGGCTTCTCAATTCTCGCCTGCTCCTACTCTGCCTCTGCCCTTCATCCCGCAAGTTCACAGAGCTTGGAACCGAGCAGTAGTAGGACGTGGGTTGGTGACCACGGGACTCCAGCTGAGCATGGCATTACTTCCACTTGTGCTGGGCTACTCTCTGTTAACTCTCATTTTGACCTCTCTTCGCGCAGTTAATCTGCTACCCTCCCCTCGTTCTCGCTGATCTGATTAGTTTGGCTTAACTTAAGACAGTGTCTGGGTCTGTCACGACCACTTGTCTGTGTTCTATTTATAAAAATGCCGACTGCAAATACCACAATTAAGGAGTCGTTCTTTCTACGAATGTACTGTTTTTTTGTTGTTGTTTCTGAATACGAAGAATTACGTTCCAGGTGGTTATTTCTGTATGTGTAGGTACATTCAACCACAGAACGATTTGCTCTTCTCTCTGTAGAACTTTTACCATCTTGAACTTGAAATCTTTCCGCAACATGATCTAATCACGTTGTTCCGCTCACACACAAGTCCTGCAGAATATTTGAACGGCTTGCCGCCAGAGCGCAGCAACGATCATTCGCACGAGGTCTGCCTTTTTTGTTTTTATTATTATTATTATTATTATTATTATTATTATTACTAAAGATAAATCGCACAAATTGTGCATATTGATGAAAACAAACTGTCATTCACGAAATTTTACAATGGATGATCCCCGATTTGCACAAGAAATTACGCGGTATCTACTACATTGCACCCCGCATAATTTGCATACGCAGGATTCATCAGTCACATGAAAGTACTCGGTATTACACAGTTTATGTTGATACCCATGTACCGCCATCGAATTGACAATGTGTCGCAAGTCTTGATTTGTGTTCATCCATGTCCTAGTCATCATGGCCTCCGTGGTGTAAAACTCGAACCAGATTTCGTCCCTTTTCTGTATTCTTTCCTGCATTAGTTTTTTCCAGGCGTCTGTGGATGGTAGCCCTCTCTTCATCCGAAGGTCCTCAATGAAGAAGGTCTCCCTGGCGAGTTCATATGCTAATCTTGATTTTGTATATTTCGATATCCCCAGGGTAGCCTTCAGAAAGCGCGATTTGACTGCTTCAAGCGTCCTCAAGTCTGCCAGGGATAATTTCTCCCATATGATTTCAAGTCCATATGTGGCGATGGGCGTTATTTTCGAATCGAATAATGTCATAGCAGTTCCCACAGAGAGCTTCGTGATGGTTTTGATGTCATATGGCTTTGGTAGCGGCTATTGCTCGAGATTTTATGTGGACTCTGTAGGCTCTTGCTGTTGTTTGCATTGTCAATCCTAGATATTTAAATGTATTGACTGACTTAAGGGGAGTCGTTCCTAGGTATATCCTGTCTCCTGAAGCCTCTCTGCCTCCTTTCCGAAACGTCATTTTCACTGTTTTCTCTGTGTTTATTTTCATCTTGTTGTCCTTTGCCCACCTATCTAGATTTTCTAAGGCTTTTTGAACTTCAGTAATGGATCTCGAGCCAATGACCATATCATCTGCGTATAATAATATTGTGAGATTTGCTGTTCCTTGCCTAGTTGCCATCACCACACCATATGTCGCTATGTTGAACAGGAGGGGGCTAAGTGGGTATCCTTGAAGTACGCCATTGGTTTGCATTATCAAATTCGAGGTTGAGACACGGTCATCTATTTGTATGAAGTTTGTCGTCAGAATGTTACTTATCAGGTTCGTTAGTTTATTACCCTCACCCACTATGGATTCCAGTTTTGCGAGTATTAAAGGCCTGCTTAACATGTCAAAAGCTTTTGCATAATCAACAAAAACAACATGAAATTTTCCACCAGGGTGTCTTAGTGTGTCTTCAATGTCATTGAGTAAGTTGGTAATGGCATGAAAGGCACTCCGTCCTTTACGAAATCCAAACTGTTCATCTGGGAGTTTATGGTCTACTTCTTCTGTGATCCTCTTCGTAAGGAGCTTTGTTATTATTTTCATCATGGTCTTTTCTATAGCAATCCCTCTGTAGGAGTTCGGATCTGACTGGTCACCTTTCCCCTTAAACATCACTTTGTTTTTGGTTTCATGTAACTTATGTTGGGTCTGTTATGGTAATTGTATGGATTATTTTAATTCTATGTTAATGCTGATCGCTAAGTTGTATTCTGTGACTGGAGTTAAGTTATGTTTCTGTAGTAGTCGGTATCTGCAGGAATATTTTGATTGGTATAATTTTTAATAACTTGCTCTTGACGATAATTGGATCAAATAAGAGGTGGTGGTGATGTTGGGATATCAGAGGAGAGGGGTGGGCTGGTTCAGGGATGCATTCGTGGAAGGGTTTCCAAAAGTTTTAACTTTCTAAACAAAACCCAGTTTATAATAATAATAATAATAATAATGAACTACTACTGCCGCTGCTGCTGCTGATGCTGCTGCTGTGAATTCGTTGGATATGGCAGCTCTTCATACGTGTCACTCAGTCCTGCATGTGGCTCAGTGGCTAACATGAGGTTCGGGTTCGATTCCCGGCTCGCCGAAGAAATGTAATTGTTATTATTATTATTATTATTATTTATTTTCAAAAAGTGTGGCTACAATTCATGGACGGCAGATAGAGAAAGGGAAAGACCCACATACAGCCATCACAATGACTAAGGAGCACCATGTGCCCTTATTTCAAAGGCATTATTTACAATGTATTCCTGCCTGAGATTAGAGGTTATCAGACAGATTATACACACTCCCAATTACACGGGGCTACACGGCCACGCTGTCGCAAAGACTCTAAATGATTCTACAACTGTCACACCATCCTTGGTCCACACGCGCTTTTTCTTTATCATAAAAATAGTAGGTACGGCCAACAGAACAGTCTACTGTCGCACATCCTCGAAGTTTTTTCTTTTTTAACCAAGAGGTGTTAAAATGTATTTGAATATGCTTGTTACTTTGTCTTTCATTCTCATAATTCAGGTGCTAGTGTACCTTCTGAATTGTTGTCATTTCAGGGGCTTGGGACATCTTGATCAACATCCCCATGTACTTGAGTGTGTATTTAACTTGTCTAATAAGATGTGCTTCTGTGTTGGCTCTAATTATTGTGGCCTGGGATCGGGATAGATGCCTCAGGACTTGGAAAGAAGGGTAGGCCCACCATCCTGGTAGTTGCCTGGAGTAGTATTATGAACCAGCCCACCCCTCTCCTCTGATATCCCAACACCACCACCACCTCTTATTTGATCCAATTATCGTCAAGAGCAAGTTATTAAAAATTATACCAATCAAAAAACCACTCTCAGCGTGGCCACTGTCAACACCAGAATTCGAACCTCCCAGCTCCCTTTGGCAGTAGCGGTGCGTGACGTTCCATGCACGGTCACGCTGCTTGATAAGTGCTGAATTATACTTTAACATCACGAGTGTGTAAAAATGCCTTTCCTACTGATAATCCTTTAACCGCGAATGTTGATGCTATGCTTGAAATAAATGTTGCTGCGTATGCTTGCCTTTAATTTCAAGTGCCAACTTAATTAAGTTCTGCAATTATTGCAGAACACACAAATTTTGCTTTGGGAGGCACTGCACGTGAAGCTAGCAGGCATCCAGTCTGCTTTACGTTACCAGCCGAGAGGATATGAAATATGGCGTGATATTAATCAGACAGTGCTTATGAAACTGTTGAAAGAAAGGATTGAATCAATGTATTCGATACTCCATCAGCGTAGTCGAGTGATCTAAGGCACGTTCCACGACTCGACCGGTAGCTGGCGTTCGGCGAGTTGAACTATCTCAACTAACACCGTAACTAAAGAAATGTACATATTGTAAATATTTTTACCCATACTTTCAGACATTAAGAAAAAAAAATTGTAGCCTAAGTGGAATGGATCTGATGATGATCGCCTTACGATCGAAACTGGTCATCCAAGTGTATTTATTAATCTCATGGTTTTTTTTTTAGGATTAGGGAATAACCCATCTCATGTGGGTGCAATCGTGTTGACCGACTGAAAAGCATCAAACTTTCGTTTGAAATTTACAAGTCGTTCCACACCCACCACTTGCTTTCCCTTTTAAATTTCGATTCACTTAGAATAATGTACGCAGCGCTTATCAAGACAACCTCTTCGGGCGACATCTCTGCAACAACTGGCTAGTGTGTACTGTCTGTATGTACAAGCGACATGACCCGCGCCATTGTTCCACGATGTTCCGTGCAACACGCACTGGAACATGTCCCACGACATGTTCCGCAACTTGTGCCGTAGTGGGTACATGGCTTTTAGTAGATCCTTAGAAATAAAAGTAAAATAACCCGAAACTATTCTATAATAGTACATTATGCAACGAGCCTATAATGGCAATAATTAAGACACGAGTATGTTTATAAAACGAGCGTAGCTAGTTTCATAATTTCCATACGAGTGTCTTAATTACCATTATAGGCGAGTTGCATACGCCTGTTTATGTTCGACGATAATTATAACTATTTTATGTTTGAACATAAATACTCATAAATATCTGCCGTGATTTCACCAGTTTTATGTACTGAACAGAGCGCATGGGACGCAGAGAATACCTTGTATTTGACCATGGCCTCCTAGAATACCTCACTATGACACTCGCCACGCAGTGAAATTTAAAATAGGGGGGGGGGGGGGGGCATGGAAGTGATCGCAGGTGCGATGCTATCCTCACCTAATTGGTCACACAACTGTTTATTGAGCTCTGATTGGTGGGAGAAACTGTATCATAATGAAAACTTGTACTATAATGAGCCTCATTATAGTACAGTTTTCTGACATATAATATCGTCGAACATAATATTACATTATGCAACGAGCCTATAATGGCAATAATTAAGAAACGAGTATGTTTATAAAACGAGCGTAAGCGAGTTTTATAATTTCCATACGAGTGTCTTAATTACTATTATAGGTGAGTTGCATACGACTGTTTATGTTCGATGATAATTATAACTTTATTATATGTTTCAACATAAATATTCATAAATATATGTGGGATTCAGTTACTTCAATTAGTGAACAGGGCGCGCTGGCTGTGCTGACTGAACAGAGCGCATGCGTGGGTCAAGGCACTCCGAAAGCAGAGGCCATTCACTTTGCTTGCCAACACAGAACACCTATTGTTTACAGCCTGCCGTCCAGCTCTATAGCATTCACTAATACTGTCACCGAAGTCGTTTGAAAGCAATGCGCTGTGTAGAAATTGGAGTTGGGGATATTAAGATACAGTGCTATTTCTTGTCTCATATTCGCCAGTTTATTTACGGTTCACCACTTTCCATGTCGGTAATTTATATAGAACGATGCTGTGACATGTCCGACATGTTGGATTTTGAGCGCATGCGCGAAAGTATCCTTACCTAATTGGTCAATGAATGAGCTCTGATTGGCTGGAGAAACTGTATCATAATGGAAAACAGTACTATAATGAGCCTCATTATAGTACAGTTTTCTGACATAATAGTCAGGGTCGAATATAAATGATTTAATACTTCGTTAGGGGCAGATGACCTCGCTGTTCCGACCCTTAAAACAACAATAACTAATACTACGTTAGGAGGAAAATCGGAAAAGCCATCTTTCTTGCCTTGCTCAGTCGCAATTTCTTTATTCTACCGAAGAAACAGTCTGTTTCCTCCCCGCTCCCCCGTTTCCCACCGAGGCTTTGTCCATTTACCACGATGATCCGAAAAGTTGCATTTTCGAACTACTATTATTTTGAGCCCTGGTTTAATACTGAGGTAAGATACTTTGACATACAATAGGCTACTCCTGCTGGGAAAAAAAACATTGCGTGCGCCTTTTCTTTATCGAAACAAACATGGTAAAATAACACGACTTTTCCTTCGCGTATCTCGCGTTTTAAGCACAACCTGCGAATGCGCCCTGCGTTGCGCCGACTGAGTTCGAAAAGAAGTGATGCACGTGACGTCAGATGTTTTACATTTGGCGTTACGCTTGTGTCGTGTTTAACCAAATCGATGGAGCTCCAGCATTTCATTAGTTTCTGTCTAAACTTCGTTGATTACTTGGTTTAAATTTGTGAAGTTTGTACTTTGTCACTGCTCGTCGTACCTTTTTCAAGCTATTCAGAGATAAGTTTTTTGGTGATGAGAAGGGTTAAAGACCACCTCCGATCTACGTTGGGACAAATTACACGGAATCATATCTGTCTACTGGCCACCTACTCGGAAATGGTTGATGATGATGATGATGATAATTGTTGTTTTAAGGGGCCTAACATCGAGGTTATCGGCCCCTGATGAAATGAAATGGCGTGAAATGAAAGGATGAAGATAAAAAACAGCTCACAGCTATGGATGAAACGAAAATGGTTTAGATAAAATAGACAGTGAGCCCCAACAACTATGCCTTATGTAGCAGGGAAAATACTTACAAAAAGGAACTCAGATTGAAACTACTCACCAAATGGAGAGCGGTAATACGTACATAAGGGAATTTTGAACGGAAATACTCACAAAAGGAATAGATTGAAAAATACGCACAAAATGTAGGTTAAGTCCAAAATACGTACAATATGCAACGTACAGTCGAAATACCTACAAAATGCAAGTGAAATCAAAATACTTAAAAAATGCAAATGAATTTGAAAATACGCACAAAATGTAATGGAGGTTCAAAATACCCACAAAATTGCAATTGAGACTTAACTACTTGAACAAAGCGGGGTAGGTTGAAAATACAAAATGCAATTGAAATTGCTTACAAAATGTATGGTAGATTCAAACTTCTCATTAGGATGGACAATACTTACAAAATGCAATTTAGATTGAAAATAATTACAAAATGTAAGTTAGATTCAAAATACCCACAAAATTGCAATTGAGACTTAACTACTTGAACAAAGCGGGGTAGGTTGAAAATACAAAATGCAATTGAAATTCAAAAAACTCACAAATGCCCCGGCCCGGATATTGAAAGACTTACTAAAAAGCAATTTAGATTGTCAATCCTTACAAAATGCAATTGAGATTGAAAAACACTCACAAAATGCAATCTAGATCGAAAAGACTTGCAAAATGCAACGTAGATTAAGAATACCTACAAAAAAAAACAAAAAAATCGCTAAAAGGGAATTTAGGTACACGGGGAACCAAGTAACAAAAACAGTGCGGGAATCTGAAAGAGAAAAGGAAATATAAGGAAAAGAGGAGAGGATTGGAGAGGAGAGGGGAGGGGAGAGAGGAGAGGGTCCGCCCCAAAGGTAAGGGACAAAAGGGGAAAACGGACCCAGCTCAGGAATCCCTCGGGGTCGCCAACTCCCGAACTCACCAGCCGTGAGCCCCTGAGGGTGTAGCATTATCTAGGGTGCACCAGAAGTGGTGGGGCTACATACACCCTGCCTCCTTAAGGGTCTTGAGCACAAGGCAGGAGGTAAAAGGAAAATAAAAAGAAGGCTGACCCCTCGCAGAAGGAGGGTGTCAGGAAAGATGAGACAAGGGCCAATTAAGGCAGGAAAGGAAGAGACTCCCTAGGCCTCGGATACCCTAATACCGTCGGGGTCGGAAGAGAACAAGAGTTGACCAAGTGAGGTCGACAGGAAAGAAGACGGAGAGGAGCCCGGCACAAGTAAGTGGAAGCAATGCCGGACTCAGCTGGGGCCCCGTGGTCGCCAACCCACGCCCACTAGAAGTGAGCCCCTGGGGGTGGGAGAGAGGAGAGGGTCCGCCCCAAAGGTAAGGGACAAAAGGGGGAAAACGGACCCTGCTCAGGAATCGCTGGGGGTCGCCAACTCCCGAACTCACCAGCCGTGAGTCCCTGAGGGTGTAGCATTATCTAGGGTGCACCAGAAGTTGTGGGGCTACATACACCCTGCCTCCTTAAGGGCCTTGAGCACAAGGCAGGAGGAAAAGAGAAAAGAACAAGAAGGCTGATCCCTCCCAGAAGGAGGGTATCAGAAAAGATGAGATAAGGGCCGATTAAGGCGGGAAAGGAAGAGACTCCCTAGGCCTCGGATACCCTAATACCGTCGGGGTCGGAAGAGAACAAGAGTTGACCAAGTGAGGTCGACAGGAAAGAAGACGGAGAGGAGCCCGGCACAAGTAAGTGGAAGCAATGTCGGACTCAGCTGGGGTCCCGTGGTCGCCAACCCACGTCCCACTAGATGTGAGCCCCTGGGGGGGAATGGTTGACACGCTAGATGACACGCGTCTTGCTCAACAGTTTGTGAACCAAGATCGAGGGCAGTCAGTGTTCGAGTCTTTTTCTAGACGTTGACAAATGGTTTATATTTTGTATTTTAATTAGAAATAATGTTTTTTTTAATATAGCGTTAGGCCTACATTACCGTGTTATTTCAAGCTTTAAAGCCTTAAACTAAAAAAGAAAATCCCTGGTAGGTAGGCAATCGCAGTTTATAAATTTGATCCCCCGCACGTTTGCGAGGAGTTTTGCGCAAGGAGTAATAACTATGATTACCAGTAAAAGAATCGTGAGCAGGTATAGTACGAGGTTGTAAGGTAAATGTTGATTGAAATCAATGAATATGCGTTGCTCTTTGCTGGCTAGCGTGAAGTGTATGGCAGTCGTAATTCTTTTTGTCGAACTCGAAAATCATGTTAACTGCCGTAAAACCTTTAATTTTACATCGCCCCCATCCTACTATAAAAATCATCTACAATATGATTCATGAAGGTTAGCCTACTTGAATCAATAAAAAGCAATTTCTGAGTGACGTGATTCAGTTTTGGCCACCGTTAACCTGAAACAAACAAGTATTGTCATATCTGTACCCACCCACATTTGTTACACGAGAATAAAGCATAGGTTTAAAATAGACAGGAGTTTAAAATACCATCCCATGAACATTTTACTTACTGATACCACTAGAATAGGCTAACCCATTTCCATAGCTGAGCGGGCGAGTCGCGTTCCACGAGGAGAATACGCCGACTGAGTAATATCGATTCAAAATGTGATTTCTCTACTTCAGGCAAATTATAGACCAACCTATTTCGAGTTCTAGGAGACCAACTATATCATAACAACTCACCTTTCCAGATAGAATCCATAGAAATATGTGTTGCTCTTTGTTGGCTAGCGTGAAGTGCAGGCGCGGATCTAGAGTTTGGTTTGGGGGGGGGGGGTCAGAGATTCGATCTAGAGTTTGGCTTTGGGGGGGGGGGGGGGGAGGGGGTCAGAGAATAGAAATTGTTAAGAAAAATGGTATCACTAAAAACGCAATCACAAAATAACCAAATGTACAAAACCAGACCAATTTTTTTGCAAGCTTCATGGATAGAAATTTGATGCGTTTAGCGCACCAAAAATATTCGTACAAATTGCAACGGCGTGTTTTGCGACTTTTACATCGAGCTTCGAGAAAAGGATCAAGGTACGTGACAGTTTCGGCAAGTCGAGTTGATACCGACAAAGGGAGAAAGTCACAGCTTAAATTGCCAACCAAGCTTGCAGTTTGGACGTCGGCAAAAATTTTTGGTGCGAAAAAAGCCCCAGCTCCTATCCGTGCATTGCTGCACATTCATCGTGACATCACTATAAACATCGATTCGGTAATCACAAGGTTTGCTAAGCAAAATAGACGAGTTGATTTTGTTGTATAACTAATAGTTTTTATACAAGAGGTTTGAAGTTGTAAATATGTACAGTTGTAACTGAACATAATAATTCCAATAAAGATAATTCAGTATTGAATAAAATAAAATAAAACTGTTTTTCAGTTAAAATTCGTTAAGTTTTATTTGTCTGGTAATTGTGTTTTCGTTTTTTGAGTTTGCAAAAAAAATTTGGTCTTCGTTTTTTTTTTTTTTGGGGGGGGGGGGGTCATGACCCCCGTGACCTCACCCCCCACCCCCCCCCCTTGAATCCGCGCCTGGTGAAGTGCATGGCAGTGACACGGGACAGATAACCAACTTTGTCTTTAGTAAAGCAACAAGATATAAGTGATTATTTATTTAAATAACCTGTGACAATGGGGCATTCAGTCACAAGTATTTGCAATGTTAAGGCATGTGAACTGAGTGGGTGGTGGTGGTATTATTTTTATTGCACGATTTTTTTAAAAATTGGTCAGTTCAGTTTGGGTAACAAAATAAACAAGACATGGGCTGAGATTTAAGATTAACAAGCTAAAATATGCAAATGATGCCATATAAATCTTTTTAACATTTAACGAATGATGCCGTAGACCTACTAGCCTAGAACGGTGAGGTGGCTACTCTTAGATTGAAAACTTAACACAATAAAGGGCAAATAAAGTTCACTTAGTCGTGAAATGAAATTCCTTTTTGGCAGTTGGGAGCTCTGTTTGTGCAGCCATGTGCCACACACGTCGGCACTTCGACCCACACGCGAGAAATCACCACGTTTTAGAACATAATTATATCACACCTTCGCATGCTATTCTTATGGGACTGACGCAATGTTTTGAGCACCAGCACAGGAGTAACTCGTGGCTTCACTTCCTGGCCGTTAGGGCCTCTCCTAATTACTCCTTGGTTTTACGTCCCACTGCTGCCAATGGCAAATTCAAGTCACATAAATACAATAATAAATCACTGGTCAGTCCTCCAAAGAAATCCGGTTCCCCGCTTGCCCACCCTCTCGTCTGGCCTGCCCCCTCAGCCCCCCCCCCCCTTCCCCGCACTGGCCCTTCTATTGCACGCTTTGGTGCACCGCACGGTAATGGAGGCGGGTAGGATAGGGTCACGGCTTCAATAATGTCAGCGTCAGCGCAGTGCGCAGTAGACCACACTGAGTTCTCTTATTGTTTGCTTCGTGTGAAAGCAGCTACGAATTACTGTGAATATCATTAGAATATCTGCCATTGTTTTAACACACTGACCTTCACTGGCACGCATTTTATCTTACGAAGCATGAGTCAACTGGGAAGTCCAAGTTGAGTTGAGCGATTCATTCACACTGACTTGCGGCGGCCACCCTCAATGTGCTTTTGTCGAAGTTCTTCCATAGGGATATCCTGAACACCACCAACAGACAACGCGTGCGTACTATGTGGCACCAGTGTGGGACAGAAATTATTCTTTCTTGCGCTTCCGTGTGAACGGTTAATTCATTTTAGGGGCTTGAACATCTTGGTCATCAGCTCCGTGTACCTGGGCGTGTGTTGAACTTGTCTGATAACCTGTGTTTCTGTGATAGATTGATAGATAGATAGATAGATTTATTTTGTCTGGCAAGATTAGGGCCATTGGGCCCTCTCTTCCATCTAACCAGATTATACAAATGATAAGTAATGAACAATACAAATACAACTTAAATCTAAAATATTACAATGTTGATATAATATAAAATACATATGAAATGGATTAGCTTGATAATGAACAATACAAATACAACTTAAATCTAACAATTTTACAATGTTTATACAATATAAAATACATATAAACTGGATTAGCTTGGTGGTGTAGGCTGTAAATTGTTGCATTGTTTGGGTTGGTTTTTTTTTTTTTTTTTTTTTTTTTTTTTCGTGTGGTCTCCTCAGAGACCTAGTGCAGGTCTTTCTATTCGACGCCCGTGGGCGACCTGCGCGTCGGATGAGAGATGGAATTGATTAAGGTGAATGAAATTGGAGAAGGATGTAGGAGGAAGCGGCCGTGGCCTGTCAGAAGGTACCGTCCCAGCATTTGCCTGGTGTTGAAAATGGGAAACCACGGAAAACCATTTCAAGGACGGCCGACGGTGGGGCTCGAACCCACGCGTCTACTGAGTCAGCAGAGAGCTTGGCCCCATGACCTAACACTGCGCTTTAGCCAGCGTAGCCACTACTGTCAGTATTGTTAGGGTGAATAACTAAGATACTTAGAAGTAAGTTTAAAAATTACAGTAAGGTAAGGAAATACTGAAAAAAGTAGACTGATGATGGTGATGAAAATGATGAAGGTTATTTAGATATCTAAATAGAGAGTAAATGAGAAAGTGAGAATTCGAAAGTTTGAATATATGTAATACGACGTAAGAATATAAGCCTAAGTGTTGAGTTCAACTTTCATTTACTTAGTGAGTAGGTACTGCTGGCAACGCTGCTTGAAGCTGGACGGGGTTGCTCCTCTGACAGAGCGAAGCAGATTGTTCCACAGTCGTGCAGTAGCAACAACGAAGGAGTTGGTATAGCGTACTGTGCGGTGTATGGGTATCAGCAAGAGAGTGTCGTTTTTGGACCGTGTGCCAAGACTATGCTCGTACGAGAGGCGGTGAAACTGAGAATTCAGGTAAGCTGGAGTTGAAGTTGAGAGTATTTGTTGAAGAAGACATGAGGAATGGAGTTCGCGGCGTTGATTTAGACGTAACCAGTGAAGTTGCTCATAAGCGGGGGTGACATGGTCATAATACCGTAAATTAAATATGTAGCGTACACAGGCATTTTGTGCATGTTGGAGTTTGCTTTTAAGAGTAACAGTGAGATCTTTGTATACCACATCGCAGTAATCAAAATGAGGCAATATTAGGGAGAAAACAAGTCGTTCCTTTAATACACGAGAGAAAATATTCCAGAATCTTCTAAGTGAATTCAATGCGGAAAATACTTTTCTGGAAACATTGCAGACGTGCTGCGTCCAGGAGAGATGTTCATCTATAATAACGCCCAGATCTTTAACTGACTCTCGGAATTCGATTGGGGAATCACACAAGCGTAATTTTGGTAAAGTGGGTTCATTTTTTAGTTTTAGGAGGATTTTCGGGTGGGAGATTATGATTGCTTGGGTTTTAGCCTCTGAGTGGTAGTCCATGTAAGTGAGTCCAGTTACAGATTTCAGTTAAGTCTTCATTAAAGGTGCCGATTGCTTCCGATAGTTTTTCTGGTGCTGAATACAGGTAGAGTTGTACATCATCAGCATATAGGTGGTGTTTGCATTTAGTGATTGATGACGTAATGTCGTTTGTATATATTGAAAATAGGAGCGGTCCAAGAACTGACCCCTGAGGGAGTCCTCTCTCAACTGGACGCCATAAAGACATTTGATTTGAGTTAATTTTAACACATTGTTGACGTCCACGTAGATAAGAGTCCACCCATTGGAAACTGTTCATGGAGAGATGAATTTTTAATAGACAAGAGAGTAATATGACATGGTCAACAGAATCGAAGGCTTTACTGAAATCAAGCAGTGTTAGGATTGTTACTAGCCCACTATCCATAGCCTTTCTTATGTCATCCGTGACCTTGAGTAGTGCAGTAGTAGTACTATGATTTTTGCGGAAGCCGGATTGGTGTTCATCAAGGATATTGTGCTCTAGCAAATAGGAGGAGAGTTGTTCGTGGAAATTCCAGTGATTTGGAGAGGGATGATAGTATACTGACTGGGCGATAATCGCTTACACGTTTAGCCTGTGTATTTTTTGGGATTGGGATGACGAAGGCCGCTTTCCAAAGCGATGGGTACATACCTGTCATTAACGAGTGATTGAATATGTGTGTTATTGTGGGAAGTATAATATCAATGATACGTTTGAATAATTCGATTTCTATATTGTCAATCCCTTTAGATTTCGATTTTATTCGAAGACTAGCACGTCTGGCTTGTGAGGGGATAACATGCTAGAAATGGAATGTTTCTCTGTTAGGGGTGGGGGTGTTGTAGTTATTGATCAAAGTTCTGTGTTTTATGTCAGGGTCAACTGAGTGTCCGGTAGTTGTAAAATGATCGTTGAGTGTGTCAAGAGGTAGATTAATGGGGTTGTCAATTTTCTCTCTACCTATTCCCATGTTTCTTAGTTCCTTCCACGCCGCAGAGGGTTTAATATTACCTCCTAGCAGGTTATGAGCATGTCTGATTCTAGCATTACGTACCGTTTGGGAAGTTTTGTTTCGAAGTTTTTTGTAATCATCATAATTCTGTTGAGTGGGTAATCTCTTAAACTTCCTGTGTGCCACATCGCGCTTAGCCATCAGTACTTTAAGTTCCGGGCTGAGCCAAGGTGCAGGAGATCGCGTCGCTTGAACAGATTTTATTGGAGCATGTCTGTCATAAAGTTCTGTCAAGTATTCGTTCATCATCTATGTTGTGAATAGTCAGTATATCGTGCCATGGGATACATAGAGCATCTTCTGTCAAGGAGTTCATATCAATTTTAGAGAGGTCTCTGTACATGATGGTCCTTGGTTTGGTCTTGGGACATTTTAATGAGTAGGACATATAGATTAAATCGTGGGCTGAAATTCCGGGTACAGATGTCTGACAAAACTGAAGCACCTTGTCAGTGTTCTTTACTGATATCAAGTCAATTGTCGTGTGTGAAGTACGCGTGTGATGTGTTGGTAGTAGTTCTAATATTTTCACGTCTCGTGACGAAAGCATATTCAGGAGTTGCCGAGTTTCAGACTTGGTGTTGTCGCCTATATTGGTATTGAAATCGCCCATGACTATTACATGTTGGTAAAGTGGTAGGATTCTTAGTAACGCATTCTCCACGTCCTCCAAGTGACCCAGTGAAAGTGCTTTATAAACAACACAGACAGCGCACTTTTGATGGGCGGCATCAATTTCGAATAGCATAAATTCAGGTCTCCTATTGTACTGGCTATCTGAACATGCTAAGACTTTAGGATTAAGGTTTGACTTAACGAAAGCTCCTACCCCTCCTCCTCTCTTCCCGACACGGTCATTACGTATTAGAGTGTAGCCGGGAAAGTGGAATGATTTAGATTCATTTAGCGGTGATAGCCACGTCTCGCTCATCAAACAAATATGGAACAAATCAGGTATAATGAGTTCTAGTTCATGAAAATGTGCCTATAAGGATTGTACATTCACGTGGGCTATATGAAGTCCGGTTGGGTTAAGTGACAACTTTTCAAACAGTCGATCTCGAGTCGAGATAAGGTCATTGTTTCCGGGAGCTAATTGTAGCCCGTTATTTGAAGTGAATGGCAACGGTTGGGTTGGGGAGGGGACGGTTGGGGGAGTGCGGGGGAAATTCCTTTCACTGTAGGGGGTGGCTGCGAGAGCGCTGCTGTCAGAGGTATCATGCTTGTCGATCAGGTTAGCCAACTTAAGAAATGAAAACTGAACTAACCGAAATGTACTGTACCCGATATCCGGATAGTAGGCTGTCAGATATCCGCCCCCTCAATCGGATTGCCAATAATCAAACGCGCCGGCATAGCTACATCAATGAAAATGGCACTGACAGATACTATCGAGATTAGAGCACAATAGTTAACAAGAAAATTATTGTGGAACACACCAAAATATACGGGGGTTCATGCTTACCTTTACTTACCTCTTAAATATATCTCGGGGACTGGGTTGTCAACTGGATCACTTAAAAGTATGTCCTCACAATAACCTCCACCATGATATTTAAAATGAACCAGGACGAAGACGAGAAACTTTAAACTGCACAATAATTTATTTCACATAAAGAATTAATTTTAACAAAAATGAAACAACAAAATAAACGTGGCAATCAGAAGCCATCGACCACATAACCATGTCCTCCTGTAGGACCTGTATTCTCTACATATAATGTTTTAGCTTTCTCAAGCTTATAGCAACGAAAATATAACAATGCACTGGGAATGGAAACGGGATTTGGGATGAGACACACATATCAATTGCTTTGCGTGTTTATATCCTGCACATTTTATTTATAGCCACAAGGCTATTATGAAACGCCCTTGGTCTCAGTAACACAGTTGTCCGGACCAGCTGCAAAACACCTGTGTCATCAAAGCGGACACCCGTTCGTTCAACCCTACCATAAGTGTGCTACCTCAGAGCTCGGCTCTCTCCTTTAAACACGTAAATGTTCACATCTCAACTGAAATATTATCACGCAAATGTCTTACATGCTTCATTCAAACACCATTGGATTCCTCCAACAATCCCAAATCATGATTATTTGTTTAAACCACTTGCTTAACTTGCATTGTTTAGAGTATGAAAAAAAAACTCTAAATGTTAATAACAAAAGTTCATTAATTATTTATAACAATAACAAATTGTTTATAACAATGTCAAATGACCATTGAGAATTTAATACACGCTTCTATTAATCACTATCATTTCAAATTATTTAACAAAGATATTTACAAAATTATTTTACACTATTAAATTGTTTATATTATTTATACAAGGAATACATTGAACCACACGTCTATCCGGTTGATAATTACTCAAATCGTGTTGATATAATCGACCAATGAAGGTTAGTTATATTAAACTGTCAAATTCAGGTTTAATAATGTTTAATAATAATTATTAATATTTGTGACTGTAACCTCCATTCAAAATCTTTATCTCAAATTATTTAACACTCTTGTTAATTTTAACAGTATCTTCATATGAATAATCTTTCAAAGAACAAGAACAACATTCAGTGGGAAACTACTTCGCTCATAACGCACAAAAAAATTGCACAACAATTGGCCCAAAATTCATCATATATCTTTATATATATGGCATAAAAATGTTCCAAACTACACACAAAAACCTCCACTATTAATTCAACAACTTCATTAATTATTGTGGGAACCTCCTTCATTATTCAAGGGCATTATTCAACAGCGACTTTTACACGTCCACTGAACTATCGATTATACATCCATTGTTCCTCTTTAAAAATTCTTATATTCATCAATTGTAATAATGACTGTTATTATTTAACCTTCGTGGGTTTCATTCATGAATCGATATGAAGTAAAAATTTGCCAATCACAAATAAATTTAATAGCAAATACGGTTAGACACTCCTGCCTGGTCTATCAAAATTGAGATTAACATCTTCAAAGTAACGCAGTATAAAAATACTATCTTCAAACAAAGATCAACTAAACTGCAAAATAGTCGAATAGAATACAATTAGATTGTGGAATGCAAACATTATTGTTCCAATCTAGAATTGAGAAAAACTCCTATCTTCATTATTCATTACTATAGTGTATTCAATAAATTGTAATTAACGTTCGTATTTCATAAAATTGTCTATAATGCAATGATAAATGTCTATGTTGCAATCATGTTCATAAGACGACTAGTATTTCAAAGATCGTCGATATCGAAAAAGATTTTAACGCTCTAAAATCTTTTAATTATTCTTCTTTCTTGAGGATGACAGAAAATTGGTCAAAGTAATTAACTGATTAGAATTACTTTAATAAAATGACACGCTGTCTGAATTCAAATCTGCCATAGCAAATCGTTAACTTTACAGTCAAATCGTGACTACAAAAATATGCAAATTACTGAAAGAATCTAAATCATCAGTCTCAACTGATCCAAAATTATTTAGGTATGCCAATGACATAGCAATGTCTCAAAAATCGAAGAAAAAGGCATAAATCATCGAAGTGTACTGAGTACAAAAATATCAATCAATAAAATGGGGCAAAAGGTAGGACAGAAAATATGGGAAGAATGGTTGCTCAAATATCGCTACAAACTCAAATAATACAAGAAACGTTCACAACTACCTTATCTTCCGATAGAAGTTCCAGAGGAAAATTCCCCAAAGAAGACTGCTGGTGGATCCATTTCACCAACTTAAAGAGGAGCTCCATCCTCGAAACAGGAATCAGCGTCCTCGGAGAATCGAACTGCTTCCTCCTCCGAAATGGCACTGCTCCGTGGATACGAGAAACATCCTTCCGGCAAAATTCTTCATTGTGCGCCGGGATAACCCTGGCCTCTCTTGAAAGTTCTCTGAAGTTCTTGCAGGAATTCGTCATGAAGTTTAATGTAGTTATTTCCGCAGAAATATTCATAGTTGTGGAGTATGAAAATATTTCCACTGTTATCTGGTATAATTCAGCGATGGATTAACGATGCATGAGTGTAGTTGGATGTTCACTACATGCTCGCTTTTGTAGAAAGACGATTAACGAAGTTCCATGCTGTTACATTACTCCAATAATATATGTCCCAATTGCATCAACGCCTTAGCCTTTCATCTCAACTGCAGTTATAATGATCAAAAGCACTGCAATATTATAGTGTTCCATAGTCGAATGTATCGTTGTAATACCCAACTGTTGCACTCCACGTGTCAGCCGTAGTGTATAATATGTAATATAAAAGTGTTTCTCCTGTGGCGAGAAAATCACTTTTGTTGGCAGCCTAAAAGTTCCAATATCTTTCGAAGTATCACTGTGAAATCGTTGAAATCTTGTATACACATCAATGTGATACTGCCTAATAGAATTATCATACAGGCTGAAGTTAGCGCTGGATATCTTGACTGGTGGAAACGTTAATGTGCGCGTTTCAACTTCACCTAGTTTTGAGCAGCGTGAAATGGAACTGCCCCGAGTTCGTTCGATGCGGCAGGCTTTCTCCTCCCGCTAAAGACACCTTACTTCACTGAATCACTTGAAATATAAATGCGATCACAAGGATAAGATCTGAGCGTATCAGTATCAGTATGAGTATGAGAGCTCCTCTCTCCTGTGCACGACCTTTTATCAACTTCTTAAGGGGCGTATCTATCCCTACCATAGCCTGTTGCTGCGTCATTGCTGGAAGTTTTAACTTTGGCTATTCTTGACGGATTTTCAAAATTCAAAAACTCAAAATTAATTTCTTCAAAATTCCAAATCAATGCCATAACTGAAAATAGATTTCCACAAATCTGCATGCCAAAAGTAATCGAATATCGTAGTTTCAGCAATTTCCGTCTTCCTTCCAAACTATCGTTCATTGGTTCACGTCTCTCCTCCAATAGCGTAGCTTCTTCCTTAGCACAATACCTTGTTTCCTGCGACTGCGTCGTAAATCTCGGATCTTTCTCGAATAAAATCATGACGTCACCAAGAATCTCAGCTCAATCAGCCTACTGGCATGAATTCTACGTCATCCGTGCCTACGTCATGAATATCCACGTCATAACTATGACATCCATAACTTTACTGATATTTTCCAATACAGCCATCGTGGTCTCAATATAATTCAATTTCCGGGGGCATTCTCCCTTCACCACGTTTTAAAAACAGTTGCAAATTGTTTTTAAACTCTGTGTTATACATATTTCAATTCACTTGAACACGAAATTGAATTATTATCGGCTTACTCTTCTATAATATTTCTTCAAGTTCCCAGCATTGAACTTGCCATAAACGACATTATTCTCATCATCGTAAAGTTCATAACAGTTGTTTCCATAGGCATTCGTAATTCGGAACGGACCCATGAACACTAATCCAAATTTGGGGTAGATTTTCTTACTTACATCAGCCTTGACAGGTCTGCGTAGTAATACCAGATTTCCAATTTCTAAGGGAGCACCAAAACGTTTTCCAGCTACTCTTTTCAGTCGTTTTTGTGCTGCTTTCTGGAGTTGTTCCTTCGCTCTGTCTATTCTCTGCTGCCTTCCTAAGTCGGGATCTCTAGGAACGTGGTTAAAAAGATTATCCCATGGCCTTTCTGGGTTTCTTCCTAGATGAAGTCTCATTGGCACCTCTCCTGTGCTCTCCTGCACTGTAGAATTTAGACATTCCTCAATATGGGGTACAAATCTCACCCAACCAGAATGATCATTCGGACAGAAAATTCGACAGAATTTCGAAAATTCAGCCATATATCTTTCCGAAGAATTCGATTCCGGATATCGCACGCTTGAAAATATGTGCTTAATACCAAGCCTTTCCATATCTGCAGCAAATTCCAAGGACGTAAACTGAGCTCCATGATCCGAAAATAAATATTCTGGTTTACCAGCTTTTGGAAATACAGCATGTTCCAGTCTGCTTACAACGTTCCTCGTGTTAGCTTTTTGCATGGGACTCATTGTTACAAATTTTGAGAAGACATCCACGGTAACCAACAGATACTGATTACCCTGATATCCCTTCGGACAAGGACCAAATATGTCTGTCGCCATGAGTTCATTCGGTTTAGAGGGAATCATAGCCTTAGGTTTTCCTTTCAATAGAGCGGAAGCATACTTTGCTCTTTGACATTTATCACATGAACGAATGACTTTAGCAATGCTGGAACGCATGTTAGTCCAAATAAACCTCTCTTTAAGAGTATCAAGAGTTTTATCTAAACCGGCATGTCCAGTTGCGTGATGAGCTACCCACACTAAATTGACAACAAGTTTAGGTGGCACGACTATTCGAAGCTTTGTATGCGCAGAGTCAGCATACTTACATACAATGTCTCCACTCAAGACAAAGTGTCGTGATTCTCTCTGAGTAGCTGCATAGTCAACATCAGTATTGTCCATGTAACCCTTAAGGAACCTGTACATTTTCCTGATTGGAGCGTGTCTCTTCTGTGACACACCGATTCGGGCTAATCTCCTAACGGTTTCTTGATCTTCTTGCTCCAATTGTACATGGTGTATCTGCACATTTTTAATAGGGTTACGTGATAAAGCATCAGCCAGTAAGTTATCTTTCCCAGGCTGGTGGACGATAGTGACATTAAACTGTTGGGTGAACAAAGCCCAACGTGTCAATCTATCACTAGACATGTCAGTTTGCAACATAAACTGTAGTGCTTTATGATCAGTAATAATGATAACCTTATGTCCCAGCAACATTTTTTTCCAAGCTTGCAAAGCTGTCATAAAAGCTAACGCTTCTAGTTCTGTCGTAAAGTAATTTTCCTCGTGTTTCTTCAACTTCCGACTAGTGAACGCAATGTAGTGCTTGTTGCCTGCCTCGTCTTTCTGGTATAAGACTGCACTAATGCCTATTCTTGATGCATCAGACTCTATATAGAATACCTTCTCAAAGTCTGGGTACTCCAGTTTGACGTTGTTTCTGAGCATCTCCTTTGCTTTCTCAAAAGCCTCGTTTGCTGCTGTACTCCATTTCCATCTATTATTTTTCTTGAGTAAATCATCCAGAGGAGCCATAATTTCAGAGTATCTCGGACAGTGGCTGCTAATGAATTGGCAAGCGCCTACAAATTCTCTGACTTGTTTCACCTTAGTTGGCTTTGGGAATCTAGTGATTGCATCTACTTTCTGCATGTTTGGATGATATCCATCTTTATCAATTGTATGCCCCAAGTAATTTATCTCCTTCTTCAAGAATTGACATTTTCCAAAATTGACTTTGATATTGGCCACCCTTAAATTCTCGAACAACTTTCTCAGGTGCACTAAATGTTCTGCGGCGCTGGGTGAAGATACAATTAAATCGTCAATGTAGCAAATTACATTCTCTTTTACTTCGTCAGTGAGCTTACTATCAAGTGCTCGAATAAGTGCTGGTCCACTGTTAACCATTCCAAAAGGCATTCTCACAAAGACCCATGACGTCTGGTCAAATAGGAATCCAGTGTACTGCATACTCTCTTCTTCTAGTTGAACTTGATAAAATGAAGACGTCAAGTCAAGAACGCTGAAACATGCTCTCCCTTTGAATTTTCGAAGCAGATCTCTAATCTTGGGTGGTCGGTCATTTTCTGGAAGAATCTTCAAGTTGATGGTCCTGGCATCGAGACAAAGACGTATCTGACCATTACTTTTCTTCACTACTGTGATGGGGTTTATATAAGACGACGCCTGTTTTTTAATAATCCCGTCTACCTCCATTTTTCTGATTAACCCTCGTACTTCTTGATAGTATTTCTCAGGAATGGGGTATATTCTCTTCTGGTAAGGGGTTTCCTTTTGTCAGCCTTATCTTGTACTTATAATCCTTAATCAATCCAGGCTTTTCATCGAAAATATCTTGGAATTCCTTTATCAGATCCTCAAATTCCCCCTGAATTTCTTCAAATCCTTCAGTTTTTCTACTGGGTATTTCTGCTAAATTTTCCACTTCATTAATTATGGTATTCAAAATTTCTTCCCTAAGGTCTATTTCCAGACTGTTTTTCACGTCCTGTTCTTCTATCTCTTCTGTGATCATGTACCCATCATTAAAGCTAATACTTCTGTTCTTCATGTCAATAATAGCTCCAACCTTCGATATAAAATCGATTCCAAGCACCATATCAAAATTGATCTTGCTCACCACAATGAAGATCTGTTCATAATTCCTTCCATGGATCTCAAAGTTCAATAACACTTGAATCTTGCACTTCACTGCCTTATCTTGGAAAATCCCTCTCACTTTGACGGTAGAAACAGGTAGAACTGTCATGTTCTCTCCTTTTAGCAGACTTTGATAACAATCTTCTGAAATGATGGAAATAATTGCACCAGTGTCCATCAGGGCTTTATACTGTTGGCCATCTATCAGTACAGAAATGATAGGTAATGCACATGGTCTTTCCTCTTTAACGATACCCCTCTCTTCTAGTAAATCTTCATCAGTAACTTCATATATCTCATTAATTGTAATTAGGTGTGATGTGGCAATGTATTTACAGGTTCTCACTGTCGTTGAGAAATCGGCGTTTTTTTTTTGTGTTACCGACCTCAAAATTATGCTGGCTCGTAGAAGGCCCAGGATCAATCACAACATCTTGCCTTTTCTTTTGATTTTCGGCTTCTTTTTCCCGTAACTCCTTCAGGTATTGCTGGCTTTCCTTCTCTCTTTCCTGATACTGATCGGGTGTCATAACCTGACCTTGAGAATCCTGATTTCTATTTTGGTTCTGGTTATTTCTATTATAATTTCTGTTATAACCATTATTGTTGTAATATCTGCCTCTTCCATTGTTGTAATTGCCTCGATTATAGTTCCAGCCTCTTCTCTGTTGATACGGACGGTAACCTTGCGATCTGTTATTCCGAAACTGATTATTCCTGTGAGGACCTACATTGTCAGTTTTCTCTTCATCTGGCTTGTCAGTTTGCTGAACTTGGTCCATATATACAGTATTTATTTCTTTGAAGTCATGCCTTTGACCTTTCTGTACCACGTTAGGCATTGGACTTGTGTAGTCTAACCTCCTCAGTAATTCGTCCATGCTGGTCAAATCCCTGATGTTTGACGAAATGATTAGTCTCCTCACCTCCACAGGCAGCATACGAGAAATCGCATCAATTAATTGCTCCGTTGACAATGGGGGTTGCAAAAATCTCAAGCGGGATAATTGACTCGTAAAGAAATCAGCGTACCGTGTTGGAAGAGTACCTGAGTATTTTCTTGAATAAACCTCCGCTCTCAACGAATTCTGCGCTTCTATGGACCAAAATCGTTTGATTAATGCCTCTGCAAACTCGTCAAAGTTACTGAATGTGTATCTAAAAGCTCTAAACCATTCAAGGAGTCCTCTAATCAAAAATCTTTCCACTATCTTCATCTCTCTCTCTCTGGGAATGTGAGCTTCGATGAAATAATCTTTGAGGTTCCTGACATATTCTATAGGCGTCAAACTATCAGTGTTGCTGAATTTTTGCGGTTTGTCTTCAAAATTCCTGATGACCGTTACATTCCTCGGATATGAATCCGGGTAGTTTTTCCCACTATCTCGATAGTTCCACTCAGGTTCCCTATTCCTTTCGTCATCTTCCTCCCTGAATCTGGTTATACGTTCTTCAGGAGTCACGTCTCTTTCTTCTGGATCTAGGTTATATCTTCTGGCATAATTCCTATTAGTTTCGCAAGCTAAGCCTTCTGTATCCTTGTCAGTGATTTCCGTTAAGACTTTCCTGATTAACTCTTCTTTGTAGGTCTCCATTAAACTAGCTTCTCCTAGCTTCAAATTCTGCAATTTGCTCGTCGTTTCATTTACATCAGAGACAACTTTATGAATCTGATCCTCTAACGCAGATTTTAATGCTTGCACATCCTGACCTATTTGTGTTCTATCTTCTACTTGTCTCTCGGATAGCGAATCCATCCTTACGCTTAAATCTTTCCTAATTTGTACTACTTCATTGTTAATATCTATTTGGGTACTGGCAAGTTTTCTTTCAATACGTTCCTGAATTTGGGTTACATGTTCCCCACTTGACCTATTCCACTCGTCTTTCCATACTGCTACATTTGCCGTTAACATTTCTGCTATGTCTCCTTCGATATCTTCTTTAAGTAATCTATTATGGTCTAATACCTGGGTTCTCATGACCTCTACATCATACTTTAAACCTGCTAAAGACGCTGTCGTTCTAACTGACTCATAAACTAGCCTAGTCGTTAATGCACTCATATTACGCGTACAAAGTGTTTTCGAATTTTCTATTTCTTCCCTGACTTTATTTACATCAGTTTGGACTTTAGCAATATCTACGAAAACTGTGTTGACTTCTACTTGAATCTTATTTATGTCACTTTGCATCTCATTTACATCCGAATGAATGTTATTAATATCAACCTGAACATTGGACACATCAGTTCTAACATTTTGGACTTCTCTTTGGACTTCCTCAACCTTGTCTTGGACAGTCGCAACATCATTTTTAACAACAACCACTTCAGCCCTAGCACAAGAAATATCACTCCGGACATTAGCAACATCAAGATTCAACATAGTAAGATCCTTTTGTACCTTAGACACATCAATTTTAACAACAGACACATATTTATGCATGTCACTCACAGCATTCTCTATTCCCTGGGTATTAATCTGTAAACGCGACATATTATCCTCTAGGTTTGCAGAACTGGTCTGAATAACTTTCAGATTTTCATCCAGCATCTGCTTTACACTTTCATTCATGCTAGCTTTCAAGTTAGCAGACAAATTACTAGCATTCTCCTTCATCATCTCCTGCATTCTAATGGACAAATTAGCAGACATATTACTAGCATTCTCCTCCATTCGACTAGTATTCCTAGCTTCCATTTCCCTCACACTTTCATTCATGCTAGCTTTCAAGTTAGCAGACATCTCCTCCAACATAATTCTCAGACTTTCATCTGCCATTTCAACAATATTCAATAATAAACTGCTTTAGGGACATACATCAAACAGAGTAAAATAACAACATCTGAGCAACATTCTTCACCATATATAAAATTTGAGCAATTTTCTGTCTTAAATCTAACTTATAATTACCTTATAATTAACCTTCGTAGACACTTCATGTTGAAATAAACTCAAGCACATGTTCAAGTTTCTTTGGTTCATTTTAAAATATCCTAACACAAATAATTTACATTTATAATCCAAATAGTTAATTTTATCTTTAATATGACTATACATGTCATAAGCCGGTCAAATAAAATAAGATTCCAGATCATAGGCGATTTTTCTAAGTTTCCAGCCTATTTAACCTCTCTCAAGTCGTATAAGATCTGATCTTTTCTGAGTGTAATTTTCCTAATACAATACAACATTTATTCCTATATAATCACACTCTCAAATTCTACAATTGGCTAAGACATCTAACAAAGAATCAACCTCTTTATTTGAGTCTTCACAATCCCTTTGACATCGATAACTTGGTAATCCAATGTTATTCGAACACTCCACAAAAATTGCGGTGTCAATTCTACTGCAATAACTTGGTAATCCAATGTTTTGCTGATCGTGCCAATCGAGACAATCGAGCCCCACCGAATTGCGGCGCCAATCCTACTGTACCCGATATCCGGATAGTAGGCTGTCAGATATCCGCCCCCTCAATCGGATTGCCAATAATCAAACGCGCCGGCATAGCTACATCAATGAAAATGGCACTGACAGATACTATCGAGATTAGAGCACAATAGTTAACAAGAAAATTATTGTGGAACACACCAAAATATACGGGGGTTCATGCTTACCTTTACTTACCTCTTAAATATATCTCGGGGACTGGGTTGTCAACTGGATCACTTAAAAGTATGTCCTCACAATAACCTCCACCATGATATTTAAAATGAACCAGGACGAAGACGAGAAACTTTAAACTGCACAATAATTTATTTCACATAAAGAATTAATTTTAACAAAAATGAAACAACAAAATAAACGTGGCAATCAGAAGCCATCGACCACATAACCATGTCCTCCTGTAGGACCTGTATTCTCTACATATAATGTTTTAGCTTTCTCAAGCTTATAGCAACGAAAATATAACAATGCACTGGGAATGGAAACGGATTTGGGATGAGACACACATATCAATTGCTTTGCGTGTTTATATCCTGCACATTTTATTTATAGCCACAAGGCTATTATGAAACGCCCTTGGTCTCAGTAACACAGTTGTCCGGACCAGCTGCAAAACACCTGTGTCATCAAAGCGGACACCCGTTCGTTCAACCCTACCATAAGCGTGCTACCTCAGAGCTCGGCTCTCTCCTTTAAACACGTAAATGTTCACATCTCAACTGAAATATTATCACGCAAATGTCTTACATGCTTCATTCAAACACCATTGGATTCCTCCAACAATCCCAAATCATGATTATTTGTTTAAACCACTTGCTTAACTTGCATTGTTTAGAGTATGAAAAAAAACTCTAAATGTTAATAACAAAAGTTCATTAATTATTTATAACAATAACAAATTGTTTATAACAATGTCAAATGACCATTGAGAATTTAATACACGCTTCTATTAATCACTATCATTTCAAATTATTTAACAAAGATATTTACAAAATTATTTTACACTATTAAATTGTTTATATTATTTATACAAGGAATACATTGAACCACACGTCTATCCGGTTGATAATTACTCAAATCGTGTTGATATAATCGACCAATGAAGGTTAGTTATATTAAACTGTCAAATTCAGGTTTAATAATGTTTAATAATAATTATTAATATTTGTGACTGTAACCTCCATTCAAAATCTTTATCTCAAATTATTTAACACTCTTGTTAATTTAAACAGTATCTTCATATGAATAATCTTTCAAAGAACAAGAACAACATTCAGTGGGAAACTACTTCGCTCATAACGCACAAAAAAATTGCACAACAATTGGCCCAAAATTCATCATATATCTTTATATATATGGCATAAAAATGTTCCAAACTACACACAAAAACCTCCACTATTAATTCAACAACTTCATTAATTATTGTGGGAACCTCCTTCATTATTCAAGGGCATTATTCAACAGCGACTTTTACACGTCCACTGAACTATCGATTATACATCCATTGTTCCTCTTTAAAAATTCTTATATTCATCAATTGTAATAATGACTGTTATTATTTAACCTTCGTGGGTTTCATTCATGAATCGATATGAAGTAAAAATTTGCCAATCACAAATAAATTTAATAGCAAATACGGTTAGACACTCCTGCCTGGTCTATCAAAATTGAGATTAACATCTTCAAAGTAACGCAGTATAAAAATACTATCTTCAAACAAAGATCAACTAAACTGCAAAATAGTCGAATAGAATACAATTAGATTGTGGAATGCAAACATTATTGTTCCAATCTAGAATTGAGAAAAACTCCTATCTTCATTATTCATTACTATAGTGTATTCAATAAATTGTAATTAACGTTCGTATTTCATAAAATTGTCTATAATGCAATGATAAATGTCTATGTTGCAATCATGTTCATAAGACGACTAGTATTTCAAAGATCGTCGATATCGAAAAAGATTTTAACGCTCTAAAATCTTTTAATTATTCTTCTTTCTTGAGGATGACAGAAAATTGGTCAAAGTAATTAACTGATTAGAATTACTTTAATAAAATGACACGCTGTCTGAATTCAAATCTGCCATA
Organism: Meconema thalassinum; assembly: GCA_946902985.2. Lineage (NCBI taxonomy): Eukaryota > Metazoa > Arthropoda > Insecta > Orthoptera > Tettigoniidae > Meconema > Meconema thalassinum. The sequence continues at coordinate 944,655,247 of OX336389.2, read as the reverse complement.
GCAAATCGTTAACTTTACAGTCAAATCGTGACTACAAAAATATGCAAATTACTGAAAGAATCTAAATCATCAGTCTCAACTGATCCAAAATTATTTAGGTATGCCAATGACATAGCAATGTCTCAAAAATCGAAGAAAAAGGCATAAATCATCGAAGTGTACTGAGTACAAAAATATCAATCAATAAAATGGGGCAAAAGGTAGGACAGAAAATATGGGAAGAATGGTTGCTCAAATATCGCTACAAACTCAAATAATACAAGAAACGTTCACAACTACCTTATCTTCCGATAGAAGTTCCAGAGGAAAATTCCCCAAAGAAGACTGCTGGTGGATCCATTTCACCAACTTAAAGAGGAGCTCCATCCTCGAAACAGGAATCAGCGTCCTCGGAGAATCGAACTGCTTCCTCCTCCGAAATGGCACTGCTCCGTGGATACGAGAAACATCCTTCCGGCAAAATTCTTCATTGTGCGCCGGGATAACCCTGGCCTCTCTTGAAAGTTCTCTGAAGTTCTTGCAGGAATTCGTCATGAAGTTTAATGTAGTTATTTCCGCAGAAATATTCATAGTTGTGGAGTATGAAAATATTTCCACTGTTATCTGGTATAATTCAGCGATGGATTAACGATGCATGAGTGTAGTTGGATGTTCACTACATGCTCGCTTTTGTAGAAAGACGATTAACGAAGTTCCATGCTGTTACTTTACTCCAATAATATATGTCCCAATTGCATCAACGCCTTAGCCTTTCATCTCAACTGCAGTTATAATGATCAAAAGCACTGCAATATTATAGTGTTCCATAGTCGAATGTATCGTTGTAATACCCAACTGTTGCACTCCACGTGTCAGCCGTAGTGTATAATATGTAATATAAAAGTGTTTCTCCTGTGGCGAGAAAATCACTTTTGTTGGCAGCCTAAAAGTTCCAATATCTTTCGAAGTATCACTGTGAAATCGTTGAAATCTTGTATACACATCAATGTGATACTGCCTAATAGAATTATCATACAGGCTGAAGTTAGCGCTGGATATCTTGACTGGTGGAAACGTTAATGTGCGCGTTTCAACTTCACCTAGTTTTGAGCAGCGTGAAATGGAACTGCCCCGAGTTCGTTCGATGCGGCAGGCTTTCTCCTCCCGCTAAAGACACCTTACTTCACTGAATCACTTGAAATATAAATGCGATCACAAGGATAAGATCTGAGCGTATCAGTATCAGTATGAGTATGAGAGCTCCTCTCTCCTGTGCACGACCTTTTATCAACTTCTTAAGGGGCGTATCTATCCCTACCATAGCCTGTTGCTGCGTCATTGCTGGAAGTTTTAACTTTGGCTATTCTTGACGGATTTTCAAAATTCAAAAACTCAAAATTAATTTCTTCAAAATTCCAAATCAATGCCATAACTGAAAATAGATTTCCACAAATCTGCATGCCAAAAGTAATCGAATATCGTAGTTTCAGCAATTTCCGTCTTCCTTCCAAACTATCGTTCATTGGTTCACGTCTCTCCTCCAATAGCGTAGCTTCTTCCTTAGCACAATACCTTGTTTCCTGCGACTGCGTCGTAAATCTCGGATCTTTCTCGAATAAAATCATGACGTCACCAAGAATCTCAGCTCAATCAGCCTACTGGCATGAATTCTACGTCATCCGTGCCTACGTCATGAATATCCACGTCATAACTATGACATCCATAACTTTACTGATATTTTCCAATACAGCCATCGTGGTCTCAATATAATTCAATTTCCGGGGGCAGTACTACGGTTGAAAAATGAAAATCCACAGCCTGCTTCCAGTCTCCGACCGGGTCAGGAATGGAATGAATGAAGCCCCCATCTAGCGGCGAGGATATGAACTATGCCGGCTGCCGAGGCCTGCCGCACTCCTCTGGGGCAATGATTGAATGAATGACAGATAAAATGAAATGATAGTGGAGAGTGTTGCTGGAATGAAATATTGACAGGGAAAACCGGAGTACCCGGAGAAAAACCTGTCTGCCTCCGTTTTGTCCAGCACAGATCTCACATGGAGTGACCGGGATTTGAACCACGGACCCAGCGGTGAGAGGCTGGCGTGCTGCCGCCTAAGCCACGGAGGCTTCGTACTACGGTTAATTAAGGCTAATATAACTGAACTAACTGAAATGTACTATGGTAAACTAAGACTAATATAATATAATATAATAGTAAACAGATAATAATAATTAGAACTTTTTTTTTTCGTGTGGCCTCCTCAGAGGCCGAGTGCAGGTCTTTCTATTCGACGCCCGTGGGCGACCTGCGTGTCGGGATGAGAGATTGAATGGATGAAGATGAATGAAACTGTGCAAGGATGTGGAAGGAATCGGCCGTGGCCTATCAGAAGGTACCGTCCCAGCATTTGTCTGTTGTTGAAAATGGGAAACCACGGAAAACCATTTCAAGGACGGCCGACGGTGGGGCTCGAACCCACGCGTCTACCGAATTAGCAGAGAGCTTGGTCCCATGACCTAACGCTGCGCTTTAGCCAGCTGAGCCACTGCTGTCGGTTATAATTAGAACTAAGAAGGCATACATTGGCCGCAGTCAGCTAGGTGAATTGTTTTTAAACTGTAGATACTGATTAGTTAGGCAAGTCACTCATACGGTTAATCCTGATTTTGGTACCATCCGGTTTCTTGATAAGGATATCGCCCTGAGAACTCCAGCAATTTCTAACTGATAATCGAGAAATTGCAGCCTTCAGGATCGCCAGTCGGGTGGAGGTGAGATCCTCACGGATGGTCACATTGCTTCCCTTGAGCAATCTTTTTTTAAGGAACACCTCCTGCCTCGTACGGAATTATGTGAATTTCACAATGATGGGCCGAGTTTTTCCAGGGGATTTGGGTCCAACGCGATGGCTACGGTCAATATCAAGGAGGTTAACACTTGCACCAATATCTCTAAATATGTTTAGAGCAAGTTCGTCTGTATTTTCTTGAGCACTTTCATGCACACCGAAAATCCTGATATTGGCTCTCCTGCTATACTGTTCTAAGGAGTCGTACTTTTCTTAAAGCTCATTTATCAGTGCTTGGATTTCAAAGTCACGACTCTCAAGTTTTTTTAGTGAGATCAGATACCAGGTCCATATTGAACTGAAGAGACTTCTCCAGTTCTTTAATAACAAGTTCAGTCACTCTCACAGAGATAGCGGATATAATAGTTTCAAGAAACTTACCCGAACTGAGCGTCTCGTCGAGTACCTTCGCTACGGTCTCTTCAATTAAGTTTTCTCTATCGCTGGCGTCTCTAGAGGCACGCTTATTCTTGCTTCTCGTCATCCTGGTTTAATTATGATTTTATTATGTATGTAAGGGTTATCACTCGAAATAACGTAACACAGGTTATGCTCACTTACTATACGCACGTGAACCACTTATTTTGGATGTACCTACTACACAATGAAAATGAAAATCCACAGCCTGCTTCCAGTCTCCGACCGGGTCAGGAATGGAATGAATGAAGCCCCTATCTAGCGGCGAGGATATGAACTGTGCCGGCTGCCGAGGCCTGACGCACTCCTCTGGGGCAATGATTAAATGAATGACAGATGCAATGAAATGATAGTGGAGAGTGTTGCTGGAATGAAATGTTGACAGGGAAAACCGGAGTACCCGGAGAAAAACCTGTCTGCCTCCGTTCTGTCCAGCACAGATCTCACATGGAGTGACCGGGATTTGAACCACGGACTCAGCGGTGAGAGGCCGACGTGCTGCCGCCTGAGCCACGGAGGCTCACCTACTACACAATGACACCTTCTAATTCACCTAAACTGAGGAGCCGAGCTCACGCACGTCTGTCAATCATGGAGCTCGACCAGAATCGGTAGTAGTGTGTGTAGCTGTATTAGGGACAGGGATAAGCATGGGTGGGGAGTAACGCCGTTACTAGTAACTGTTACTTTTACGATAACGAAGGGACACTCAGTTACTTCCTAAAATGAGTAATTGTAACGCCGTTATTTTAAAGAGTAATGAAGTAACGAACATGCTCGTTACTTTTTCAAGATGGAACCAACAACCAGTCCATCTCTATCTTCAACACTAACATTAACCATAAATGAACCGTGAATTTATGGACGATTTGGAAGGTTCAAAAACCTGTGCTTGTTCCCTTTACGTACGCCCGAACTGTGCCATAAATATTCCAAACGCTTTTTGAGCCACAATAATTCTGACATGACTCTGTTTAGATCATTTACTTGGTGGCCTGAGAATAGAAAACTTCCACAATCCTCTGTGATGCACTTCTGGCTTATCTAAAAGGTCTGTAAGAGATTAGGCCAGACCCTCAATCAGGGTTTGTGAACCATTCTCAGTATCACAAAACGAGCTAAATAGCTCCTGTAGCAGCTGTATTTCGGGCATGTTTCTGTAGTCATTTCTGAGAAACACATTTTCTACTAGAGAGTCTGAGAACACAAAGCGACATTTTATTACTTTTTTCCGACTTGTTTAAAAGGTTTGGGAACATGGAGGAATTGGAACTGACCTTTGTCGCTTTTATGATATACAGTACGCCAAATCATCATCTTGTACAGTTTCCAGCCCCAGGCTGGGTCTGTTTGGAACATAAGCCTCGCCACTTAGTTCTTTCTTCCCACCACCTCTCCGCTGTCACTCTGGTCCAGTCCTCGCCTCTCTTCTTGACACATTCCTCCACTCCTTTCCGCCATCTATCTCTTGGTCTTCCCCTTGGTCGTTTCTTCTGCATCTGCATCTCATGTATCCTCTTGGGAATCTTCTTCTCATCCATTCTCTTTAAGTGTACATACCACCTCAGTCTTGATGTCTCAATCCTACCGTGCAAGGGCTCCTCTTTCACCATTTCCCTGACCTTTTCATTCCTCACCCTGTCTCTTCTTGTTACTCCGATCCTACTCCGCAGGAACTTCATTTCACCTGCCTGTATTCTGCTTATGTCTCTTTTCTTCATTGTCCACGTTTCTGAAGCATACAGGGTCTTTCATATAAAATAAGAACGGCAAGCGGCAGTTTTGTTATTCGGTGCTTCGGCGGCCTTGGCCGAGCCCTTGGCGCGCCATGGCCCCCTGCTGTTCTATTGAAAGCGCGCGCATAGTACATAATGAGTTTTTAGCCTACTTTCGATTTTTGCAAAAAATCAAAGTAGACTTATGAGATCACTACAGGGCGAAAAAAGTGTGTCTGTCTGTGTGTGAGTCTGTGTGTGTGTGTGTGTGTGGACTCTGAATGTCTGTCCCCCCCCTATCAATTCGAACACGGTGAGCGCAAATTGAACGAAATTTGGTACAAAGGTAGCACTAGCAAAGGACACCTCAGTGTCATGTTTTATATCGCCGCCATCTTGACGGAAACGTAATGGCGGCCACACAAATGTTCAAAGCTTAAATCAAATTACGACTAACCTAATCATCCGATCTCTACCAAATTTTGCAACAACATACCTTTATGGAGGGATCATCCTTTGACAAATCTAATAGGTCATTAGCCTAATAGTTTGCGGATGGCGGCCATCTTTGTGTCAAAATCGATAACCCCTATTAATTCGAACACGGTGAAACCGAATGGAATGAAATTTGGTACAGAGGTAGCACTAGCAAAGGGCACCCCAGTGTCATGTTTTATATCGCCGCCATCTTGACGGAAACGTAATGGCGGCCACCCAAATGTTCAAAGCTTAAATCAAATTACGACTAACCTAATCATCCGATCTCTACCAAATTTTGCAACAACATACCTTTATGAAGGGAGCATCCTTTGATAAATCTTATAGGTCATTAGCCTAATAGTTTGCGGATGGCGGCCATCTTTGTGTCAAAATCGATTACCCCTATTAATTCGAACACGGTGAAACCGAATGGAATGAAATTTGGTACAGAGGTAGCAAGAGCAAAGGGCACCTCAGTGTCATGTTTTATATCGCCGCCATCTTGACGGAAACGTAATGGCGGCCACACAAATATTCAAAGCTTAAATCGAATTACGATTAACCTAATCATCCGATCTCTACCAAATTTTGCATCAACATACCATTATGGAGGGAGCATCCTTTGACCAAACTAATAGGTCATTAGCCTAATATTTTGCGGATGGCGGCCATCTTTGTGTGAAAATCGATTCCCCCTATTAATTCGAACACGGTGAAACCGAAAGGAACGAAATTTGGTACAGAGGTAGCACTAGAAAAGGCCACCTCAGTGTCATGTTTTATATCACCGCCATCTTGACGGAAACGTAATCGCGGCCACCCAAATGTTAAAGGCTAAAATGTAATTACGACCAACCTAATAATCTAGTCTCTACCAAATTTTGCAACAACAAATCTTTATGCGGGAAGCATATTCTGACCAAACTGCTAGATCATCAGCCCAATAGTTTGCAGATGGTGGCCAAGTATGTGTGCAAATCGATTCCCCCTATCAATTCAAACACGGTGAAACCGAATTGAACGAAATTTGGTACAGAGGTAGCACTAGCAAAAGGCACCTCAGTGTCATGTTTTATATCGCCGCCATCTTGACGGAAACGGAATGACGGCCACCCAAATGTTAAAAGCTTAAATCAAATTTCGACCATCCTAATAATTTGATCTCTACCGGATTTTGCAACAACATGCCTTTTTGTGGAAAGCATCTTATGACTGACTACAAGGTCATCAGCCCAATAGTTTGCAAATAGCGGCCATGTATGTGTGCAAATCCATTCCCCAGATCAATTCAAACACGGTGAAACCGAATTGAATGATTTTTTTTTACAGAGGTAGCACTAGCAAAGGGCACCTCATATTCATGTTTAATATCCCTATAGCACGTTGTATTTCAACAAGCTACTACAACCAACATTCAATTATACTCCTTGAAAAGGACAAAGAGTTATAACAATACCCATGCATTTAGGAGAAAGTAGGCTATATGTTCTTTACTGAACATTTTGTTTTTTTCAAGTTCCGATATATAAAAATAACAGATTGACATACCAAACTGATATTACTACTAAATGTTTGCTTGTTTTATTCGTATGTCTCAACATAATCACCAAAACGATTGAAACATTCGTCGAATCGTTACAGCAGCTTTCCAATGCCCTCGGCAAAATATTCTGCCGCCACTGAGGTGGGTACTTCTGGACAGTCTCCTGAAGTTTTTCCTTTTTGACGAGACGTTGCCGCCCAACCATACCTTCAATTCTCGAAACAGGTGAAAATCATTCAGTGCTGGTTTGGACTAAAGGGTAGATGGTCCGAAACTTCACACTTGAATTCTTTGTAAAAGTCTATCGTAACGTTGGTACAGTGTGGTCGTGAATGACTTCCCCCTATTTTAGAATTGAAGGTATGGTTGGGTGGCAACTCGCCAAAAAGGAAAAACTTCAGGAGACTCCCCAGACGTACCCACCTCAGTGGTGGCACAATATTTTGCCGAGGGCATTGGAAAGCTGGTGTAACGACATGACAAATGTTTCAATCGTTTTGACGATTATGTTGAGACAAGAATAAAACAAGCAAACATTTAGTAATAAAATCAGTTTGGTATGTCAACCTGTTATTTTTATACAGTCCATCGGAACTTGAAAAAAAAAACACAAAAAAGCAGCCCTCGTATGTACTATGCGCGCGCTTTCAATAGAACAGCAGGGGGCCATGGCGCGCCACGAGCTCGGGCAAGGCCGCCGTAGCAGCGAATAACAAAACTGCCGCTTGCCGTTCTTATTTTATATGAAAGAGCCTGTAGGTCAGTATCGGGATATAGTAGCTTCTGTATAACACTTCCTTGCTTTTTTGTGGGACATCTTTATTCCACACTAAGCTCCTAATGCTTCTCAGAAATGCTTCTGCCTGTCTGCCACGTTCCGTAATCTCTTTGACATTTCTCCCATTTTCCTCCACTATACTTCCCAAGTACTTGAGACTTTCCACCTTCTTCAGCTGTCCACCTCCAAGTGTTATCCCACTCATTGGTCTGCCAAATGTCTTGTCAAAATCATACGTGAGATACAGTATTACTTTTCTGGTAAGATTGAAGTTAAAACGTGTTTGTGTCTAGAGTTGTGCCATTCTTATGGAGCAGGAATAAGAGAAAATGATGCCTTGGCAGTCATTCGCCGGTATGTTTAATTTCTTAAAATCGGATGTAATGTGTGCACAGGTGGACAAATAATACAGAGCAGTCGCTTTTCCACAGCGAATATCCAGAAGCATGTGCAGGTACGACATTGGTAATTCGATAGCTTGATTGTTCTGGTTACAAAATATTTTATAATTTACTTTTTAAGAATTGAAATATTTTAAGGCATGAGGTGTGTAGTGTTGTGAAGTTGTATCCTGGCGCAGTCAGCTGGCATTTGAGGGTGCACAAATGCGAGGGAGCCGTGTCAGTAGATTTACTGGCACGTTAAAGATCCCCTTCGGGGCAAAATTTCGGCACCCCGGCGTCTCTAAAAGCCACAGTAGTATAAAGGGACGTAAAACCAAAACATTATTATGTTGTGAAGTTACTGGCAGTTAACTCTGCACTTCTCCATCCCACTTCCCCGGTATACTACTGCAGCGTACGGGCCGGACGTTTGTTTTAGACGAGTGAAAAATCTTAATGGAAGCCTGGAGGCGAGTTACTACAGTACCTGTGTTGTTGTCACCAGCCCCTTGTGGTTAGAGTACCCAACTCTACATTTTCAAATGGAGGACAGACTCTTAATAAAAGCAGGACTTTGCATAAAAATATTCTAAAAATGGAGG